>CAHIKZ030005313.1:897500-1055000 GCA_903632075.3 Acanthosepion pharaonis
GAATGGGAAATAGAATGATAGAATAAACGAAATAGATAGGCAGACAAAGAGAGAGAGAGAGAGAGAGAGAGAGAGAGAGAGAGAGAGAAAGAAAGAAAGAATGAAGAGTGGAGAAATTAAAATAGGCGGAGAGAGAGAAATAAAGATGGAGCAACAAAGAAACAAATCAATGATAGACATTTGAAGTATTCAGTTTTATTGAATGTAAAATCTACTGGAAAATCAAGCGCAAACTACACGTTGTCTGTTTACATGGCGCTGATTTTGAATGTCAATATTCCTCTTAACTGGATTTGAACACAGTTTTCTGACTTTGGAAGTTAAGGTTATTTAGTTTGAATCACAGCGCGCACGCATGCGCACAGTCATACACACAAAAATATATATATTTTTTTTTCTATTGTGTATGTGTGTGACTATATATATATATATATATATATATATATATATATATAGATAGAGAGAGAGAGAGAGACAATTAGGATAGGAGGTGGGAAAAAAAAAGAAAGAGAAGAGGTGGGGGAGAGAGATGGGACGAAGGAAAATAAAATTGTGTTACCTTAAAGGGCCGCTTTGTAATTGAGAAAATTTGACAAATTAATATCGACTACAGGTTAGAAATCAAATATAAATATATGAAGATGAATATAACGATTGTCTAATTTAGCATTTCTATGTTCAAAAACACATACTAATACTATATATATATATATATATATGTATATGTATGTGTCTGTGTGTGTGTGTGAGTACATGCCTAAGTGTATGTATCTACTTGTATATGTTTTTGTGTGTATTAGTATGTGTTTTGGTCCTTGCTATCTCCCCCACATCTCCTAAAATTCTCTCTGTTAAGGTTTCATCCTCCTCCTCATACTTACACTTTCTCTAAATTCTGTTTTGATTTCCGGAGTTTTTTTTTTTCTGTTTTCACTTTTTGAATTTGTAGGTCTGATGATTTGGATCGTATTTACGATTCCAATGGAATAAATTATGACCATGGAATATTAGTGTTTAAGCCTTTTTATTATATATATATATATATATATATATATATATATGTAGAGAGAGAGAGAGAGAGAGAGAGAGAGAGAGAGAGATAGGACATTTGAAAATACACAAAAACAAATTAATATAAATGCATTTTTAAACCTCTGCAATTACAATTTCATCAGATCTGAAAATAGATATATTAAAGCAGAATTTACGTCTCCGCCATACGGATGTAGTATTAAGCACACCTCGTGACTTTTTTCAACCAATGGAAACGTGACCAAAATATAAAATTTTGGTTTTTATTTGGAGTCTTCGGCCTCTATAGGAACGCACTAATAGACACACGAGTGACTCACAGCACGCACACGCAGAAGCACACCCAAGAGTACCCACATCATAAATATATACGCATTCACGCACACACATACATATATCGGAAACTTCAAACCTCTATAGTTTTATGCACACATTTACGCTTCCGCACAGCAAGGACATTTATTTTCCCAAAACTTTATTTTTTTAGACTCTTTTCGAACTCTCTTTAACACCTCTGAGAATTTTTTTCTCTTTCACTTAATTGCCATCATTGATTATATTAAATTTTATTTAAATTTGCTCGATGATGTTGTTTTCTTCTTTGTTTCGAACATGCAAAGAGTCGTTCGTCCTTTCTTTCTCTCGTTTGCTGTCGGCCCAAACATCACCCACCCTTTTCTCTAAAGGATAAAGTAATTCATTTGGCTAACATAACAATGACGACCACAAGCAGCAGTGCCACCAAACGATACACGTATGCGCATGCGTGTGTATGCATCAGTGTGTGTGCTAGGCAGTGCTAAAAAGATTTGGGTCGGACGAAGATGCCATTCCAAAAACTTTCTGATGCTTGCCCATCTGATCAGGTTTTAGGAAATAGGTTTTGCCTAGAACTATTCAATACCTCAGCTTAAGTATATCCAGAAATCATCCAGTCATTTAAATTTAACGTGAAAATTAAAATGATCACAGCAATAGAGCTTCATTCCTATTGAAGTTACTCCTGTTGAGGCCCATACATTCTTTGGAGTTTTAAAGAAAAAAAAAAAGATTATAAATTCTTTGGGTTATTCTGTTCAAACTCCAAAGTCACGTTGAATTCTTGTTGTTTCTGAAATAAAATGTACAAGGGAAGGAGGCAGAGACACTGGAGATGAATTCAGGACCTTTATTACAGTAACAACGGACTGTTGACTGGAAACGCCTTCCCGAGCAAAAGACACGTGTTTACTTGTTGAAAGTTCAGTGGAAAAAGTGAACGATTCTTCTCGTTTGTTTTTGGCGCCAGGAAGCTACTCTTTTCTCACGCATATGCCATTTGTTCTTCCTGCCGGCGGCATCCTGGGAGATTCTTGTTTTTAATTAATTTTAATTTTTTTTTTATCAATACACAATCCCTACAATTCCCAGCATTCTTTCCATATTTCAGAATAATCTTCAAAACTCTTTTCTGAGATCCCCATGAGTTGCCTCGTAGCGTTCTCTTTAATCTCATACATAATCTGAAAATTCAATGACAATTCTTGCATTAAGAAATACCAAATGCCGATGAGAGACAAATCTGGACTGTGAGGGGGATTTTTACTCCCAAACCTTGCAAGAGATGTAAAGAATGGGCAGACGTTTGTTAAAATAAATTCAAATGTTATACTGTGGCTGCTGAGCGTTACGATAAAGGAGCATCCTTTGTAATATGTTAAAGCCAACTACGCAAAGGGAAGAGGTTCTGCAAAGCTAATCACTGCGTATTTCTGGTCTTCAAACAGCATTTTGGTGTAGGCCACCAGCAAGATCACACATGCTAACATCAATCCCTTGAAAACTGTCATCAAGGTCAAGGCATCAGAAGATGTCGATTGACATTACATTTGAATATTTGAAGATTATAGCTATCAGTGAAGCAATTAAGAGGTAGGGAGTTCCACACACGGGAAATGCGAGACATGAAGCTGTTGGAGTAGAAGAGATGGCTACATTTAACCGTTTCGACAGTGGAAGGAAGGGACTGAGATGCAAACCTAGTAGCACGCTTAAATTCATGCAGTTTGGGAACCAGTTAAAGTAAACCGAAATGTGCTTATTTTTAATTATGCTATTTATTGACAATTAAATATTTATTGACAATTAAATATTTATTGACACTTAAATATTTTATGTTTTAGAGCGTGTGATTCCGCAACGTAGATTTATTGTTCAAATCGATCAAGTAATAATTTTATTTGAAGTTTGAAAAGTTATAAATCCACGAATTTTCTTGTTATGTGTGTTTATCAGTTAAAGTGAAATGAACTTAAGTATAATCCAATTGGTAGAGTAAAAATATCTTAGTAGTTTTCCACAAAATTTAAAATTCTGATTATTACTGTGCTGCGGATGTGTGACACTATTTAGCTATGGTAATTGGCTAACTAATTAACCAAAGAAATTAAAAACGGGATATACTTAAAGCGAGAAAGAGCTATACCGAAAGATAGAGTGAGCGACATTAAAAAAAAGAAGAATTTATTTTATTTACAAAAGGAAGATACTCTTCGCAAAAGACAGTAAATCAGTAAGAAGGAACGAGACTGTGATTCTGTCAAATTAATTAATGTCACGATAAGGGAGTGACGTGTCAAACGAAACAGAATTCTGAAAGATAAACAAAGTCGGCCGACGTATGCGGCCAAGAAAAAATTTCAGCTTGAGACCACCCTAGAGAATAGCTATTAATTATCTTTCAGAGATATCATTTAACTTTAATTCCTGATTCCAGCGAGTGAAGCCATCTGGTGTATGTACGAATCTTGGCATGAGAAAGGAAATCGCGGATGAAAGTGTCATTATTACTTTGTTCAAACTGTTGACGTCAGACGCAGTGTCGTCGAAAATAGGCATCTGATGATAAGAGAATTTTAAGACATGAGAAAAATAAAGAATGTAATTATCAGGTAAACATGACAACCCAGTTAGGAGTTGGCTAAAGTGGATTTGGAATGTGATAAGGAATTGAATGTTAATCTGGAAATTGTAAATGTTTTGACTGTATGAAAAGGAAAAAGAAAAGACAAAAAGGATTTTGTAAACATGAGGGCCAGTTTTGCCTTACCCACACTGCCGAGAGATCATTGGCCAAGAAGTAGCATGGGTAATAGGCGGAGGTGAATGTATGAGAAAGACGGAGAAGTTGTTAACACCCATTGAGGGGATTGTAATGAGATACCAAGGTGAGAGAGGAAGAGTCTAGGAGCATAACTCTCCTCCGACCTTCCCTCACGGACGAGGGAGGAACCCCGAAGTGGAAAGTGATTAATCTTCCAAAATGGGAAGTAACTAATTTTCCTTACCTAAGAACAAAGAGAATTTTTGTTGGGAATTAAGAATTGTCAAAGAACCCAAACCACAACAAAACCCAACCCGGAATTGGTCGGTGTTCATATAAACGGCTGTCTCAAAGCAGCTAGGAGAGTTCAGTGTTTTTTTCGGCAGAGTTTCAAGAGAGTTCGAAGTTGCAGTTAGAAACCAGCCTCGCAGGAGCTGACTGAAAGATTTCCACTAATAACTGACATCCATTAAACATGGAGAACAGTCTACCTCTGTGAGCGAAATAAAGCGTTCAGTTCGATATTCCAACCACCTGAAGAAGGCTGGAGCGTACAATGGCCGAAACCTTGTAATAAATATGGCGACAAAGATGAGGACAATATTCCGAATAATGTAGATAATGTACATAATACCTCATCTCAGACATATAGACAAATACTGAAGAAGGCCGGAGCGTACAACGGCCGAAACGTTGTAATAGATATGGCGACAAAGATGATGACAATAGTCCGAATAATGTAAATAATGTAAATGTAGCGTCTACTCAAATACGAGTATCTAGTAAAATAACGTTTAAAGTCATATATGCATGTAATTTTGTGTTAGGGCAGAGATCTGTCTTGACATTAATATTTCATTAAAGACGACTAACAAGGTATTGCGATTAAGCTTTCTATTCAATGCTTCTTGCATCCGTATAAGTGTTTTCTTTTCTGGACAACTAGATTCCGTCGGAAGCTGGGATTCTGAGATCAGAAGAAACAGACAACCTATTCTGATCTGTTGGCTCTCAGGAGTTCCTGCATTGTCATGTCCATCCACCATCCACACTTTCTCTAAAAACAAAGTCATTGCGTACGTTCTATGTTCCGATCATTTTAATCTGCATTGGTAGCTTGATGGTATTTTTTTTTGCTCCAGTTCTGGAGTGAGTCAATGGGATGCACGACAGTTGCTGATACCGAGTCTCTACTGATCCGGCCTGGTATTGCTTTGATTCTTCTTCTTCGTGTTCCTTTAAGTAGAATTTCAGATAGCTTGGCGTTGCCCATCTCTACAAGGTAAACGAGGCTAACCTGTGCTTCTAGTTAACCCACTTGAGAGTGAGGAAGAAAAAAGAAATTCATGACATAATTGTTCTCAGAGAGAGTATTATAATGATACGTTTTATACACAATTATATATACGCATAAACACATATCCCACGCAGAGAAAAATCTATCAAATACGGCAGAGCAAAGTGTATGAACAAACAAAAAGGAAAGGTGTTACATATTATATGGAAATTCTTCTGTACGTCTGGAGAAGCCATGTTTAGGAAACCAGATTCGAACAGGCGAGAGCGTATTCCACGAAGAGGAAACGGTGAATCTAGGATTTTCCCAAATTGAGAACTGCGAGCCGGAGGTTCTTTCTCTATCTGGAAAAGATATATTCTTAAAATGAAACGGCACCATGGACTTGTAAGCTGTAGCATTTGCTGGAGGAGGCAGATTTAGCTTCATCCCAGAGCCATTTGGCTCAGGTTAAAAAAGCAACCGCTCGGTTTGGCTGCTGTAAGAAAAAACAAAAAAAATCTGGCCACACTTGTCACTGTATGAAGTGACGTCCCTAAGCGAACTCCACGTGACGTCTCATGTGACTTCTCCCCACCAAATGGGGATAATGGACTTCTGTTACCCTCCAATCTAATCCAAACTAAGAGTGCACTTTCAACATCAATTTCGGAATAATTTTTTGTAAAGTAAATCCTCTTTCCACTTCACCTAAACTTTTCAGCCACTCAAATCATTACACAGAAGAGCTTAACCTATCTGTGATTCACTCGATTTAAATAATTCTCTTTGCTCTCCACCTAAACTTTTCAGCCGCTCAAATCATTAAACAGGAGAGCTTAACTCATCTGTGTTTCAATCGAATTAAAGAATCATCTTTCCTATTCGCCTAACCTTTTCAGTCGCTCAAATCATTAAATAGAAGATCTTAACTTATCTGTGATTCAATCGATTTAAAGATACCACACTTTCTTTGTAATACCTTAGAAAATATATTTATTCCATAAAAGAATCCCTTCTTAAAATCTCAAGTGTTAGAATTATGATTTGTTTGTAGGACACGCAATGACCCATACAGAAATAACCACCCTTTATATTTTAGAGACAAAAGCGCCAACCACGTTTAAGCAAAAGGTGGATATGAGCCCGTTTATCTTAACTCTCGTTGAATATATCAGACAGTCGAGAATTTATGTGGACAATTTTTCCATTCACTCGATCTCACTCAGTATAAACGAACAGAATGGAAAAGAAAAAAAGGAAACACTATAACAAAAGAAAATGAAAAATGTAAACGAGAAAGAGTGAAAAAAGAAAGGAAAATATATTTTCTGTAACGAGACAAGGTTAAATAAAATGTTCTCTTAGTTTACACGTGTGAATGCTTTCTATTTTATAAGTTTCAATGTCGAATGTCTCGCCGAATTGAACCTTATAAAAACCTCAAAAAAGAAATAACTGAACAGTTTAGTCTTTAAATACTTTCTTTTGTCCGATATTGATTAATCGAAAGCTCTTGACAAGATTTAAATAATAACGCAGGGATATTTTCAGTCGCTAAGTTAGAAGCCCTCCCCATAGAATGTATTAATTTCGAAACTGCACTCTTTTATATTATTGGGGGGTACAATCTTAACAACATAAGTTACTCTGATGACACTATGATATTCAGAGACGTAGAAAGAAAACATCAGAAATTCATAAAAAATGGAGTAAAGGAAAGCGGGTAGAAACAACTAACCTTCTATTGTAAGAAGACAGACTATATAGTCGTTAGTCAAAAGGACAAACCAAGAAACGATTTGCAAACTGAAGACGTCAGAATCAAGAAAGTACAGAATTTTAACTTGGAACTGTTTCAACAGACAACGTGATAGAAATCCGAAGAATCAAATAAATAAATAAAAATTAAACAAGGCATAAAGATACAAGAAGGTTTTGTCAGAAATAAAGAAAATTGTACTGCAATTTCTATGTAATATCAATTCTCCAATATGGCAGTGGATGTTAGGCAGTTTCCTCACAAATGAAGAGGAAACTCGCGATAACAGAGATATGACTATTTAGTAGGATACTAAGAACACAATTGTAAGCGGCACTCTCACTGTCTCCTTACTCTTCTCCTCTCTTTTTCCTCGCAGTTGCAAACTCCCACCTTACGAGTCATCCAGCTTTCTTTTCCCGGCTTTGATGGGGCCAGTATGTTGTCTCGATAGGCTTGATTCGCCTTTTTCCAAAATCTTACGATATTGGGATCGGCAGGGATATCTCGTGTGGACTCCTCTATATACGTTGTGTACCATAGTTACGAAGGCATAATTCTCAGCTTACGGCCGTGACAACTTTTGTCACATTACCCCCAATGGAAACATCGGAATCAGGCTGGAATAAGAACTCTTTCGATAAAATATACAACACTGTTGACAACCCTGACAACAGGTTTATTTAATATAAAAAAAATGTTTGAATAAAGCGTCTCTATTATCCAATGCACAAACAAGTTTTTTTTTTTTTTTTTTTTTGCTGGATGTTGATTTGAGAAACCTAGTCGCAAATGCTAAAGTAATTTACCAGCCCGTCAACTCTCTTAATTCTTCTGTCATGAGTATGTCTTCTTTTCTCTTCGGCCACAGGAATTTAGCAACCGCTGTCTTACAAGGCAGTCCCGGGCATTTCCGAGCTGACTTCTTCCTCAGTTCGTCTGTGTGCGTTTCCTTGTGAGATATCGTATTTCGTATATATAAACGACTCACCCATCAAAGAATGTGAAATTGATATATCCAATTTCTCTTCCCCGACCATCTTAACCCTAGAAGACTAACCATCAATTAAAGTTACAACACTACTAACCATGGGTATATCATACCCGATTTTGAAAATATCAAAAAAAATAAAATAAATAAATAAATAATAATAATAATAATATAAATCCTTATTTGAAATTTTTTACATGCAGGCACTTCAAACTTTGTACTTTGAGTAAACATTAATAAGAACTGAAAAACATTATTTAGGTAATAAAATCAGGTACTGAAAATTGTAATTAAACATAGGAAAATTTGCGCTAGGTATATTATACTCATAGTTAGTGTTCTAGGGTTAATCTTATGAGGTATATTAATAACCATATTACCTTCGCTTTTGCTTTTATAATGTCATATTTTCTCTTTCTATAAAGATAATGGTGTATTTTGGAGGACAATATTAACATAAACAAATCCCAAGCTTTGGAATTAAAATAATCGAGATGTTTTCTTGTTAAAAATAATTTGGATCATCATTTTCTATAAGTAAAAATTATTGAATTTACTGAATTTTGGCTAGTTAATTCTTGGTTCGATACAAAATTTGAATGTTTTGAAATTCATTTTATTATTTTAGAAAGCAGTAACCCATTATTTCCTTTTTCTCAACTTATTCTCCTGGGAATTATTATTCAAATAGAAGTCCCTTCAAATCAGTCAGTCATGAGTGATAAACGCTTAGGCGATCATTTATCTTTCGATACATGACTGACGAGGCAGATTTTTTCCTGGAGTAGGTTGACATTTCTTTCTTCGGTAGACCAGTTGCCATCCATGGCTATAGAACGCGCTCTGTCCTGCTATTTACCCATAGCTGAGGGGAGAAGAAGAGGCTTCATACCTTTCCTAAGGGTATTAGAACGTAAGTGAATTTAATGGATTCAACTAGAATTCGAACTCCGCTCTCTGATTTCTCAATCCAAGCAGCTATCCATTACTCCACTATCATCCTTTAATTCCATGCAATTAAACTCTTAAACAGGCCCAATGTCCTGTTACGCAATGGACGGAACATGTGAACAATGAAGACATGAAACTGGAAAGTAAATGAACACTTATACGTAGAATCAGAAAGAGACACTTTAAAGACGGCTTGGAAAATTTGACACTAAGAAGACATATTGAAGGCATGATGGACTGAGGGAAATGTCGGATCACTTACGTAACGAGCTCGTATAAATAAATGGCAGAGACTGAAGAGTGAATAATATTAAGGGAACACTCATTTCTGAGATCGAAGAAGGATAAGAAGTTGTGAAAAGCAGTGATCACTCACGTCCTGAGCGGACACGTCACATAGAAGATGACGAAGAGAGATTAGTACACAATATTATATTAACTATTTACACTATTTACATCGTTCGAACTGTTGTCCTCATCTTTATTACCAAATTCCTGAAGTTTCGACCGTTGTTCATTCCGGCCTTCATCAGGTGATATACGTTGGAATTTAGAGCCGAACCCTGTGTTTAGTCCACGGGGTAGATTGTTCTAATTCCACGTGTCATGCCTTTGTATCTCCACTGGGCAATGTGTCAATTGACAAGGACACATCTCCCATTAAATAAAAGCGTTGAAGTCATCTGAAAAGTAACTTGACCCAGAGAGTTGTGAGTTCAAAACCTGTTCACAGCAGAACAAACAAAATCTAGGAGAGAGTTGAGTTACTAAAGGGAATTACTGAAAATGAGACATCCAGAAAAATCCTGGCACGTGGAACTAGAACAATGTAACCCCGTTCAATAAATAAAGGGTTTTGGTTGGAAATTCCAATGTATATTACTTGAAGAAGGCCGAGGCGTACAACGGTCGAAACGTTGTGAAAATGGCAATAAAGATAAGGACAACAATCTGAACGATGTAAATAATGTGAATAGTTAATATATTATTGTATACTAATGTCTCGTCTGCTATGTACCTAGAAAATAGAAATAGAAATATAGACAATAATATAGTATATGTTAGTTGTGTATTTTAGAAAATAAACGTCAACAGTATCGTTGACTTATTTAATGATGCGTGTTTAGCAGCAATATATGTGGGCGACATTTGAATACACAGTAAACGTCGATATGCAGGATTAGATAGGTTAGTATAGTCAAGAACAGTAATAGGAGTATAATAATGATTACAGGTGTTTTTGTTGCTTTCGATAGCGGACATTTTTCTTCCCTTGCTTTGTTGATGTTAATGGCAGCTCAGTTATGTGACGTCACTGTCTGAGAAAATCTCCACAGGTGTTTTTTTTTTGTTATTTTTTTTACTTTATGCCCGTTGTAGTAATTTTCCTACGAACTCAGATCATAAAAATAACATTAACGAAAATTGGTTCAATTTTTCTATTGGTCATATTTTTTGTCGTTGTAACAGTTTAATTTATCATATTTTTTTGTTTTTTGGCGTACTACTTCATAAGCTCTGCTGGTGGGAAGCTAAAGGAGCTTTTGTATTAATGCTTGGCGTCAATGATTGGAGTTCAAAACTAGATAAAATCCACCATTCTGAATCTCCATATTTAACAAAATAAAAAATGAAAATGAAAACAAATTCAATTCCTTTTCCAACGGATATGAGTGCAAAACAGAACCTTTAATTGAACTAATAACAGTAGAAAGTTTGACACAATTTAATGTCGCAATGGTGAAATTTGCCTTCGCGAAATCAAGCAAAGTATTAAGCGATGGGAAATTGTCTTTGGAAACAAAGGAAATATTGCCGGCCTGCTTTGCAAAATCTAATCATCTATGAAATATTTCGTCAGCGCTGAAAAAAATTGCAACTGAAATGTGTTTCTGCCGGCGAAATCTGAGAATATTGTGGACAGGTGAAATGAGAAACGAAGACATTTTAATATGAAAAGGGATGACCAAGAAATTGCCGTTAACAACCAGAAAGAAGAAACTGAACGTCTTCGAACAGATAATAAAGAAAAAATCATTCACAGGGCGAAATATGAGAAGCAGGGGAAATCTGAGAGTAAACTACTTGACGGATTTGATCAAATGAATGGCAGAACAAGTGCAATGAAAGGAGGTTGTAAAGAAGCAAGCATTAGAAGAGAGGAAGTTGTGAAGAGTCATAAAGACCCAAAAGGATATAGCGCAGACTAGTGTCCAACTTCAAATAAGCAAGTGTACCAATGTTTGGTATAATCCTTTGAAAGATTCCCAGACATAAACAACAATTCTTAAATGCCCACAAATAAAAAGGACAAAATAATGGAAAACATATGCCAGCAGTTAAATACGAAAGTCTCTTTCCGACATCTTTTCACTTATCTAAAAATCTGACATTAGCAAAATTACATTGTTGAATATTTTAAAGCAAAAGAAATTCTTATTTACTTGCTAAATGGTACCACAGAAATATTTTAGAACTACTCACAGTATTATGAGAATAAATAATTATAGAAAAAGATTTTTTTCTGAGTTGAGTATTTCATTGGACAAATACTGCTTTAGACAATGATTATATAGTTACACTGAAAGCCAACCTGTTCGAAAACACAATTATAAATACATAGTGTACTGACTGCGTTTACTTTCACACTAATTTCCTTCGGAAAGGCGTGAATCTTTCTCCAGTCCATCTATGGGTTGCATAGCAGGGTCGACGAGGCTCTATAGATTTGGTTGACAACTAGTCTAAGAAAAAAACAATTCTGATTTCAAAATTATAGAGAAGTTAACGGGAAACCACTCCACTAACTATCCTAAGAAACAATGTCAATAAAAAAATGACAATAAAGAAATAATGTCAATAAAAAACATTAACAATAAAGAAACAATGTCAATAAAAACAATCTCAATAAAAAACAAGGACAATAAAGAAACAATGTTAAAAAAACCATGACAATAATGAAACAATATCAATAAAAACAATGACAATAAAAAACAATGTCAATAAAAAACAATTGCATTAAAAAAACAATGAAAATAAAGAAACAATGTCAAAAATAACTATGACAATAAAGAAAGAATATCAATAAAAACAATGACAATTTAAAACAATGTCAATAAAAATGGCAATAAAGAAACAATGTTAATAAAAATAATGACAATAAAGAAACAATGACATTAAACAAACAATGACAATATAGAAACAATGTCAAAAATAACTATGACAATAAAGAAACAATATCAATAAAAAACAATGACAATAAAGAAACAATATCAATAGAAAACAATGACAATAAAGAAACAATATCAATAAAAAATACAATGATAATATAGAAACAATGTCAATAAAAAACAATGACAATAAAGAAACAATATCAATAAATAAACAATGACAATAAAGAAAAGTCCGTGGAGAGTCACGATCCTGAAGGGACACGCCATTTATTTTATACAACAAATTATTTTTCAGCATAACTTCTCTCTTTTTCCATGTAGTTAATTTTTTATCGAATATTCTAACCTTATACGGTAAATATTTTGGAAAAAATCTAAACACTAAATTCTAGATTTTGCTAAGAAATGTGAGGCAGGGTAAAGTTTTAGCATTAAAACCCTTGATTTATTTTAAAATATCAATGTGTAGATTATTTTAACCTTCGTTTAGACCAGTGTTTCTCAACCTCTTTATCATTGTGGAACACATGAAAACCTACATAAAAAAACTATTATATACCATTATTAATATATACCTCTTTTTTATATTTTTTATTCTTATACGGATATCGTGCATGCGTCCTGTATGCAAGGGAGTCCGTCAATGATACAAAAATCTGCCACGTACAAGTCCTGCCCAACAACCAACGAAGGCGATTTCACACTGACGCCATAGAGGCATCGCTAAATACATTGCTCATTATTATTATAATTTTTAAGTATTATCATAGATTGAAAGCTTTATTAAAATAACCAATTATTTTCCAACAATATGTCGTGCGTGTATAGTAAAATTACGAATTAGAAATTAAACAAAATGACTCAAAAATGCATTTGCCTATTTATCACTGTTTCTCGCGGAACCCCTAGCGACCTCTAGCGGTAACCCAGTTGATAAAAACTGGTTTAGACAGATCAGTTTTATGGAGGTGATATGAGACAATACATCATGTGGTAGAAAAATTTAACATCAGTGAAATTAAGAACTTATCATTAGAATCAAAACGACAAAATATGTATCCAGTATTCCCTTAACTATACTCAAAGTCTTCAATATGGTCTGAACAGCCTCAATGTTTTCTGCCCAGTCGTGTTTACATATATGCAAATTCAGTGTTTACAAAAAACATTAATGAAAAAGAAAGCACTCACCCACATAAAATGGTTCAGAAAATATACAGAATTCCGTTGCCATCGTTGTGTACAGGCAACGTTTATATATTCTATAATGACACTTCCTACTATCGCAGTTTAAGCTGGGTACCAAAGTCTATAAATTTGAGTGTTGAGTGACAGCAGCTGCATGACTCAATTTGGCCAGTCACTTTCAAGACGTTGTGAGTGGGACACTGTAAAAGGAAGGTGTTACATTTCAAGTAAAAATAACTATTTTTTTTCCAGTATAAATCCGATACAAATAAGTAGATTAAAAGAACGTTTTATTTCAAACTTCTCCATAATAACTAAAAGAACAAAAAAGATCAAATATAGAACTGATTTAGAAAATGAACAGTGGTTGAAAAGGCCTGTCACAAAAAATTTCATTAGATCTAAGTCTTAAAAATAACCCATAGCTGGGGAGGGGGAGAAGAGGTGGATTCACACATTTCCCAAAGATATGCACGATAATTATTTTAAGTAAATAATAAAAAAAATATTATTTTTACCGTTGATGTTAATATTGTTGTAATTTATTGAACTTTTTTAGGTACGACAATGTGTGCAATTGAGTTTTAACGCTACTCCTAAGGTCATGGCTGATTGATTTGATGACAAACACATTTATCTATTCCTTTGTTTCTCAGTTATAGTTAGGTGACCATTACGAAACATTTTGTCATGATTCATATCTTTACAAAAAGGTTTTGTGAAAATTGAAACATAAACAACTTCGGATCATCGATTGTGCTTTATATTCTAAAAATTATTATTCGGTCATCTTGTCTCAGCAGAACTGCTACTAATATTGCACTAAAAAAAATACTATCAAAGGGGAAAAAGGCTTTGATCTCTCAAAAGACTTGACTTTCCACGACTTAAAGCAAAATATAGCAAAAAAAAAAGAGATTGCAAAGAAAGTGAACAAAAAAATAAGTCCATTTCATTCAGATTTGCGTAGTTAATTTTTAGTAGGTGAAAGAAGACTATCTATCTATCTATATATATATATATATATATATATATATATATATATATATATATATATATATATATATATATATATATATATATATATATATATATATATATATATATATATATATATATATATATATTTACATGGCATATTTTCGTTTAAACAAACGTTTTATAATGACTATATTAAACGTTTCATATATATTTGACTATATATATATATATATATATATGTATATATATATATTAATATATATATATATATATATATATATATATATATATATATATATATATATATATATATATATATAGCATATTTTCGTTTAAACATGTTTTGTTGAATAATGTAGACATATTGTGTGATCGTTTCAAGTTGTCTAATTAGTCTCTTGATATTGAGATGAAGGATACGTAGTTTTTTTTTTAACACAAATACTTTGGATCTTTTCTAAGATGACTTTCAGGGATAAATTAATTAATTAATATAAATACAAATTTTATCACTTAGCTGATGTTGTTACCTTCAGTATCCCGAGGTTAGTAGATGGATACTTCGACAGTCCCCCGCGTCCACACGTCAAGAGTTATTCGCAAATAACCTCGTAATGCTTTATTATTATTTTTAACCTAATGAACGCTTTATTATTATTTTTTAAAAATTATAGAAAGACATAGCGTTTATAATTTGTAAAAACAAGGATCATAACATTCATCGAATGATTTGTAGGTCAATTCACCTTTAACATTTTGATTGCGAAAGGATTTCGCCGCCATTTTATATAATTACTTTTTTATATATATATATATATATATTTATATATATATATATATATATATATATATATATATAGGGTGCGATGAGTAAATTGTTGACAATTTATGTTTTTAATTTACCGCATGCGTGTAGTTTGTTTTTGATTTTGTCGACTGCACAGTATATTTGGGTCAGCTGGGTACCCTCTCTAAGAAAAATACCACGATGACACAATTCACTCCGCCTGGAATTTAGAAAAGGTATGCAGTCGTGCTTAGCATTCGCGACGGTAGCTCCAATGGGAAAGTTTCAGAGTCTTTCGGTGTCAATCTGAAGACAGTGCTGAGGATTCAGAAAGATTTAGATGAGTCTAATGGTCTTTTTAGTTACGGAGGCCTATATCAAATGCCTTGAGGAGTTAATCCTACCCTGGGTCAAGATGTTGGATACTGGCCATGGCTCCCTAGCTTCCCTGACGGTAATTTCCTTGATTATTATGTGTGGAGCGTAGGTGAGGCCAGCAAAACTCCTTGTAACACCAAAGATGAACAGAAGACAAGGATTATGGTAGAATTCTCCAACGCAAGCAAGAATCCTGTCTAGAAGAGATTCTGAAGTCGTCTGGAGGCAGTAGTTGAAGTCATTGGCGATTTTATTGAATAAATTTACTCTTTACTATTTCAAGATATTTTTGTGCAATTTTGTGTAAAGTTATAATAAGATGTCAGTGTTATTTTCATTTCTGTGTAATTTAGAAGACAATTTATCCGTCGTAACCTGTATATCATCCGAAAATTATTTGATCGAAAAGTTTACAGTTAACGATTTAACACATGCAATGCTGCTGGTAATATCATTAAAAAAATTACTTATATATTATGGCAAATATTGAATGAGTCGTATATAAAAATTCATTGACGTAAAAATTTTAAGAATTTTGTAAATTATTTTAAAAGAAACTTCGGCTTTTGTATTTATTTAAAGAATAATGAAAATCCATTTTAAAAATAAAATTTATATTTGAAATTCTGTATTTATTTAAAGAATAAAGAAATTCCTCTACTAAAATTTAATTTGAAATCCATTCAAAGAGAATATTCAGAATAATACAAATTTTTCCATAAGATTTGTCTAGCCAAATTGTATTTTCAACCAACTATTTCATATATATATATATATATGTATATATATATATATAATTATTTATTCGAAAATTATAACATAAATATGTTATAAAATCACTACAAAAATAGCCATTTTTTTCCAACATTGCTGGTGTCTTCTCAAGTGATGGTGTTGAATGTAAAATAAAAGGTCTTAAAAGGTTCAAATCAATCAAATAGCCCTTGCTAAGGTGAAACGCAGTTGAGCACTCTTTTAAGAATAGTATTTGTTGGTTATTGAATTTCTTCCGTATATACAATACTATATATATATATATATATATATATATATATATATATATATATATATATATATATATGTAAGTACTATTTACTGAGTAATGTAATTGTTTATACCCACTTACACACATATACATATGTATATATAGAAGAAAGTGATATATTAGATGTGATGTTGGGTAATTTAATGAAAAAATGAAATTATTAATTTTATCGATGAAATCTTACATACACACACATATGTGTGTGTACACACATACAAGCATACGCGCACAAACATACACGCCGAAACACACCCACATACACATACACATACACACACATACACATACACACACACACATATATATATATATATATGATAAAAATATAGTTTTAAGTTAGGCCATATACATGTTAAATTGCTCAATATCAGAGCTAGAACGTATGTAAATATATAAGCAGACTTCGATGCCAACACAAAGCGGCCAATGATCAGATGGTTCGCAAATATATTTTTTTAAATAGACATTTCATACTAGCTCAGTCAGTAGAACATTTTACATCGAGGTTTGATGATAAAATAAACATACCATGCACATATCAACTAAACTTACCGACAGTGAAATGATCATACGGCCTAGATTACTCCCAAAATAAAACAAAAAAAAAACTGCAGAAAAAATCCAATGCCTACCTGGGAAGTGCTTCAGAGCAAAGGCAACAGCAGGACCCCAGCAAAAAATCATACTTCTAAAAGCAAAATAGTGCTCAACAATATCGACTCTCAAAGTCGAAGTCCTCCATATCACAGCATTACACACACACACACACATATATATATATATATAGGTACATATATATGTTGGTACAGATTGAATGAAATTCAGATAACCAAAAACATCCTTAAAAGAATGCCCAAAACAGAGTAGAGCAAATAATATTTATTCAAAATTATAACATGCATGTTGTAAATTCCCTACAAAATTACAATTTTGTTTCAACACTACTGGTGTCTTATCAAGTGATAGTGTTGATGGCAAAATAAAGTTTTTTAAAAGTCCATAAACCAAACAACCCCCTCAGTAGGGGAAACAATGTTACATAAACTATGATGACCAAAAAGAATACAAGTATATCGTAATTCAAAGTAACGTGTCAATATACCTTAAGTAAAATTTATTGGTGCATTATAATTAAGATTAGATTAAATTAAATTGTTCATGATTGCGTTCTAATTTTGACTATATATATATCTATATATATATATCTATATATATCTATATATATATATATAATCATTTATTCGAAAATCATAACATAAAAATGTTATAAAATCACTATAAAAGTAGCCATTTTGTTTCAACACTTCTGTAGTGATTTTATAACATATTTATGTTATAATTTTCGAATAAATGATTATATTTACTCTACTTTGTATTGAGCACTCTTTTAAGAATAGTATTTGTTAGTTACTAGAATCTATTCCGTATACACCAATTCTATACTTGGATATATATATATATATTCTAGTTCCACGTGCCATGTTTAATGGATGTCAGTTATCTCCTGTTAATTTCCCTCTGAAAGTTCTCCACTGCTGTAACCGGGTATTGAACCCACACTCTTTGGCTCCTGTCATTGGATCTAACCAACGCCTTTATCCACTGTGCCATGTGTGAATAAGAACCAAAGGATAAATTATCTTAGCCGACGCGTTTTGTTCTCTGATGGACTTTATCAAGGCAAATGTATGGATTTTAATTTGCAACAGTTATTTTTAAAAAAGCGTAAAAATATTGTTTGTTTTTCAAACTTTTTATAAATTTAAGAACGTTCATAAATATATATCAGGCTAAATGAAAAGTCAAGGTAAATTATGGAGGGAGCTAAGAGACATAATTTAATGCCTAATAAACAAAAATGTATATTTTTTAAATAATGTAATTAATATCCATATTATTTTAGTTAGGGATTAATTTATGTATTCTAAATAATAGGTTATAAATTTAACCGTTTTCTTTTAATATATTAACATCTTTATAGTCATGTATATCGGTTTGTGAAAGGCGTAAAATCTTGTTTTTTTCTCTGCTCGTTGTCACTCATCGGTTTTCGAATCCATGTTCCGAATTTGGGAGCATCAGAATCAAAGCAGAACAATTTTTCCTAATGTTTTTTTTTCTCGTTAGTTTTCTCTGTCTCATCATGAACTCTTCTTAGAAGCTATATAAATTTGATCTTTGATTCAACCAAGCGATAGTTAGAATAACTAATAGTGATTTTCACATCGGACTTGTTCTCCATGCATAAATAAGTAATCCTTAAATTCTACATTTCAGTTCTTTTTCTTTGAGGCGCGTTAAACTAAATTTCCTAAATATATACTCATTAACTCGAACTTTAGAATATTAATTATATGCATAAAATCAATAAGACTTAGGTTTTGAATTGAAATGATGAAACAAATGATCCTGTTCGTTATTTATTCACTGACTTTCTATTGTAAAATGCTCATGTAATCATTATAACTTTTCAACTTTTGCAATAACTGTAATTAAAATACGAATTTAAAATTAGAAAACAGTAAAAAAATTCTATAATGTTTTAAACATAAAGTACAAAATAAATTGATGTGTTTGTAAAAATATTTTTGGAAGTATTTGTTTTAATTTACTGGCAGTTATATCAATGCTTAATATTACATTAATTACTTTTAATTAATGGATATCAATTAATTATGAATTGGTTTTATTATATGGCCATGTGTATGATTTCTACGCTTCCCGCCAAATATAAAGAAGACGTAATAAATCGATGACGGTAAAATAACTTAAAGCTACAGAAAGATCGATATTTTTACTCAACACCTCATTAACCCAGATAACCGATATTAAAAAAAGTCTTAAATAAAACACTTTCTGAATGAAAAATATAATTTCCTGACTCAAACGACTAAATGATTAAGTATTTAAACAAAACTATACGAGAAGATTTCTAATACAATGGAATTTAATGATTGTTCATCAACAAACTATTTATTATTCAATAGGATAACACAAGAGAAAAATAATACAAATACAATGAAACTTTCGGTAGAAGTTCTTATTAACGTCATGAAGAAATGATTTAAAAATACAAATATTGAAATAGTGAAATAAATATACGATTTGTTCACAGAAGAGTGAGTTATAAAACTGAGCATAATGGATGTAGTGATATATCGTTCTTATACAATGTGAGTCTATATAGAAAGTTCTTTTGTTAAAGAAGTTATGTAAAATTATCATATAATTGAATAAATATAAGTACAAGATACTAATATTATACTGTGTACTGTGACGTCACCCCGGCCTCTCTGCCCCTGTGCTATCCTGTGACGACCAAATGTGACGTTCTAACACTTGGCTGATTCGGATGGGAATCTAGTTAGATTCGGTATCAGCTTTGCCGTTCCCAGCTCGCCTCCAACGTCTTGTTACCAAAGTAACTGCTTTGATTTCTAGTCTAACCTACCTACGTTGTGATTTGATCTTAGGTAGACGAAATCAATCAGTCGCCGGGCCGCAATGCAAGCCGAACTCGAGCAAAGGTGACACCGCACAGTATATGCAAAAGAAAATAAAGTAACAACTCGAAAAGTTCAAATGTGTTAAAAAAAGAATAACAAATATTTTTATATCCGGTTGCTGAATACAGGACTGCTTCTTTCTCCCAAACCGCTAATATGGATACGTGACACTTTGCGTTTGTTAGGCGAATCTTAATATTTTAAGTTGTTTTTAGATAACTGTTTTTTTTTTTAATCTTCAAGCGATATTCGTAAAACTTGTTTTGGTGGTGTGAATCTAAGTCGTTCTTCAAAAATAAATTGTTTTTTTGGTTAGAAGTCGAAGTCGGAATGCGTGGATCTTCAGTCAGCTTCCTGCGAGGCTGGTCTCAGAGCTCACAGCTCAACTCAGTCTGCGTCTGCGTCTGCGTCTGCGTCTCCTCGGAACTCTAACTCTCCAACTCTCTAAATCCAACTGCCGTCTACTCGCTGCGACTCTGTTTATATGGACGCCGACCAAAACCGGGTGTGCGCTTGTCGTGGTTTGGCTTCCTCGATAATTCTAAATCCACAATAAGGATTTTCTTTGTTTTCGGACAGGAAAATTTATCACTTTTTGGAAGTCCATTACTTTCTGCCCCAGAGGGGTTCTTAAGGGAATCGTCCTCCCAAATTCTTCCTTTCTCATATTGGTATCTCACACCAATCCGCTCAGAGGGCGTCAATAGGTTTCCCTTCTCTCTCACAGTGGTATCTCACACCAATCCCCTCAGTGGCGTCAAGAGGCCTCCCCTCCTTCTCATATGTTTACCTTCGCCCACCGCTCACGCCACCACTCAGCCAATGACGCTCGGCAACGCGGGTGTTTACAATTATCACTCAAAAGAAAAAAATTATTTTCCTTTTTTCTTTTCTTTCTTTTCTCTACACCAGACCCCTAAGACTCGTAGTGTGGTCCTTAATCTCTATCTTAACCGAATGTCATCTGGAATTTATCAACGAGATTTTCGCCAGCGTCAAGTAGGTGGTTAACTGAACGTCTTCGCACTCTGTCGCCAATTATCTATCCCGGTAACAAACTTTTATCATGTCCCGGTCTGAACATATAACAGGTGTCTTTTTTCCAAAAACAAATGATATCTCCGAAAGATAGTTAATGGTTTATTCTTTCCCTTTCTCTCTGGGGTGGCCTCAGCTGATGCCTTTCTCGATCAGTGCGTGACCTGATTATGATTATCTTCCAGCTTCTGTTTCGTAGGCCACTTGACCAGTTTGAAATTTTCATTATTGTCATCGGCAGATTGTTATCTTTTATTCGCCGCGTCGTAGCATAAATTAATTCCGACAGATCCGAGATCTTACGAATTTCCTATCTTCTGTGAAAAAAAAATACTTTTCTTCGCAAATGAAAATACAATCTTTACCACCTTTCTTTGTTAAAAAAAATAACATCGCTCAGTATGTCTTTTCGTGATAGCTTCTTCTCGCCTTCATTATTTCTCGCTTTTTATTTTCGCGCGATCGCTAAATAGTGTCACAGTACGCTTTCTCTGTTATCATTTCGTTCGAAAAGTGTGGATAGTTCTGTACAATATTTCACCATTAAATCATATGCATAGGTAATCTAGTGATTCAGTCCTAGGACCTGCATTTTTAGTCCCTCATACGTTGTAATCGACGTGAGAATTCCGACATTATTTTCTGGGTTAGACTGACGTCAACCCGATTGAAGCAGAGAATTTTATAGTAACTCTGAAAACGTTGATATGAAGCGATAGTCATCAGAGTCTATCAGATAAACAGGATACATATGTTTAAGATATTTAAAAGTGCTGGAAAGAAACTTTTTATAAAAATAAAGCTTTTAAATGATAAGAACTTGTTATTTCAATATCTTTAAAAATTTCTTCTTTCATATCCTTCACAACACAATGAATTCTGTAAAAATAATCTGAGTAGTTTCCTTGATCAATATCACAAACGTAAGAATGGTTTTTCTTCGTGTGTTAATGAATACGACACATTGAAAACTTCGTTTCATTATCATATTTTGAAAATGTTTCTTTTTCATCCACGGCACTGTATGATCGAGCTGGGAAACTTCAGCATTCATTCATTTTTTTGCATTTTTATTTACAATGATTTTCAGCCAGAATAAGGCCCAAGAACCACTCGAAGTAGAGGGTTACAGAGTAAGAGACACAGTCTATAGACAAAGAACTAAGCAGAAGCCTATATTTTATATATTTTTTATTCTGTGTTGAATATCATTACTAGGATTAATTTACAAAATAAGTAATAAAACTTCATCGTTCTTTTTCGAAAGATTAGCATCTAAAACCTTTATAAGGTTATTATATGCGGGAAAAGACTATAGAGTTAATACCAGAAATGAAGTAAAACCGAACAGTAAAAATTTGGACTAAAAATCAAACAAAAATTCTCACAAAAAGACAATGTTAGGTTGGAATAAAAGATCGTAGCATTTTAGAGTAAATTTCAAAGGCATTTAGATATTTGTACATATAATTTAACCATTTCAACTAGCCATTTTGTTGTTCAAAATTTCACCATCTTTGAGGCAGCTTCATTACCCATCCACCAAGAAACTGGCATCCTTCGTGGTGATGAACTGGTGTAAATGTCTTTTACAAACTTACAGGGGAAATGAAATTCTTCCGATAAACAAAATAGTCTAGGGATTGAAATAAATCGTAATCCGAACATGCAAGGCCAGGTGACTAAAATGGGTGTAGTAGGTTATCTCAGCCAAACTGTACCAATATCTGCTGGGTCTGAAAATAGACGTGAAGTCTGGCGTTGTCCTAACGAAAGCCAAAACCCGACTGGCCAATTCAGGACGCTTTTCATCAAATACTACGATTAATCAATCCAGCAGGGAACAGTATTGAATTTAACGTATGATTTTGCAAAAGGAATTCGTAATAATCACAACCCTGAACACCATATACACAGCATCACACCCTTCGGAGAAAGAGTGCATTTTCAATTGGTTGACGATAGCTAATCCATTTTTCCAGGGCCTTTTGAGCTCAATGTTGTTGTAAACAATTCATTTGTTATAACCACATGATCGTACTTTTAAAAAGAAATAAGTAGTTTTTGTTGCATTCTAGAATTGGAGATTAAAATGCAGGCCATTGTTTTTCTTTTAAATCATAGGTTAACCAAACATATTAAATCACGTATCAAAATGTGTTCAAATACCTTACAATGATCATATGTGATATGTGGAGTATCTCTGTGATGTCCCGTGTAGTGTGAGTTGAATTATTTTAATTAGTGTTTCTCTTGTGTCATCATCAAAAAATGCAGGCCTGTTGGAACGTCCTCGTTTTCAAGTTGCAAAACTTCAGAATCCAATTAACGATTTATGAAAAGTAGACTCAGCTATAGCACCATCCTCATAAACAGCACATATCCTTTTTACTGTTTGAAAAACGTTTTATTTGTTTTATGGAAAAAAGAGCATCAATGACAAAAATGCATCTATTTTTCTCATTTGCATTTTTAACGCAAAATATCTAAATTTCCTCATTCATACATATATGTACGAAATGGATAATGTCCGACAAGTATTTTAATATATTCCATTGTTATATGTTATTTATATAGACACAAATATTCGGATTATTTAAAGTTAGTAAAAGCTTTTGTTAGTTTTGTTACCGGTAGTTTCGCATTTTTCCATGTTTTTCTCTTTCATTCCTGATAAATGGTTAAAACTGTCTCACAGCGAACGAAGACCTTAAATCATAACTAGAAAGAACCATCTCTCTTTGTACCTTTTGAATTGGCGCTACACAATCACAAAAAAGAGCAGTTCCAAATAATAGACCACACAAATTGAAGTAAATGACCTGTTTATAATAAACAGTATTAACAGTATTTACCGGCCTGAACGTCCGAGAAATTTTCATAGAAAATAGGTGTCCTTCGAGAGGAATCGAACCTGTATCCTACACGGAACCGTCATATAGCCTGATGTGCTATACCAGTTTAACTACAGAGGAGCGTCTGGTTAGTAGGATCGATTTTCATGAAAGATTGTAGTTTAAAAGCAGTAAAATCGACCTTCCTAACAAGATGCAACTCTGTAGCTAAATAGTATAGCACGTCAGGCTATCTTAATCCTGTAGGTTATAGGTTCGATTTCTGTTGGAGGATACATAGTTTCTATGAAAATATCTCGGACGTTCAGGCCGCTAAATATTGTTAATACAGTTTATTATAAACAGAGCATTTACTTAAATACCTGTGTCTATTTAAATAAGGTATAACAATAAAATATATTAAAATACACATATGTATATAAGGCACACATTTCAGGCAAGTGTGAAATGAAATCCTTTATTCAAACGCTACCTACTGAAAAATACTGCGAACATTTTTCCAACGCGATAAGCCCAAAAACATATTTATTTTATGAAAGGTTCACATCAAAAATAGAGAAGTTATCTGATTAGCACACCCACGTTTAACATCTCATTTAGCTTCGAGACGTTTTAGATTGAGGCACCGTGTCAGTTCAGTTCTTGAAAATATATTGAAGGTCTCTCTGATAAAATAAAGCAGAAAAGAAATTGATTTGTCTATATTTCAGAGATGATGTATTATGTACACTATTTACATTATTCGGACTATTGTCCTAATCTTTGTCGCCATATTTATTACAACGTTTCGGCCTTTCATTATCTGTATATATTTCTGAGATGAGGTATTATGTATGCTATTTATATTATTCGGACTATTGTTCTCATCTCTGTTACCATATTTATTACAACGTTTCGGCCCTTCAGTATCTGTCTATATTTCTAAGATGAGGTATTATGTACATTATTTACATTATTCGGACTATTGTCTTCATCTTTGTCGGCATATTTATCACAACGTTTCGGCCGTTGTACGCTCCGGCCTTCGCCATGTGGTTGGAATGTCGATCTGAACCCTTTATTTCGCTCACTGGGGTAGACTGTTCTAGTTCCACATGCCATGTTTAATGGATGTCAGCTATCAGTTATTTCCTGTTAATTCCCCTCTCCAAGTTCTCCGCTGCTTTAACCATGTATTAAATATGGATAATTAGTACTTCTGAAAACTACTTTTATTCAGAGAAAATATATAATTTTAAACAGGTTCGTGTAGCCTATCCACATATCATCGATTACCGCTAAACAGAATTCGTAACGAACGATTCCGTCTATAATTTCAAATATTCGCCACTTTACTCAACATAAGCATCCATTATACCCGGGCGATGATTCGTAGTAAGTTTAATATCAGTGTAGGAACATGGGATATTTGAGCGAAAAATTGCTCGACGTGAATTTAATGACCGATCTTCGATTATCACTATCGAAAGATACAGCAACTTGAAATTTCAGAAATAACGCAATAACTTTAGAAAATGTGCGAACCTGGAAGTCGAGTCAGTGGTAAAATCACTTTCATATGACCGCAGTTCGGCAAAGGCTTAAAATCGACGCGCTAGAATTGATTACATCGATTGAGAGATGCGTTTTTCTTTTTTAGAAAACAGATTTGTTATCGATAAGTAAACTGACGAACTTGCTTATGTTGAGGAAAATATTAGAAGAAATAAATTTTCCCCACCAATAAAATCATTGATTGTACGGATATTTTTTAAATGTCTGACATTTCCTTTCCGATTAAGCTCTTCTACCTGGTCGGTATGCTAATCCCTGTTGCAGATGTTGTTTATTGATGCTGGACTCAAATAAGGCGACGAAAACTTATATATAAAAATATATAAATAGCTTTATTGTTTGAGTTGCGGCGAATGGGTAAAGTAAGGGAGACTCACAGAGGTTGGCATTGTGCACACAGTAATTGACGGTGATAAAATCTTCGGTGAAACTCTAGCCAGCCTCTCTCACAGGCCAAGAGTTGGACCCTTTTTATAACATTTGGACACCCTCGCGATGTCACGTGGCCTGCATGTCTGTGTAATTTTTTGTGGCCATTCCTCTTCCGTCCATTTGCCCACACAACTTCGTGTGGCCATGCCTTTTCCGGTATGCATCCAAACAAGCACGCATTTTCTTCCGCTCAGGACACCTTTGCACCCTGTTTATTCAAGGCTCTGGACACTTGTGCGTCATGTTTATTTTAGCCATTTCCTGTTTATGCTTTCACCCGTTCCAATTTTAGCTCATTCTCTGATGCAGCGGAAGTGAGGTCAAAGGTCTTCCTTAACCGATAGCCAACACAGACACCAGCTTTTATCACATTATTTATGCTTCTTCAACGCCAAAAGATCCCACTTGTTCTTCATACTACAACTTTTATGGGTGCGAGTGTACAATATGGCCATCACACTCAAAGCTCGGTCACGATGACTTGCGACATCATGCTAAAATGCTTTCAAACTTCACACACAAGCGTAGTGTCAACTCGTGGAATCGTTTTCAGAAACTTTCCAATATTTACGCACACTGGGATCTCCCACAACCCGGCCGATATTATCAAGAAATGAACCAGCTTGACAAATCGCCCGTGGTGAGATTCCAATGCATTATCTTAAGCTGAACACACATATATACCTATTTAAAACTGCATATTAACGTATTTATTTATTTACAATTATATATATATATAATTTCTTATGCAGTGTTACATTAGAACATGAACATATCCACTACAAAATTGTACATATTTGTTTTAAAGTCAAAAAAGGAAATTCTTTTTTAAAACGTCTCATCAGGTGGTGAATCATGTCGTTACTAAAAACTTTTTATGCAGAAACACAGTTCATTATTTACATTATTCGGACTATTGTCTTCATCTTTGTCGCCATATTTATCTCAACGTTTCAGCCGTTGTACGCTACGGCCTTCTTCAGGTGGTTGGAATGTCGAACTGAACCCTTTATTTCGCTCACTGTAGAATGTTCTAGTTGCACGTGCCATGTTTGAAGGATGTCAGCTATCAGTTATCTCCTGTTAATTCCCATCTCCAAGTTCTCCACTGCCTTAACCGGGTATTGAACTCACACTCTTTGGGTCTTGTCACAGGGTCTAACCAACGCCTTTATCCACTGTGCCATGCGTCCTTGAAGATGGTATGAATTTCTGGCTATTATAAACCTAATGTCTTCAGCAACCATTTTTACCAGTGCTCATATAAATAATGTACATAACACCTCATCTCAGAAATATAGACAGACTCAGAAATACAGTTATCGAAATAACTTCTAATCAGCCACTGATATGACACCACTTTAATGGATACAGGCATTTAAATTAGATTAAGGAAAACAAATATAGGAAAAATGTTCCTTTATCTAATCAAGAAACATTTCCTGAAACCTTCAGAACTGTCAAAAGTTTTCAATAGCAACACTGTACAGTTACAGCTGTAGTAGAAATTTTGATATCATTCTCAAGGGGTAAAATACGAAGAATCTGAGGGTAGATGGAGATATCAACAAACATTGTAATTGCAGAAACGAAACCAAATGCCCATTGAACGGAGCCTTCTATACAGAAAACGTGATTTATCAGGCTGAAGCTGAAGATGCGGGTGGACAAAAAATGATATACGTGGGATGCACGGAAGGTCACTTCAAAAAAAGATGGTACAATCATGTTTCTTCATGCAAACTACAAAATCATAAGTATGACAAGTAACTTGCTGTCTACGTCTGAAAATTGAAAGAAAAAAATAACAAAAGTCCAGAGGTAATATGGTGTATACTGAAAAAGTGAAATCATGGCGAACTAGAGGCAACAGTTGTAGATTGTACCAAGACAAAATGTTGACTATCGCAACACATCAGGAGAGAAAACAACTACTAAACAAACGATCAGAAATAAGGTCAAGGTGTAGATATATAAATAAATACATCCTTGGTATTTACGAACCCGGATGAAAATATTTTTCCACACCCACTCACTTCCAGTAAAGCTTCCGGTTAAAAAGGAATTACGTAGCCCTAGAAACTAACTTTACTCCGTCACCTGATTCCACCTACCGGTAGTAAGCTTTATAGTGAGTAAGGGTATACATTTTCACATTTTATAATTTTAATCTACTCAGCATATTCTATATTCAGAATAGTTTATTGAGTATTGAGCATTCTACTTATATTTTCAGTCAATTTTGTACTTTTTATTTTATATATATATATATATATATATATATATATATATATATATATATATATATATGATGGACTCTCCCGTCAGTTTCGACGTATGAGGATCTGACAACATAATTGATTCAGTCATGAAATTTTGTGCGATAATCTTAAGTGGCACTAAAGACCCGATAGTGATTTACAAAGGAGGACGCATATGGAGCAAGAGTAAGGATTGTGGGATGAGATTACTGTTAGATTGGCTGACCTTTTAGATCTTGCTCTCGCTTCTTGAAGACGATTCAGACAAGCTGAATGAAAACTGCTGAGTCCACTAAAACACACAAACATATATATATTATATATATATATGATAAAATATAGTCTTAAGGCATGCTCTATTAATGAGGTAAGCAATTCAATATCAGGGATAGAGCGTATCTAAATGTTGTTTTTATATATATATATATATATATATATATATATATATATATATATATATGTGTGTGTGTGTGTGTGTGTGTGTGTGTGTGTGTGTGTGTGTAAAACAGTTCAAAATCCCTCTTCGTCATCTTTTTGCTGATGAACCAGAGTCATCAGAAAAGAATTAGGTTAACCAGCATTTATAATATCTTGGGGATATAAATCATGTTACTTACAGCTGTTTTATAAATCTGTCTTATCCGTCTTATCTATCTGTCTTATAAATATTGATAAATTTTATATCGATTTTACCTTTTAAGTTGAACTTAGACCAGACATATATCAGATAGAAGTCGGTATGAAATCTCGATATCTGAATTCAAAGTTGGCTTTCTAACAACGGAAGTGAAGACAAATCGTTCTTTATTTGGAAATGAAGCCTTAAGTGTCTAGCGGTGTATTGGACAGTTTCGATCAAGAAGGTTTTCTCACGGATATTCATCGCGATCTGGATGACCAATTCCTGTCAATACTAACCTTCAGCGAATTGCAGCAGAGGAAAATCCTAAGAAAAATACACGCGATTTAGAAAAGACACTTATTATACGAGTTACATTTCGACCATGAAACACCTTCATGATCTCAGAAAGGTTTCTCAACTTAATATATCATTTATCACACTATTTACATTATTCAGACTACTGGCCTCATCTTTGTCGCCATATTTATTACAACGTTTCGGTCGTTGTACGCTCCGGCCTTCTTCAGGTGGTTGGAATGTCGAACTGAAACCTCTATTTTGCTCACTGAGGTAGTTTGTTCTAGTTCCACGTGACATGTTTAATGGATGTCAGTTATCAGTTATCTCCTGTTATCTGCAAGTTCTCCATTGCTTTAACCGGGTACTGAGCCCACACTCTTTGGGTCCTGTCATTGGATCTAACCAACGCCTCCATCCACTGTGACATGTGTTCTTGCGAACATCTGTGTATGAATTTCTGGGTATTATTAACCTAATGTCTCAGCAACCGTTTTTACCAGTGCTCATATTGTAATTTTTTGCTGTTATCATTGCATGTTTTTTTACTAGAGCTCATATTTCAATATTTGTTGTTATTATCGCTTTTCTCTGGAACTACTTATAACTAGTTCCCATATTCCAAACACCTCAAGAAAGCCGGAGCGTATAATGGTCGAAACGTTGTAATAAATATGGCGACAAAGATGAGGACAATAGTCCGAATAATGTAAATAGTGTAGATAATACCTCATCCCAGAAATATAGACAGATGATGTCATTTATCAAACCGCCACTTTTCACGTTAAATAACTAATTGGTCTCGTTATTGCAGTGTAGACTTCCTCCTGAAAATTTACTTTTTTGATTATATATTTTATAATTTGAAAATTAAAATGAAATTTCTAGCATTAACTACACGATTATATATATATATATATATATGTGTGTGTGTGTGTGTGTGTGTGCAATATGAGCAACTCTAAATTTCCATAATCAGATCATATATTATTAATTATAATATTGCAATTATTCCTAATAAAACTGCCATTTTTTTATCGAAATTGACATGATTTATTAACCATATAAATATATATAATCACAGTTGGCCAAGTGTTGTATATATTTATCTCCTGTTTGTTCACTGACCGAAATAGCAACGAATTTAGGGTTGCGAATTTGTTCACGTGGACTTGGGTCTTATTCTTTAGAATCATCTTCGAAGCTTCACTTCAAACAAGAGGACATTAAAGTTGACAACATAGGAGTAATGAAACTCTCCAACACAGAATTTTATTACACTATCTATATTGTTCGGACTATTGTCCTCATCTTTATTGTCATATTCACATGGTCCAGTTGAAGTAATCTAATAACTTGAACTAAAGAGTTGTGAGTTCAATCCCTGACCAAAGCAGAGGTGAACAAAAACTTGGAGAGTTGAGTTACTAAAAATCAGAAATCTACCCCGGTTGACTAAATAAAAGATTCGGTTCGAAATTCCAACCTATGACACTTGAAGAAGGCTGGAGCGTACAACGGCCGAAACGTCGTGAATATGACAATATGATGAGGACAACAGTCCGAACAATGTAAATAGTTACAGTACCTCATCTCAGTAATATGGACAACATTTTTTATTTTACTCATTTAAAATTCTCATATTTATTCTGATCGTAATCTAAAGAAATAAGGGAGTACAAAAAATGAAATTCATAACTTTTTCATTGAAACAAATTAAAACATGAGAATGTTAATTTTATAACACAATGAGAATCTCTTATATGTTATCCATGTATTTTATCAATCTTCCCTAAGATGTGTTGCGGACCCTTTGCTTTCATTTTCTCAATGAAATAAACTAAGGAATAAAAAAAAAAAATAATGCGTGAATATATCAATCTGCATAAATTAATAAACATTCCGGAATAAAATGACAAAGACGTCAAAACATGTGTAACTTTAATTAGATGGAAACAAGTAGATTATCTCGTGGTACGAGATCAGAGAAGAGTTCGTGCCAAAATAGGAATGCAAGATGAAAAAGGCGGGAAAAAGAGTTTTACAAGGTTCTGGAAAAAGGAACTCGTTAAACACGAGGTGTATGGTGCACAGATAGAAAGGAGTACTCACTGTGGGTTTTTTTGGCGTTGAGAGTGATGTTATGCATATTTTTAAGGTACTGGTTCAAAGCAGATTAGAGTCCAATGAATTGAGAGTGTATGTGATTTTTGTGCTTTTGTGTTCAGGTTCAAATAATCAGAAGATGTTTATATGTCTGTGACCTAGCCAAAAGGACGAAATAGTTAATCGTCTATGAAGTTAGCCGAAGAATATCTGTTTCTAAGATATTGTATTTACTATTGACTGACGAGGGATTTCATGAATACGAAGTTTTGCCCACGACTGTGTCGTTTTCGAACGTCTTCTGGTCGAAAACGGAGAAGGTCTGACCTGCGGATAGCAAGTTGTTCGTTTCTAGGATATCCCTGTCTGTATTTACGATTGGTTCACTGACGAGGGATAAAATAAGTCACTTGTTGAATAAGTTTTGCTCTGGACTGTGGATGTGTCTCGAACGTCTTCTGGTCGAAAACGGAGATGGTCAAGACGAGAAGAAATGAATCATTGTTGAAATAAGATATTCCGGCCTGCATATGGGTTACGGAATAAATGAGTTGCCCGTCTAGAGTTCTAATTCAAGACGAGAAGAAGTCAGTTGAGGTGTTCGTTAAGATATTCCGGCCCGCATATGGGTTCAGGGCACGGAATAAATGAGTTGCCCGTCTAGTCAGGTCGAAAAACCGTTGAGACGCCGCGAAACGCGCGGGAAAAAATTGAAAATCTGTTAGTCTGACTTCATCACCTAGCGAAGTTCTTCCTCAGGTCTTCGCCTGTGAGAGGAAAGGTAAACGCGCGCACACACGCACGAGTGTGAAAGGAAGGGAGGAAACTACGCGCGCGTAAAAATATAGATGGAATTTATGTTAATTCCATAGATGTTTTGTCCCAGAAATCGTAAAGCCTCTTTCTGATTGTTTCCGTTTCATTCCTTCAAAGCGTTCTGTTTAACATGATCACTATATCAACTGAGAACATTTATTAAGCCCCGGGTGGCTTAATGGTTAATGAATCGATAGAGCCGAGTTCTAATTCCAGATGTGTTCGTTATATTTCCTTACTCGCAAAAACGGTTGACAAAGGTATGAACCCGTGTCTTCGCCAACTATTGGCTAATTAGTTACTTTTATCGCTAAAACATCATTATCTTAACAACAACAACAACATATTACCTGGCTTTAAATAATCTTCAAAGGGTTTTTTTTCCATCAATCTGAAACCTTTTTTTTCTGTAGAACCCCATCTGAGTATTTGAGATGGCAAATGACACGGATAAAGATGCTGAAAGATTTCCAATCTGATTAAGATGTCCTTTCAAAAAAAAAAATCTCTTGCCTGCTCCTTAGGTTCGTTGTTGGGCAGTTGACCAAGAAATAATTTTTCAGTGCCTCCTTGTAAAAGAAATATAACTCAAAAATTGTTAATTACTGAAAATGATGCTTATAATAAAAAAAATAAAATCAAGTGGAGAAAGAATTAATTCCGATATAAGTGTAACATTATTAGAACATCGCATGAGATTAATGTATCTTTCAGAGATAAAAAAAAAGAAGATAACACGTCAATGAGGATTTAAGCCTGAAAGAGATTCGATATGAAGAAAGAATTGTCGAGGCTTTCCTGGTTATAATATGAAGAACAGCCGATGGTGTGGTCAGATCAGACTGAAATAAATCAATAGAATATATCATGACATAATTTGGATCGAAAGAGACGAACCTTGTCGGCATATCTTTGCAAGAACAATATTGATCGGTTATTATATAACCAGATTATAAGCCGGCATCTGCTATTCGTATAATTGCTGGATGGATAATTCAACGAAGAACGTCTTCACTGGAAGAAAAAAGAATAAACTCATATAAGGAAAGAAATGTGCATCAAATTTAAAAGTATCTCATTACGGTATTATCTGGAAGGTTTATGGGAAATCGAATATCTTAAAGAAATAAATTTAATAATTATTTTGGAAAAGCCATGTACATACGCGCGGCGTGCGCACACACGTACACACACATACAAGCACACCAGATGCTCATATCTATCTACTTATCTCTCTCTGATACTCTATCTATCTATCTCTCTATGTGTGTGTGTATGTGTGCGCGCACGTGCGTGTGTGTATAATTCCACCAATCGTTGGCCTGATGAAGTCTTTTTAGAGAACAAAACTTTTTAAACACAATTTTTGTAGTTTTTTTAAAAACTAATACTACGCGTTTCCTTTAATTTTCCCGCAACCATCACAGTCAGCAACTGTATATATATATATATATATGAATATATATATATATATATATATATATATATTTATATATATATATCATTCTTTTTAAATATTAAATATTTTATCTATAAAATAATTCGTTAATCATAAAATGTGTTTATATATCTCTTATCTATTCAAATATATTCGTCATTTGTTTACATTCGATACTATCTATCTATTATGAATCTAGATATCTATCTATCTATCTATCTATCTAAATCTATCTCGTTACTGGTTTATTTTCTGTCTTCACTATTCATCTGTTTGTATATATCTAGGTTCGAATTTCAAAGAATATATCTATCATTTCTATATCATTCTTTCCCGGTAAACGTTATTTACCTTTCTGTTTATATAAATATATATATATATATATATATATAAAATAACAACGTTAAATATAAAAATATATTTATAAATATATATCGGACCTTGTCCATTTCTTAATATATATATATAAATTACAATAAAAAACATTTTACATCGTACACAAAAAATTTCATGTTTCAGTACTGAAATAGTACCCCATCAAGCGATGTTAAATCACTAATGATATAAAAAATTTTGATTTTTCTAGGAATTTCTTTGGTTATTTTATATGTCATATATATCTGTCCATTCCATTTACACCCCACCACCGATACTTATCTTCTTTCTCTCCCTTCTTCTCTCCTTCTTCATTCCTCCGTTTCTTCAACGTCGTTCATTTTTTTTTTTAAATCAACACCCAACGTCGTTTTTTAATTTTTTTTTAAATAATGCATTAAGTTAATAGCTCTACATGTTATTTTTACATTTGTTTATATTTTTACATATATGGATATATATATATATATATATATATACTACTGTTTCCTGGTCTGATTCAATATCTGACCATTAACATATATATATATATATATATATATATTTATATATATATATTATATATATATATATATATATATATATATATATATATATATATATATATAAATATATGTGTGTGTGTGTGTATGTGTGTGTGTGTGTGTGTGTGTGTGTGTGTGTGTGTGTGTGTAAGCAAAATATATGGATATAGATCCGATAGTATGAAGAAAAAATATATACGGAAAAAACAAACAAAAATCCTTATATACAATTATGCTGTTTTAATGTTAATATGTCAACGTCGGTCATGTTGTATTGATAATGTTATAATTTATGAATATGTCCTGAAGATGGTTTATTAGACCGAAACGTCCGACGTTGACATATTAACATTAAAACAGTATAATTGTATAGGGATTTTTGTTTGTTTTTTCCGTATATATTTTTTTTTCATATATATATATATATATATATATATATATATATATATATATATACAGGAGGCACGGTGGAGTAATGGATAGCGGCTTGAGAGCCAAGTCGAATCCATTATGTGCTAATATCCTTGGGAAATGTGTGAATCCTCTTCTTTCATGGGTAAATAGCATAACAGACTGGGTTCTATAACCTTTAATGGCAACTGGTCTAGGAGAAGGGAATCTCTGATTTCAAAACCTGGGGACCTTGTGGCACCAGGTCTCTGTATTAGGCCCTTCAAAGCTTGTGAATGGTCCAGCACGGAACCTTCACCACTGTAATCAAATTTCGTGTGGTGTTGTCGGTGTCCTGGGAACTGATCATACGTCGAATTCGACGAGAGACTTGACTATATATACACCACACAAGGTATGCATAGATATAGAAATTGTAAACACATACTGCACACGGGTACACAAACATGTACACACACACACAACTACACACAAACATATATATTTGTTTATATACCTCTTTGATAGAAGATTCGTTGAACAAGCCTGACAAGGTACTTTTGTTTATTTTTTTTATTATCTCTTTTTTGTATTAATTTAGAAATTAAGAACTCAGAAAAAGTGATACGATTTATTATTGCGGTACAGAAAGAATAATCCTTAAAGTGTCTCGTCGAAAGCGCTTGGAATCAATAACATTTTGAATAATTTATAAATTTATAAAGTCCATAAAAACACATTATCGCATACAAGGAATATATAAAAACTAAAAATATAAACTAACTTGTGGGCCTTATTCAAAGAATATATATATATATATATATATATATATAGAGAGAGAGAGAGAGAGAGAGAGAGGAGAGAGAGAGAGAGAGAGAGAGATTTTGACGCCAGATCGAATTTTTTTCTGTTTTTCTAACTTTAAGATGTTTATTAATATATATTTATATATTTTATATATATATATATATATAAAAGTTTCAAATTAAAAAATAATAATGTTTATTTTATGAAAATTTATTTATATATATATATATATTTTATATATATATATTTATATAAATAAATTAAAATTACTGTGAGAACGTCACGTGATATTCTTTTGAGAACTTCGTTGTTTACTTTATAAGTTTATAATATATATTTATATTTGTACATTTCACTTAACCCCCAACCCACCGATACTTTCATAATACCCGTGGTTTCCTTCTGTCTCTACTTTTTCTTCTTCCTTCTTCACACTTTCCTCCTCCGTTTTTATCACAACCAACGTCATTCATTTTTTTTTAATAAAACTTTAAGTTAATATGTTATTTTTTACATTAGTTTTATTATTTTTATATGTGTATTGAGCACTTTTAACACTACTGTTTCCTGGTCTGATTCAACTTTGACCATTAATATATATATATATATATATATATATATATATATATATATATATATATATATATATATATATATATATATATATATATATATATATATATAAACACATACTGAATATAGATCATTGACCGTGAAGAAATTGCAAGGACATTTATAGATTTGACCATCGTTTATTTTGCCATCGTTTCTGTTTCTGGTAGTTTGCATTTGCTTTTGCTTTATTTTTTAAGGCTTTTGCATCTGCAGTCGTTGTATTATGTTTTACTTGCATTTCTTCACCCACTTGAAACTCCATTTTGAAACTGTTGCCTTCTTTTATGACTGAATAAAGATTCTTACATCTTTCATGTTCTTTGATACGGATCATCATCCAGTCTTTTGTAGCTTCCATGTAACTTTGAATGCCGATTATTGTTGCAAGACAATTCTAGTTGAACTAATCCTCTGGTGCCTTCCGATTTTGGTACATACAGATGATCAACATCAGGCTTGGGATAAGTGGCCAGTGAGAAGCTTTCACGTTTTGGCGTCCATTCTAACTCTGGTCCAATGAAGGATGTTTAAACTGTATTGAACTACGGGAAGAGCCAATGTGTTTATGGCTGATATTCTTTTTTTTAATTCAACTAGGTACTCAATAACAGACTCACAATCATTTGTATTATTATTATTACTATATCCTTTGATTTTTTTTGTATACGCATTTCCTTCAGGGTCCCAACCGGAGATCTAAGGTCAGAAATGGTTTCATGACATTTTCTATTGAACTTATTGGTAAAAAGGAAAATAAGATCACACACATTGTAACATAGATAAAATTCTCCGTAATGTGTGAGTTGTACGTGTGAGTAATTTTTTTTTTTATTTCTTAAGGCATGGCTACAAGAAATCTCTTCAGTGAGTCTACTGGAAGCTTTTGCAATCAAACCGAGGGCTCCAAATACAAGTGAAATTATTGACGTTCTCATGTGCCATAATTCTTAGATTTCCACTTCAAGATCCTTGTATATTAGGGTTTTTTTTAAGTTCTTCAAAGATACATTACAATCTGCAGGGAATGTCATGTCAATAAGAAAGCAGATTCTGTTTTTGAGGTCTTTTATCACGATGTCTGGGTGATCAACTTTGATTGGTCTGTCTGTGTGTTTTGTAAAATCTGAAACAATTGTGAAGCTCCTAAATCTGTAACCGGGTCTGTGTGGTGTTCATACCAGTTTCTTGCAGTTTACGTCCTATAAATATTACACATTTCCAGTGCAGATATTAGCCTATTCAGAGTTTATATCCAGTGAATGCTAATAACGTGCAACCTGTTACAAGATGGCCAATTGTTTCTGGATATTTATCTCACAATCTGTACTTTGGTCTAACACAAGTTTCAGTATGTGTACTTGGGAATTTCTAATTAGCATACACTGACCCTGTGCTGCAAGAATATAACCTTCGGTTTCAGCTTTTAACCCTGAACTACGTTACCACTGATAGGTACGGGGGTTTGTCTACATCAGCTTGTTTGACACGAGCAGAATATTGACCATTATTTTGATCATGATTATCTTGTCATCGTTTCTGTATTTGGTCCATTGTATTTGCTTTCATTTTAGGCTCTTTGCCGTTGAATGTTTATTGTATACTTACTTGCACTTGTTCACCCACTTGAAATTCAATTTTGAATTGGTTAGCTTCTTTTATTATTATTATTATTATTATTATTATTATTATTATTATATCTGAAGCATTATACGTAATGTTATTGGAAAAAACACAATATAATCATCTGCAATCTTTTTTCTTCGTTACACATTTCTAAGCATTACTTAGGATATATGGTTGCGGCATTATATGCTGTGTCTGTTTCATTTTAGCGAAGCCGATATCATATTAGTGCTGAAATTGATGACAGCTAGACAGCGATATAATCCTTAATCCTCTTTCTGACGTGTTTTTACTAACAAAACGCTATTTATGTTGACAAGATTGCAATAGAATTATTTTAAGTACGTCATACGAAGGCTAGTTGTTTTCGGAAAAAAAAATGATTTTTCATCGCTCAATAACAAATGAATTATCCTGAAGGAGATGAACCTGTTATAACACACACAAAAAAAAACATTAACAAGTCTCTCTGCCTTTTTACTTTCCCCCTTTTTTTCTGGAGGCACTTGAATGTTTCCAGTAGAACTTATCTGATTTTTTGATCAAAAATAGAGATGATCGGTTGTCGATGTTTGCAAAACCTTTGTCATAGGATTAATTTTAGCACAAAGAAATGAATGTGTTTTAGACAACGTCATTTATCGGAAAAAATACTCTGTAGATATTGACTAAGCCATACTTTTTTAGGCACCCGTCCAAAATGTTTAATCTGATACACAGACATAATATATCCCTGGGTATGATGATAAACTGCATCGGACAGCAATGCTTCTGAGCGGGTGGTTTTGAGGAGCGTGAAACCACCTCTTAATTCTTTGTGTTTCTAGGTTTACCCTAATCTAAGAGTCGTCAAACTGGTGTCAAAGCATGAAAACATAAAAATACATTAGAAAAAATTACCAGCAACACATTTTCAGAGTAAAAAAAATAAAAAATTACCAGCAATACATTACTGGTAAATACTTACCTGCTCCAGGGCTCCGTCACTGTGCTGGTGGTATCACGGCTACGACTGGCTTGGACCGGCTATGACAAGCCAAGACCAGCTATGACTAGCTTAGACAAGCTCTGACCAGCTTGGACAAGTTATGACCATCTAAGACCAGCTTAGACCAGCAGCCCGAGTGAAAACACTCGGGTCTCCACATTAAAAACTGACCTTTGTATCACAACCTGTTTCAATGGTGGGTCAAGTAAATATCATTACTGGTAAATTATTTTTAAAAATACCACCAATACATACATTAATGGAAAAAAATACCAGCAATGTATTTTTGGCAAAAATCATTATAAAGGTTCACAAGAAATTAAAATTTCGGCATTAAATGACCCATAAGGAGTTGATGTGCCATTGAATAAACATACCAAACCAAACCACACTCACACACACACACACACTTTTTTCTATCGATTATTTTTAATCTTCCTACTGAACATTTTGCCACAGAATTTTCTTCTTGGATAAAAACCGGCATCAACGCTTTTATACCACCGCAGAAATACCAGGTGAAATCAAAATCTTCTCCCTGGTTAACACCTGCCTGTTCAAACTCCATAGCCCAGAGGAATCACTTTTCTTCCGGCTGTACAACGTGATAGTTCCGACACAAGTGATGCTTCTTTATGTCTACTAGTTATAATTTTAAACGTGTCCTTGTAAATTCTCTTCAGTTTCTACTCTTGACTAATCTGGTGTACTTTTATCTGACTTTCCACTCATAACTGACAATTTTTTATGATATCCATATAACTCCATCCATGGTTTCTGCAATGGTCTCTAAACTGGACGCCCACAAAAACCTGTGAACTTGATATCCCTGCAATAGTCTTTCAAATCTGCACCTGAAGTGTATCCTTTTCTCTGTAAACTCTACAATAAATTCTGTACTGCTTCTTGCTTTTCTGCCAGTTGGAAATCCTCTTGTGTAGTCCCTGTCTAAGAACTCAGGTGAACCATTTGATCCTTATAACTATCGGATACTTCTTTTTGAGCAAAGTACTAGAGGTCCTAATCAACTCTGAATTGGTTAAGCATCTCACCACACTGGCTCAACTTTCAGACTAGCAATATGACTTTCTCTTTTCTATGTCAAGTACTGGTGTGTTAACGGTTATTGTTGAAAGAGTCTATCAAGCTTAGTATTTATCAATCCACCCACGAGGATAGAATGTGGCACAAGGCCGGGTTAATGTGGGTATCCCCAAGCCCGTAGGCTCGGCCAAAAATATAGCCTTTTTTAACCCGCCTAGACGGATTCAGGGCCTGTTTACCTCCCCAAACGAAACCTTGCCCTTCGGCAAAACTTCGTCCGGGTTCCTCTCTGCTAATGCAGATAGTTCGACAGACGCCGACTCGGAAGCTCACAAAGGCAGCGTACCACACTTTGATCATAGCCCCCGGGCCGAGCACCTTTAGAAGAGTCTATCAAGCTTTAGATAATGGTGAAGTCTGGGAGTATCTCGAAGACATTTAACAGAGTTTGATATACTGATCTTCGACAGAAGTTGAAGACTTTAGTATTTCTCAACGAATCTTTGATCTGATCTTGAACAGCGACTCCTCTAGAACAATTTGCATTAATGGAGGTTTTCACCAGGTCTCTATAATTGGACATTGTTCCTAATTTTCATCAAGGATTTTCCTGATGTCATCAGATCTCAATTCGATATCTATGCTGATGATACAACTATTTATTCCCGTCCTCGTAAATTTGATCGTTTCGATAAGGTCAAATTTTCGATTGATCTAAAAAAGGACCTTCAATCTGTGGCTAACTGGGGAAGGTATGGTTTGCAAATTTTAACGTCCCCAAAACGAAACTTCTTTCTTTTAATCGTTTCAAAGAAGCTATTTTGCTTTTCATCAGCATGACTGATGCTAACCACCAGGACAGTGACTCACTGTGCCTTTTCGGGCTATTTTTTTTCCACCGACATGAAATGGAGAGACTATATTGAAACACATGTTACGTCTACTTGTAGGAAAGATGTTTCATTGTGTCGTGCGAGACAATCATTCTCGCGAGAATCTATCATATATATTTAGATGTTAACCTTTCGTCCATAATCTGAATATTGTTATCACATCTGGTCTGTTACTTCTGTCATGTATTTAGTGATTTTTGATAGAATCCAAAGAAGAATCTGAAATGCTACTGGCTCTGACCTGGCATCTCGTTTTCAATCATTTTCCCACCGCCGAAAGGTAGGTTACCTGTGCCTCTTCTATAAATATTGTAATGGAAATTGTTCTGATGGTCTTTCATTTTGATTCATCGACTTTATGAATTTAAGCGCAGTACTAGATTGTCGGCAAGTTCTATTTTCTAGTTAAGGTGGTGAGATATAAGAATCAGTTCTTTACTAACCGTTTTTTTTATCACGCGTTTCTCGCTTGTTGAACTGTCTTCTGCCTTTTTGTTTCCCAGTCAACTTTGATTTTCAAAAACTTAAAGGCAATGTCAATCGTTATCTTATGTCTTCACACTCCCTAATAATATTTTCTTTTTCACACATTATCTACCATTCATTAACCTTTGGCGTGTTATTTCACCTAATAACTCTATGTCTGTCTACGCTATTTTACATTTTAGTGAGAATAATATTTTGTATTTCTTTAAGACATGACTGCCAGGTACGCTTTCGTGTGTCTATCGGAATTTTTTCCAATTAAACCGATGTCTCCAGCCACGACTGTAATTATTGATGTCCTCATGTATCACATTTTTGAGATTTCCACACAATATACTTATAGTTTTTTGAAAATAATAATAATAATAATAATAATAATAATTATTATAATTATTATTATTATTATTATGTGTGTGTTATATTTCCTGCTTTGTATCCTTTAGAGCCGGGTCCAAACTATGGTCCTTTGGCCCTATAGGTGAATTGTCATTTAAATGACAGCACTTTTTTTAGTATATGGGATGTTCCTAGTATAGCGATTTTCTGGGTAACTTGAATGTTCATGTTACCGGGGATACTGTTAGTAAAATTGCCTTTTTTTTTCTCACGAGGCCCAGAGCTCCAATTACTACTGGTACAGTCTCAGTCTTCATTCCCCATATTCTGTTAATCTCGATCTCCAGGTCCTTGTATTTAGATAATTTCTCGATTATTATTATTATTATTATTATTATTATTATTATTATTTCCTTTGATTTCAGTAGTGTACACATTATCTTCCAGGTTTCAGAGATCTAAGGTTAGAAATCGCTTCATAACATTTCTACTGATCATTTTTTTTAAATCAAAACAAAAAAGCACATATTTTACATAGATAAAGCTCTTCGTAATGTGTAAGCTCTACTTATGAGTACAATTTTATGCAGTTCTTTAAGGTAGGGGCAATTGGAAATTCCTTATGTGTCTGTCGGATATTGTTATTATCTTCTTCTTCTTCTTCTTCTTCTTCTTATTATTATTATTATTAGTATTATTATTTTACCCCCCCCCAAAAAAAAAAATGACCAACAAAATATGAATCTCTGAATCTGATATTGAGGATACAGTTGATGCAATTACGTATCGTTAGTGATTTCAAGAGTTTATAAAAGCCATTTTGAGACAAACACCAAATAAAAACAACTTTAGAAAGTTCAGAACCTGAAACTACTGAACGGAAAAATTTTCTAGGAAAAGATGGCGAAAAACGAGTGCAGTTGCAGAATAATTAGCAGTGAATAAACTGATTTGAATTTTACATTAGAAACAAAAATAACTTTTCTTTTGAAGAAAGTCGACTATATATATATATATATATATATATATATATATATATATATATATATATTAAGCATTACGCCCGAGCAAGGCGTGAAGCCACTAGGATGCAGGGGTTGCAGAAGATTTGGAGCAAGAGCAGATGGGAGTGATAGAAGAAAGGATGAGGACAGGGATAGTGGGTAGATCAAGGTAACTGGAGGTGCCGATTGACATTACATTTGAATAGTTGGAGATTATAGCTCTCAGGGAAACAGTAATTGGGAAGGGTATTCCACAGGCGAGAGGTGCGAGGTATGAAGCTATTGGAGTAGAAGAGATGGCTACATTTAAAAGTTTCTACAGTGTAAGGGTGGGAGCGGGATGCCAGCCTCGTAGGGCGCTTGAATTCATGGAGTCTGGGAACCAGTGAAAGCAGCTCATCGGTGCAATTACCATGAAAGTATTTGTAGAAAAGACAGAGAGAGGCGACGGCTTGTCTGTGAGAGAGTGACTGTAGACGAGAGACCAGATCAGGGCCAATTATATTACATATCCGTCTCTGGATCTTGTCAAGAACTCCGAGGTAAACAGAAGATGCCCCAGACAATATATGGCAGCAATACTCCATGCAAGGGCGAATGGTTGATTTGTATATTTGAAGTATCGATTTCAGAGAGCCAACTTTCCTCGCGGTGTAAGAAGCAATTGACTCAATGTATTTGTTCCATCTCAGGTCAGCAGTCAACGTGAGACCGAGCAGACGCAGGGCGTTGCTCTCAAGAAGTTGACTATCAGACATTCTAATGGGGTCAGGGAAGGATCTCTATGGTGATCAATAGAGAGTAGTTTAATTTTTGAGGCGTTAAAGTTGACCAGCCAATTCTTGCCCCAATTAACAACCGATTTTGAATTAGGACAGCATTTATCCTCAACTTACAAGTAAGACGCAGCAAATAAAATCTCCTACATGCAACGTTTTCTCCATATCTGTCAGTTTCAGAGGAAGACATATTTTTTCCAGGTAACACAGCCGGTCCTGTTAGCAGTTTCGAAATTTGACAACAGAAGTAATACATTTATACCTAAGATGTTACGCCCCTTGCTCATATTAAAGGCTACACCCTGTGTGCCGTAATACATTGGGGTCGTACGATGAGGCATATACTGTAGCCATAGGAACAGTGCTGAATCTAGAGCAAGGCGGTTTACATCCCTGATTAGTCAGATTTTAATTTCAGATTTTTTCTTTTCCTGAACTGTTTGGCACCTTAAGTCAAGATCTCCCCGTCTACACTGCTATTACAACCCTAGGAGGAAGATGGATCCATGCCTTTTTTCAAAAGTATTGGCGCGAAATGAACGAAACCGAAACGGCTGGAAATTGAACACTGCACGACTATTTCACTTTCTGCCCTGATAACATCTACACTATCCACACTGTTGTCGAAATAGAAGCATCATGTTTTTACGCAAGACGCAGCGTTTCCTGTTTATGATACAATATATTATAATATACAAATACACAAAATTGTACTCAGAAGTAGAGCTTACACATTACGAAGAGCTTTATCTATCTAAAATATGTGCTTTTTTTCATTTTTTTTTATAGAAAAATGATCAGTAGAAATGTTATGAAGCGATTTCTAACCTTAGATCTCTGTTTGAAACCGGGAAGAGAATGTGTACACTACTGAAATCAAAGGAAATAATAATAATAATAATAATAATAATAATAATAATAATAATAATAATTTATATATAAGGTTTATAGGAATTCACATAGTTTTAATGGTACAAAACAAAAAATACATGGTAGGACTGTAGAATATAACAGATATTAGAATTATTATTATTAGAATATAATCTAAAGAGACTTGGATAATTGTAGAAAGCTCATTTAAATCGAACAAGCAATGTACCTACATGTGACTAATACTTAATTTTAATCTAAAAAGGACTTTCCATAATTTGTTGTGTCATTGTTTAAAAAAGCCAATTTGCACTGACTAGGTGTCTTCTACATGTCGTGTCTCTTCAGGGTTATCATGGCTCTCTACAATGTTTTTCTTTTTTATTTCTTAATAATTGTTGTACTATAGAAAGTTCAACTGTCTATTCCTGATGTTAAGTATAAGTTTCCTTTTTTTTACCATTTTCTCTAAAACTTCGCCATTTCTCGCATGTTCGGTCCATGGTATTCTAAGTATCTTTCCACATTACTATTGGTTCCAGTCTTTTCTTCATCTGTTAGGTGATTGTCCAGTATTCATTGCCATATATGGGAACTAAGATTATGCATCAGTTCAGTATTATTTACTTTGTTTCTAACGACATTTTTTCCTTTTTTTTTTAAAGACACTTAATTTAATTTCTACACGATTATTTGCTATTCGTCTCAGAGTGCCGCTCATGATTATCGAACATCAAAGGCGCTTTGATTCATGTCTTTAGTAAGGACAACATCACACAAAAGAACAGAATCAGTTTTTGAACGAAATTCAACATGTGCCTGAATTGCTTCCTGGATGTCTGATTCCCGCCTCCATTAATGGAATGTTAACAAGTTAAAAGAGATAGTAAATCCTTGGTGTTAAGTCTTTTTCTCTTTAAATTCTTCAGATCAGACAACAGTCTTATTTATGGTTAAAGTGGGAGATCGAAAAACGAATTAACTTGCTGTCAGTTTCAAATTGATTAACTGATTTGCCGTTCGAAATAGAAAAAAGTTCAATTGCGTCATCGGAAAACAGCAAGAGATTTTTTTTTCCTTTTATTTCTTGTTTTACACGCTTCAAAAAAGCAGTTGATTGTAAACGTAGAGAAGCCAACGAAAAATGTCTTATTTTTATTCGCTTTAATAAGCAAAGGAAGAGTAGTATATAATATCTTATGTAGCCGTTGCATAACAAAGTGAGAATCTGGTGACAAATAAATCAGAATGAAGGAAATGTGTCTTAAGAAAAAATCTCGATTCTCTTATATATATATATATATATATATATATATATATAGTATTACACGAAGAAGACCAGACCTCAGTTGAAATTCACATATAAAATTTATCGTTAAAGACGCTGGAAAATGGTCGGCTTCTTGTACACCTCAAGAAAGTGTCTGACTGCTACTAACACGCTACATATTTACAAGAACTCTCATTTCTGGAACGCAGGCACTCGGTACTAACTTTTCAGTTAGTATCCGCCCCACAACTGCTTTCCCCACATATGAAGAGCTTCAAGCTAATCTATCGCTATTTCAATGTAAAATGTTTATACGGGCTACATTCTTGAGTTTCACCAGTTCAAACAGTTACAGCTAAGAGCAGTCATGCGACATAATAATTTTCCAAGCATAGCTTTTATGTAGCGCAAGGGCGAAAGTAAGGTGAACCCAGTAAGGATCGAACTCACTACTCAGTTGTAATTGTTCTAGCGAAACAAGCTTGCTAACCATTACACCACCTCGAGGAGCCCAACCGTCATGCCACATACACTTTCCGTTGGAATTTTCCGTTGGAATTTTCCGTAGGAATTTACATTCGGACAGCTTCTTCTCAAGAATCGTTACTTTGTGCGACAGACTCCCGAGAGGATGCTTCTCAAATCTTGATTTTTTTTTCAAGACTAGGATCCAATTTCAACAATCTCATTGAGTAAATTTATGCCTTGGGAGCTTTTTTGTCTTTCATTGGTTGAACAATAGTAAAAAAAAAAAACGGTTTAAGAAATAGGATTGTCAAAAAAAAAAATGACATACATCATGTTTATTGTAGGGTCAGTAGAGACATGATAGTAATAGTCGCTTTATTTCCAAATATTAGTTTGAGTCATATCCCTCCACCATTTCCAGTTCATTGCATGAAAGTGATACATAAATAATTCCTGTTGTTGTTCATCAACCATATTCAAAATTAGTCTAAATATAAAAAAACAAATAAAAAAAAAAAGTCACCTTTCATTATTTACATTATTCGGACTGTTATCCTCATCTTCATATTCACAACATTTCGGCCGTTGTACGCTCCGGCCTTATTCAGATGATTGCAATTTCTAATCGAACCCTTTATTTCGTCCGACAGGGTAGATTTTTCAAGTTCCACGTACCATGCCTCTTCCGGATGTCCCAGTTATTTCCCTTTAGCTTAACTCTCCCCGGTTTTGATTCGCCACTGCTGTCCCCTGGTATTGAACTCACAACACTTTGGGTCTAGTCAGTGGATCTAACCAATGTTTTTATCTACTGGGCCATGTGTTCTTTAGTCATCCGGAAAAAGCATGGCACGTGGAACTAGAACAATCTATCCCGGTGGACAAAATAAATTCCAGTCTCATGAAGAAGGCCGGAGAGATATTGCCAAATAAAAAAGAATCAATTATATATTAGACATTATTTGCAATGACATGTTATCACGTATAAAGATGCGAAAAAGTATTAAGCATCTCTTAAATCTGATTTTAATTAAATGGATTTTACCATCAAATCGTTTTGTAACCATCAAACAACTTAATAATCGTTTGGCACAAGGCCAGCTGAATATGGCGGATACGATAGAAAAAATCAACCAAAATATATTATTTATTTATTAAGTTGTAACTGTTTGCGTTGTCATGAAGGAGAACTATATTTTATTCGGTTGACTATCTCTGGATGAGTTTCGATTTAACTCTACGGACACGTTGCAGCAGCTGGAAGTATGAATGTGCATCTAGTATTTCAATGCGTTTTACGAATTATAAATCAATAACAACCCGACAATCCGACCGCATGTACAGCATTACCTCTCTTCCATGGAGCTTAGGTGTTGTGGTTGTTTTTAGAGATTTATCCTCGTCAATCGACTGATATTTGCATTGAACATTGTCGTATGTAATTCATTTTTCATCAACTGCTATGATATATTTAAGCAACGGTTAGCTCGGACAACACATTCTTCATTATAACTGGTTCCCGAGTACGGAAATTATTTATGCCCCAACTTAACAATTACGATCTTCTTCGATTTCTCTTATTATTGAAATTTCTAGGAAACTATTATTAACTATTAATATCTATGCACATTTCTTTCTTTGGCTATTTGAATTTTCAAATGAATCATATCTCTTAAATTAATGACTGAATATTTTTACGCCTGTTAACCAAAACTCCTTTCGTCAATTTTCCTGGAGGTTTGTTCTTGAAAACCTTTAGTAACTGCCTTAGCAAGTTGCCATAGTACTCGACATTGATAGCGTAGCCCTTTTGAAGGTAGTTAATAAGCACAATGCCTTTTGCATTTCGAAAACTGAGGCCATTATTTTCCCTCCAGATAAAACGACCTTGCTTTTTTTGGAGCGTGTGAGGAGGAGTGTTTACACTGCATGGGTTGTCACTTTGTTTCTGGCTCAAAATGATGAATTCAACACTCCTGCTGTTTTACGAAACGTTCAAGTTAACCAGCTGGGTATGCCTCAAAGAATGTCAGATTTTGCTGTGATGTGATCAGATTGGTACGCTTTTGATCTTTTGTGAGAAGACGTGGCATTCGCTTAGCAGAAACCTTCGTCATGCCAAGGTCCTTATACTGAACTCTCTCATGAGATATTTTTATAGCATTGGCTATTTGATTTGTAGTAAATCGCTTGTCATTTACATCATCATTTGTTGAACGAGATCAATGTTTTCCTCGTTGGTGGCAGTTGAAGGACTTCCAAACCGTGGGTCATTTTCAAGATAACCAAAGGTTTGGATGTCCTGCAATAGAATCAGCTCATTATTCTAAATCCTGCAATTGAATTATTTCACTAATTTAAGACCCTGGCCACCGCATATTATTTTCATTGAAAGCCGTTTCACATTTTTGCCATAAGTTTGTTTTTTCATCATTAATTTTCTATGTCATTAAATGTAATTACCATATCAGCCATGTTCTTCACCAGACTGAGGATGTCTTTTCTTTTGTAGACGACATATGATTTTTCTTTGCGTACTCTGATGCTGATTGATTACTAGTGTCTCTCAAGGACGTTACTTATGCGTTCGTGCTAGATGATAAAGAGAGAGCAGGACAGAAGGCAACCTTGTCGCACGCAGACTGATCTGTGGAATGACTGTCCTATAGAACTCAGGAGGATTACTGCAGAATGTGGATAGTAGGGTTCAACTTAGTACCCATTTATTATTTATTCAATATAGATGATAAATATATATAAATTGTGGAGAGTGATGAACTTCGTCCTGGTGGAATATGGTATTAACGAATCTACAGTAAAAGTATTGTAATTTAAGTTATCCATCCACTATTTCTACATTTTAAAAGTAATAAGATATAGACATAATCGGGTTCAAAAAGCATCTATTTCGTTGTTCGGAAATGAATGTCCGAATTTAGATTGATTTTTTACTGCTTATCAACCTTTTTTTATGTTTATTTAAAGCCGAAACACACTGCACAAATTTTTTGGAGATAATGATGATTTTCTGATATGTCCTCCCATTTAACTCATATCAGGGAGGAAAAGTGAATTTATATTTTTCCCAAGGGTATTTGCACGAAAATCAATCCGACTAAAATTGGAAACTAACTTTCGAATTTCTCAATCTGAGCCGTTATACATTACACCACTCCTACATCCAAGCTTACATCACCCCCACATCTAAGCTTACATCCCCACATCCAAACTTACAACATCCCCATATTCAAGCTTACACCACCCCAACATCCAAGCTTACACCATCCCCACATCCAAGCTTACACCACCCCCACATCCAAACTTACACTACCCCCATATCTAAGTTTCGACCACCTGCACATCCAAGCTTACACCACCCCCCCACATCCAAGCTTACACCACCCCCACATCCAAGCTTACACCACCCCCACATCCAATATTCAAGCTTACACCATCCCCACATCCAAGCTTACACCATCCCCATATTCAAGCTTTACACCACCCCCCATCCAAGTTTACACCATCCCCATATTCAACCACCCTTACATCCACCCCCACATCCAAGCTTACACCACCCCACATCCAAGCTTACACCACCCCACATCAAACTTACACCATCCTATATTCAATCCCTTACCACCCCCACATCAAGTTTACACCATCCCCATATTTCACACCACCCCACATCAAGCTTAAACCACCGCCATCTAAGCTTTACCCACCCCCCACATCCAAGTTTACACCATCCCCGTTCAAGCCCCCCATCCACATCCAAGCTTACATCACCCCCACATTCAAACTTACATTACCCCCACTTCTAAGCTTACACTGCCTCCACATCCAAGCTTATACCACGCCCACATCCAAGTGTACACCACGGCCACATCCAAGCGTACACCACGGTCACATTCAGGCTTACACCACGCCCACATACAAGCTTACACCACACCCACATAGAGGCTTAGACCACGCCCACATACAATCTTACACCACCTGGTATTTCCAAGCGGTCATCCATCTAATTACTGACCAGACTGAACGTTGTTTAACTTCTGTGATCGAAAGAGAATCGGTGTCTATCGGATATGTCCCTAAGTTGTCCGATTTTAGAATCAATTTCTTGTTTCTGAATTAATGTCTCTAAACAGTGCTCAAACTAGTCGACATAGAAACACTGAACAACTATACATTTTTGTTATCGAGTTACAAGTTTATTTATGCATTTACAATAATACTCTAAATATTTGGATAGCAAAAATATTTAACCACAGTTTCTGAAACTTCATTGCAATAGAAAGTCTTTTGACTTAAAAGGTTGTCAAGATGCTTGACAAAGTGGTAATCAATGGGTAAGAAATCAAAGGAATATGGATGATGTGTCCAAGTCTCGTATCCCAAATCGTTGAACTTCCTGGCAACATGTAGGCGACCATTGTCCTAAAGCAGATTTAGACATTGTCGATTAACCAGTGTCAGTAGCATTATGCTTAATATTTCATCGACATTGTTGCAGTAAACGTCGCTAGTTATTCCAGAAAATTGGAATTGATAACAGTCACCATTATATGATGTTGGTGCAATTTCGGTTTTATAAAGTCTTTGGAAACTTCGTCATGATCAAGTCATTGAACTGATCATTTCTCATTGTCATAATGGATCCATTTCTCATCGCAAGTATCTATTCGATCAAGAAATGGATTATTCGAATTTCGCAAAGCTAAAAGATTTCAAAATCTCGAACTATTTGAATTTCATTGTGTTCATGTGGAAAACCATTTATCAAATTTCTTCACCTTGCCAATTTTCTTGAGATGGTTCGATATTGTTGAAATGCTGACCCCTATTATCTGAGTCATTTCTCTGACACTTTGATGTGGCTTTTGTTCGACTAATCTTTTCAGATGGTGTTGTTCATTGTAGATGGACGTTCCCTACCATCGTGATCTTCAAGAGTTGGGACTTCAGAAACTAGCGTCGTACTTTCTGATGCTCTGTTAATGTTGGCAGTAGCTTGAGAAGTTTTATGACCAACCTTGAAATCATGCAAAAGAGTAAACTTATCTCTTTTTTTTTCATGTTCAAGATTAGGGTCATATAATAGACTAAGTTGCATTCTGAAAAAAAGATTGAGATAGAATTAATAAAGAGGAGAATTTAATCATTAGAATGGGTATTATATTTTGTGCAACTATTATAATATAACAGAGCATAAATTAAGAGATTTGCTCTAAAATCGGACATTATTTTCCGAACAATTTAATAGCATTTTCCAGTAGAAATACATTGTGCATCTGGTATTTGAGAACAGCATTTGGAATTAGATTTATTGTATAAAAAGACGACCGACCTTCGGTGCACTAAATTGTCGAACATAATCTCATTCACTCATACTGAATGGGAGGTCCGCTCATAGAAACAGGAGTACAAAGTTGGTTGCATTAACTACAGACTTCACTATTATTGTCTTATTAATCCATGTGATTAAAAAGTTTATTCTTAAATTTTTTGTTCCAGTGTTTTCCCTGAAATATTATTGACCAGAACTACAAGCTTATACGGGCATTATAACAAGACCTATATAAACTTAGCAAAGAGGGCACTTTAATCATTAGGAATGAGTAATATATTTCTGTGTAACTATTATAATATTATATTAAAAAACAATTAAATGGTTTAGTTTAAAATCGGACATTATTTTCGGAACAACCTAATATATGATTGAACTTTGACCATGACCTGCGAAATATGTTAATGAGACAAGTATGTATTAAATCTACAATATATATGAAGTTGTAGGCAATTATGACATGAAGGGGCACAATACATAATAGAAATCATGAATTAATAATGGAAATGTTTAATCTCAGAAATTCTCACTAATTGGTTATTTATTGTTTAGAGTTTGACAAAAATTCATCCAAGTCGATGAAAATTTTAAGGTTTTCTTATTTTAAATTTCTGATAAATCATCATTGTTCATTTCATGATTGAATAAGTTCATTGCAAGTTCCACGACTATAAAATACCCGTGGAAATTCCATTACATTGTTAAATATTTAAGCTTAAAAACTTCAGCAAAATATTGCAATGGCAATCATATTTATAACTGCAGGTTATTATTTAAATAATAGGTTAGACACGAAATACATCAGTGAGAGGGGGGCACCTCGAAGTGGTGTAATGGTTAGAAAGTTTGTCTTGCTAGATCAATTACTACTGAGTTCGATCCTCACTAGGTGCCCTATACTTTCGGCCTTGTGCCACGTCTAAGCTACGCTTGGAAAATCTTTACAACAGTGAGAGGAATTTCTATTTAACTGTAGCAAATGTTAGAGTCATGGGAGTTTATTCTTTCTTTCTGAAACCAGAGACTCTGATCTGTTTTTTCAACCATCAATCCGCGCGCAAGATAATAAAAAAACGGAATGGTCTATTATTTATTTGAGATAATGGCAGAGTTGAATGCACGTGCAAGCAACCTAACTAACTAAATAACTTTTGATCTATTGAAATTCACCAATTTTGAAAATGTCTACGGGTTTTTTTTCTTTTATTTATTTTTCCTTTCTCTTTTTCTCTTTTTTCTCCTCTCTTTCTCAAGTAGTATTTACGATTGTGTAAAAGAGAGGACAGAGAGAGAGAGAGAGAGAGAGAGAGAGAGAGAGTGAGAAAGTGAAAGAGAGAGAGAGAGGAAGAGAAAGGGATAGCGGTGAGGACTGTAAATGTATATCGAAAAGAATATCACTGTTATTGGATTACCCCCACCGACGCCATAAATAGCCCCGAATAATGAAGTGTATTCCAACCATAAAAATGGAAGAGGTAACCCTGTCATACCCCCTCCTTAAGTGTGTTGAATTTCACCAAAAACCTCGAATCATTTGACCAAATTTATTTCCCTGATAACACCTTCTGTTCTGACTGCTCTCTCACTATTTCCATGGAAAGTGCTCAGGCGAACTACGTGCCTTAGTTCCACCAGGTCTAAACTTCACGATTAAGACTCGCGCTGCTACGCTTGTAACGAGCCACCCTTATTCCCTTCGTATAAGTGAGATGTGTTCCAATTTAGCACCTTCTTGCCACGAAAGGCTGCTCTGTGGAACTGACTCCCAAGATGGTGTTTTCCCAGTTACTACAATCTTGGCCCGTTCGATTTTAGGATTAACCGTTATCTTCCACACATATTCGCACAAACCGTGCTTGTAACACTCTACATGGAGTGGCTCCTGGGCCGTATACAGCGTGAACATCACTGTAAAAAAATGTAAGTAACGGAAAAACCAGTAGAATTATATGATGAATGTTATTAGAAAGCAAAAAACAAAATACCCATATTTTGTCGGTGTGTAATGTCCGTTACAATGTATTACATTCAATTATCACGCTGTATACAACGCAAACTATTTCGTTTTTAGGTTGTATTCGTCTTCAAAGATCAGCACAACAATAATCAATTGGATTAAATCCGGAGCAAGATACACAGTGAGAGAAAGGAAACCATAATCATATCATTGCTTCTTTACTTCATGATCTCTTTTTCCATATCTTGCTCATATTTGCTTCTGAACCTCAGCGACCCTCTCGTTAACTCTGCCAGACTCGCGGCTTTCTTCTTGGAGTCTTTGACCTTTCCTCTCTGATCACAGAATCTTGTCGCTACACTGACCCATTCTGCTTCCCGGTGCATACTAAATCTTGTTAGAAAACCGGGTATAAAATAGCCAATATGGTAAAAAGCTTTTCTGGAAGCCCATAAGAAAAAAGTTTTCTAATTTGCGATAGCCGCGTAAAAAGAAATAAAAAAAAAATACTCCGCACTTAATTAAGCTTGCTGAGAGGTGATTCTTGTTGAACATGCATACATATATAGATTTATCTACCTACACAAAGTAAGTTCGAGTATTTCTCGGGAGAATAAATCTATCTAGACGTGACCCTTGCTCTTTGCTCTTAGCAACTACGTAAGGCGCATGAATTCAATTTGCAACACTTTGCCTAACAAATAACCCAGGCTGTTCTTTTCTGTGATGTATGCATTGGTTAGACTGAATCTTGGCACAGAGCCACACGCCCGGAGCCGTACATGAAGAACGAACACCTTATGCCTAGACAGCGAAATTGATTCGCTCATTCAGAACACGCTTGTCTATATAAAACAAGCAACTTAGCTTTACACCAGAAAAAAATTTTGTCTTTTCTATATAAGTTTTTCTTTTTTGATCAAAGAGATTCTATCTTACAAGATTAAAATAAAAGTAATCGTAAAATTCTCCCAGTTTATTGCCTAGATTTTTTAAAATTTATTTTTAGTTATTTAGGTACATATACATATTCACATAGCTTAAACTAATCTGGTGTTAAACTAATTGAATTTAAATTGGTGTAGGAAAGATTTGTCTATTCGAAAACTTAACAAAGGCCTTTAGAGGTTAGCGACATTCATCTTATTCTGCAGCAAGCGCCCTTCAAAAGTTGGTTGAAAAGTTAAAAAAATATGAATTTCGACTCAGTTTAATGCGTCATGATGGCGTCAAAAGAGCCGTGTGTCTTGAATTTTTTTATTATAATTTCTAGCGAGTTTTGCTGAAGCTGAATATGAATACATCCAAAAAGAATAGAAAGACTAAAAAAAAAGATGGATGGTTGTGGGCGAACATTTAGAAAGAAAACCTGCATTAGACGTTACTATTTTTAGTTTTTCATCTCTTAGTTCATACACACGTATATACATACACATAATTATACATAAACACACACACACACACACACACACACACATATATATATATATATATATATATATATATATATATATATATATATATATATATATGTACACGCATACACACATATACGAGTGTGGACAAAAATTTGGAACCTGAATATGAAGGCGGAATGCTAGAACTGTGAAATATTACATGCATTAATTTGAACTTTCTTTCTGTCTTTATATATTTCCAAACGACTATAACTATTTATATTATATATATATATATATATATATATATATATATATATATATATATATATATATTTCACATATAGTGGTGGTGTTAAAACTATGCTGGATGTAATATAAGCTATTAAGTATATATTAGCACGATTATTTGTTTTATGCACGACGCAATCTTCAGGTGCTGAGTATGGACTGACCGTTGCGCAATTTCGATTTTGATCTATTTACTAATCACAATGTTGGCGTAGTTATATATTATGCTGAGATTACAGTTTACTTTCTATTCTTTGTTCACTTAAATGGCGGCTGAGTCATGCCACGATATTAGAAAATCTCCCCACTCCTTATTTTTTATTTTAATTTAGATGGCGTTATCTCCCTTTGTTATGCTGTAATTAAAATCTCAGAGCCGTTGCCATGGGAATTGCAACAAAGTGCGCAATCGGAATAAATCGTTTCAAATTCTTTAAGTTTTATTAGATGGCTTAGAAAATAATGTTCGATTTTAGAATAAACCTTTCGTGTAAATTAAAATATAAACCAAATTTTAACAAGTTGATATATGATGTCAATTATTACTATTATGTTGTCATTATTTCTTTTCTTAAATAATAAATTTATTCTTCAAAAAATAAAATACAATTATATTTCATTTAATTATATATTAACCATTATTTGCAATGACTTGTCATGTATCAGGCAACTCTTCGAAACCTTTTGAGTAAAGTTTCACGCGATTTGATTTGAAAAGGTTTTCTGTGAAATCTTAAATCTAGTTTTCAATAAAAAACATTCTTCCCCATCAAAGAATTTTGCCGCAATCAAAAAATGTAGTAATCCTTTGGTACAAGGTCAGTTAAATATGGCGGCTGGGTTGAATAGAATAACAAAATTTAAAAAGAATATACTGTTATTCTTGCCTTATGCGGCCTTGCGTTGTTACAGTAGAGAATGACATTTTTCCTATTGACAAACGCTAGGCGATTTTCGACTAAACTTTTATTGACACGTTTCAGCTGAACTTTTAAATGTGCATTTAGTGTTTCATTGGGAAAGAAGTTACTATTATTTCACATTATAAGCAATCAATTTAATGTCCTTATCTTTATTATTATTATCACAAGGTTGCGGCTGTTTTGTTCTCAGGACTTCTTAAAATGTCTGACGACCCGTTCAACCTTCAAGGAATATCAAACTGATGCCTTGCGTTTTTCATGTCTCGGGATATCTCTTTTTTTTAATAAATAAACGACAGTACCAAATATAGAACAATATTAAATACAGTACAAGACGAAGATAATGGGAGCGGAACAAAAACAATCTATACAATTAAAAAGATTTCAGATTTAATTCAGTTCGAATTTCCTTAATTAAAACGTTCAGTTCAAAATTCTTTTAAGGTTGCCCGTGTCGACAGATATCCGGAGAAGGTCTTTGTATGGAACGAGCAAATTGTCGGCGTAATAACAACAAATTATCCGACATCAATCCGGTTGTAAGTAATGTAATTAAATTTCAACCTGCTTAGAAGTGTTTCAAAACATTAAGCAGAGACATCTCCTGAGACAGTAATATCCTTGGAGAGAAGGCTTTTTTCATATGGCGTCCTCCAAATGGCAAGTGCCGATGTATTACAGTTAAAGTAACTTTAAACCTTGACCTTGTGTCATATTCGGTAGCAACGTAGGCGCACTTAAGAGTTTCAGAAATCTTAACTTTTTCTTTGGCGATACCATATAGCAGTTAATGCATTAAATTATTTTAAGTCTATAACATAACGACTTTTACTTAATAATATTGCTGTATAGGTAATTTTAAGGAAATATATTACTTACACCAATAGTTCATTAGCTTAGTAATTAAAACAAAACAATTTACGACGGAGATTTTCCTCAATAAATTGGCTTATTCGAACAATTGTTCTCATCTCTAATTTATAGTAATTTATTATAAACACAGCATTTCAGCCAAGTACCCACTTGCCATCTTCAGTTATCGATTACTTTGACTTATATGATGCTATTACATTGTGCTATTTTTGTTGGTGTGTTGTCTTTTCTTGCTTAATATTGCTGATCCAAGATCTACTAGATAAGCGCAGCAATTGACAAATCAACGATTATATTCACGAAGTCACCGTTTCAAAGAATAGTAATCATATATTTTTAGAGACTTTCTTTTTAACTAAGTCTTTTCCATCGATTGCATATATCTACCGAGAGTGAAAATTATATTATAGAGAGTAAATTTCAGATAAAAATCCGCTACCTACTGTGTCAGACTACACATATTGAACCACCATCGTAAATAAATGACATAGAGGCGGGAAAAAGCATCGACTGCTAAATCAAATAAGTGATCATTCAACTATATGAAAGAATTTAAACCTACAGAATGATATCAAACGATCTATGAATTTCAAAAATTCATTGAAGTGAATATAATATATAGATATATAAAAAAGATATAAAACATATCAAAATCAAAGAATGTCTGTGTTTATGGATTTGGCTCCCGGATTTGCCATTAATTCCAATATTGACATGTGAAATGCAAATATAAAATAAAAAGCAAGGATATTTTTTTCATCCGGACCGATTGATTTAGAACATTTTATGGGAACTAAATCAAACTTTCAAATTCTTTGTGGGTTAAAAAATGACTATGAATTTTCCAATAGTATTAACAAAGGAACAGGAATTCTGTATCAATATTTACGAATACCTATTCGGCTTAAGTTTCTTCTCTCAACATTTTTCTCTTCGGATCTCATTTTCACATTCAACTCACAAAATATATATATACATACATACATACATATATATATATATATATATATATATATATATATATATATATATATATATGTGTGTGTGTGTGTGTGTGTGTGTGTGTGTGTAACATGACGATTTCTCACACATACTTAGGAGATAAGCAGATAGATTCCTTTATCTTTCTAAGTAAATTTGATTATCATTCTTAGGAATCTCGTCCCTGTCTATTTTTTAAGTCAATTTATTACCAGAGTTTTCAGGATTCCTGTTTCCAGCCCGCTTTTGAATTGGCAAACATAAAATTTTGTTAGTGATTTTAGATAATCATAAAAGTAGAGTCCTTTGAAAATTTAACCATCCGTCCAGCTTTTGGGTTGTCTCCTTTTCCGGAAAACATGTGGACGGATAGAGGAGTGGACTCCAGCCAGTATCCATATAAGCAGAGACAGGAAGGAACTCAGCAGTAGGTGACCAGCAGCCAGGAAGTGACCAGCAGCCAGTGAGGAAGGGACCAGCGAGCAATGGGAAATCAGCACTCGCCTAGACCACCATTTAATGTAAGGGTCGTCTTTCTGTGGCTGAAAGTTAGTGAGATAGCAGTCCACTTCTATGAATCCGTAAGAAGAGATAGACGTCTATTTCCTAACCAGTGCCATGAAAAGCATTTGTCGTTAATCTTTGTTAAATTCTATCATGGCCAAGGAGACAAACCTGTGAACATAACGAGTCAGACACAGGCGACCTTGGATGTTATCACAGGTTGTGTAATGACGATAAGCGGAATACGACGCTACAATTGGTTGCCGCGATAAGTATTACACACTGTCGCCACGGAAATAAGAAAAAAATGAGAATTGGAAAAAAAAACGTAAGAAGGAAACACACAACGTAGAGGTGGAGAAGAAAAAGAAGAAAAATGAAATGTTGAAATGTAAATAACTTTAAAAGGAAAGAAAAAGGAAACACAACGTGGAAATAAAACAGAAAAGAAGAAAAATGAACTGTTGAAAAGTAAATAACTTTAAAAGAAAAGAAAAAGCAAAAACAACGTGGAAATAAAAAAGAAAAAGTGAAATGCTCAAAAGTAAAGAACTTAAAAAGAAGATAAACTTCATTGGCATAAACAACGTGAAAAAGGAAGAAAAAACGGGACGAAAAAGAACTTTAAAAAGAAAATAATCCTTGTAAAAAATACGAAAAAAAATGATAGTGAACGTTATTTTTTAGTTGATTCAAATACGCACACGGAAAAATAGAAGAAAGCAAAGGGAAGATGAACACGCGAAAGAAAACGAAACGATTGATATAACGAGGTAAGGGTTGTTTTTTTTTTTCTTTTTAAATCTTCCCCGTCTCTCGTTACTCGCCAGCCGTATTTTTTTTATCATTTTGTCACATGACGTTTGTTCTGCTTATTTTATTGCCTAGTGCTATTTTTTCGCCATAGTAAAAAAAGTTTTAGTGTTTAAATTTATTATATATATATATATATATATATATATATATATATATATATATAACTAGGGGTAGATTAGACAATGATGCTATTCCTCGTCCCATCACTAGAATGGTCTCAGAGGGTTTGCGGATTCCTATACTTTTGGAATTTCAGGCTTGGGTAGATGCGTTGAAAAAGAAAGCCAGATTTCATAATCTAACGTCGGCAGAAATTGTCAAGTTAGCTTATGAATCTTCTGATGGCACTGTTTCCTAATACATAAGTTTATTCCTAGACGACATTCCTGAAGCTAGCTGGACCGATCTCATGCAATAGCGAACGACTCAATATAGGGAATATATAAGCGCAGCTGATGCTGCCAAAGAATTAGTTAGAATTAGACAGGGAGAGTGAGAAACGTTATTCGGGCTAGCTAATAGAGTACTAAACTTGGCCAAAATAGCCTTCAAGTATGCTGGGCAGAGAGACAGAGAAGCCGTGTAGGCCCAGCCGGCGGAGTATTATTGAGACGCGATTAGAAATACATTTATAAGGACACCGGTATAGCCAGGGCAGCGCCGATGACATTTTCAGAAGCATTTGTGGTGGCACGAAAGAGTCATAGACATTTTGAGAGACTGGCGTCTTCCCAAAGGCACGTGCATGAGATGGGATGGCTCGTTAGGGAAAGAGAGAGACCATGTCTCAATGGAAAGGAGCAGTAGGTCTGTAGTCGATCTAGTAGTAGTAAAAGAGGCCACAGACCTGAGAGGAATATGCAGAAACCTCACCTAGGTTTGCTGAGGTGGGGGGGCAGTGCATTCGCTCTGTTCGGTCGAGAATCCGATTTAACTAGTAAGGTAATAGTTGGCGGGAGAGGAAAATAATGGCATGAAAAGATACAAGGATATTAATGTCGATGATGAGAACTACAGATTATTTTAAGCTAGGATTTAGAGAACACGACCTAGATGTTGCGAAGCAAAACATATTTCATTTGGCCAGAAGGGAAATTAAGTTATTAGGATTACGGTGGAGTAATGAATAGCAGCTCGGATTGAAGAATCGAATTCCAGTCAAATGGCAACAAACCGCTGGAAAAAAAATCTGCCTCGTCAGTCATGTATCGAAAAATAAATGATTGACTAAGCGTGTATCATGCCACTTTCCTGTGGATGGGGCAGTTACGGTGCAGGAAATGTATGTGACACCTACCCTGTGTAGATCTATGATATTAGGTAGGGATTGGCTTCAAAGTAATGAAACCTCTAACCAGCACACCCACTGCTAAAGTTGGGGAAAGAGAAATACCCTTAGGTTAAATTTAACAAAGGAAAGTGTTGAGATGTGAGTTTCCCGCGTGTCGGTGTATGAATCAAGAAAAAAAAGTTGTAGAGGAAAATAGTGGTATATTCATAAAAGCAATTAACAATAGAGTGATTAGTAGAACGAAGGTTGGTTAGTACGAAACAATATCCAAAGTCTATAGTCCAACGGTATGTACCGGGTAAGCTTATCTGGACTGCTAAGATATTCAGCCACCCCCCAACGAGGGTGTCATGTAGCACAAGGCTTTTTTAACGTGGGCATTCACGAGCCATTAGGATCGGCCAAAAAATAGCCCATTTCAAGCCGTATAAACAGGTTCAGGGCCGGTTTAACCTCCCCGAAGGAGACTCCGCCCTTCGGCGTAGCCTCCTTCGGGTTCCTCCGGCCCGTAGGAAGAGAGTTGAACCGAGCAGTCGCTCAGAAAATTTCTGGACGACTAAGATATTTAGACACCCCCCCTCCCCACGAGGACGTCATGCGGCACAAGGCCTTTTTAACGTGGGCATTCCCGAGCCATTAGGCTCGGCCAAAAATAGCCCATTTGAACCCGTATAAACGGGTTCTGGGCCGGTTTTACCTCCCAGAAGGAGACTCCGCCCTTCGGCGTAGCCTCGTTCGGGTTACTCCCGCCTGTAGGAAGAGAGTTGAACCGATCAGTCGCTCAGAAATTTTCTGGACGACTAAGATATTTAGTCACCCCCCCCACGAGGGCGTCATGCGGCACAAAGGCCTTTTTAACGTGGGCAATCCCGAGCCAGTAGGCCCGGCCAAAAAATAGCCCATTTGAACCCGTATAAACGGGTTCTGGGCCGGTTTTACCTCCCCGAAGGAGACTCCGCCCTTCGGCGTAGCCTCCTTCGGGTTCCTTCCGCCCGTAGGAAGAGAGTTGAACCGATCAGTCGCTCAGAAATTTTCTGGACGACTAAGATGATTAGTCACCCCCCCCCACGAGGGCGTCATGCGGCACAAGGCTTTTTTAACGTGGGCATTCCCGAGCTATTAGGCCCGGCCAAAAAATAGCCCATTTGAACCCGTATAAACGGGTTCTGGGCCGGTTTTACCTCCCCGAAGGAGACTCCGCCCTTCGGCGTAGCCTCCTTCGGGTTCCTCCCGCCCGTAGGAAGAGAGTTGAACCGATCAATCGCTCAGAAAATTTCTGGACGACTAAGATATTTAGTCACCCCCACGAGGGCGTCATGCGGCACAAGGCCTTTTTAACGTGGGCATTCCCGAGCCATTAGGCCCGGCCAAAAAATAGCCCATTTGAACCCGTATAAACGGGTTCTGGGCCGAGTTTTACCTCCCCGAAGGAGACTCCGCCCTTCGGCGTAGCCCCCTTCGGGTTCCTCCCGCCCGTAGGAAGAGAGTTGAACCGATCAGTCGCTCAGAAATTTTCTGGACGACTAAGATATTTAGCAACCCCCCACGAGGGCGTCATGCGGCACAAGGCCTTTTTAATGTGGGCATTCCCGAGCCATTAGGCTCGGCCAAAAAATAGCCCATTTGAACCCGTATAAACGGGTTCTGGGCCGGATTTACCTCCCCGAAGGAGACTCCGCCCTTCGGCGTAGCCTCCTTCGGGTTCCTCCCGCCCGTAGGAAGAGAGTTGAACCGATCAGTCGCTCAGAAATTTTCTGGACGACTAAGATATTTAGCCACCCCCCACGAGGGCGTCATGCGGCACAAGGCCTTTTTAACGTGGGCATTCCCGAGCCATTAGGCCCGGCCAAAAATAGCCCATTTGAACCCGTATAAACGGGTTCTGGGCCGATTTACCTCCCGAAGTAGACTCCGCCCTTCGGCGTAGCCTCCTTCGGGTTCCTCCCGCCCGTAGGAAGAGAGTTGAACCGATCAGTCGCTCAGAAATTTTCTGGACGACTAAGATAATTAGTCACCCCCCCCACGAGGGCGTCATGCGGCACAAGGCCTTTTTAACGTGGGCATTCCCGAGTCATTAGGCTCGGCCAAAAAATAGCCCATTTGATCCCGTATAAACGTGTTCTGGGCCGGTTTTACCTCCCCGAAGGAGACTCAGCCCTACGGCGTAGCCTCCTTCGGGTTCCTCCCGCCCGTAGGAAGAGAGTTGAACCGATCAGTCGCTCAGAAATTTTCTGGACGACTAAGATATTTAGCCACCCCCCCCACGAGGGCGTCATGCGACACAAGGCCTTTTTAATGTGAGCATTCCCGAGTCATTAGGCTCGGCCAAAAAATAGCGCATTTGAACCCGTATAAACGGGTTCTGGGCCGGTTTTACCTCTCCGAAGGAGACTCCGCCCTTCGGCGTAGCCTCCTTCGGGGTCCTCCCGCCCGTAGGAAGAGAGTTGAACCGATCAGTCGCTCAGAAATTTTCTGGACGACTAAGATATTTAGTCACACCCCACGAGGGAGTCATGCGGCACAAGGCCTTTTTAACGTGGGCATTCCCGAGCCATTAGGCCCGGCAAAAAAATAGCCCATTTGAACCCGTATAAACGGGTTCTGGGCCGGTTTTACCTCCCCGAAGGTGACTCCGCCCTTCGGCGTAGCCTCCTTCGGGTTCCTCCCGCCCGTAGGAAGAGAGTTGAACCGATCAGTCGCTCAGAAATTTTCTGGAGGACTAAGATATTTAGTCACCACCCCCCACGAGGGCGTCATGCGGCACAAGGCCTTTTTAACGTGGGCATTCCCGAGCTATTAGGCCCGGCAAAAAATAGCCCATTTGAACCCGTATAAACGGGTTCTGGGCCATTTTACCTCTCCGAAGGAGACTCCGCCCTTCGGCGGAGCCTCCTTCGGGTTCATCCCGCCCGTAGGAAGAGAGTTGAACCGATCAGTCGCTCAGAAATTTTCTGGACGACTAAGATATTTAGTCACCCCCACGAGGGCGTCATGCGGCACAAGGCCTTTTTACCGTGGGCATTCCCGAGCCATTAGGCCCGGCCAAAAATAGCCCATTTTGAACCCGTATAAACGGGTTCTGGGCAGGTTTTACCTCCCCCGAAGGAGACTCAGCCCTTCGGCGTAGCCCCCTTCGGGTTCCTCCCGCCCGTAGGAAGAGAGTTGAACCGATCAGTCGCTCAGAAATTTTCTGGACGACTAAGATATTTAGCAACCCCCCCCCCCCCACGAGGGCGTCATGCGGCACAAGGCCTTTTTAATGTGGGCATTCCCGAGCCATTAGGCTCGGCCAAAAAATAGCCCATTTGAACCCGTATAAACGGGTTCTGGGCCGGATTTACCTCCCCGAAGGAGACTCCGCCCTTCGGCGTAGCCTCCTTCGGGTTCCTCCCGCACGTAGGAAGAGAGTTGAACCGATCAGTCGCTCAGAAATTTTCTGGACGACTAAGATATTTAGCCCACCCCCCCACGAGGGCGTCATGCGGCACAAGGCCTTTTTAATGTTGGCATTTTGAGCCATTAGGCTCGGCTAAAAATAGCCCATTTGAACCCGCATAAACGGGTTCTGGGCCGGTTTTACCTCTCCGAAGGAGACTCCGCCCTTCGGCGTAGCCTCCTTCGGGTTCCTCTCGCCCGTAGGAAGAGAGTTGAACCGATCAGTCGCTCAGAAATTTTCTGGACAACTAAGATAATTAGTCACCCCCCCCCCACGAGGGCGTCATGCGGCACAAGGCTTTTTAACGTGGGCATTCCCGAGCCATTAGGCTCGGCCAAAAAATAGCCCATTTGATCCCGTATAAACGTGTTCTGGGCCGGTTTTACCTCCCCGAAGGAGACTCAGCCCTACGGCGTAGCCTCCTTCGGGTTACTCCCGCCTGTAGGAAGAGAGTTGAACCGATCAGTCGCTCAGAAATTTTCTGGACGACTAAGATATTTAGCCACCCCCCACGAGGGCGTCATGCGGCACAAGGCCTTTTTAATGTGAGCATTCCTGAGTCATTAGGCTCGGCCAAAAAAATAGCGCATTTGAACCCGTATAAACGGGTTCTGGGCCGATTTTTACCTCTCCGAAGGAGACTCCGCCCTTTGGCGTAGCCTCCTTCGGGGTCCTCCCGCCCGTAGGAAGAGAGTTGAACCGATCAGTCGCTCAGAAATTTTCTGGACGACTAAGATATTTAGTCACCACCCCCCACGAGGGCGTCATGCGGCACAAGGCCTTTTTAACGTGGGCATTCCCGAGCTATTAGGCCCGGCCAAAAAATAGCCCATTTGAACCCGTATAAACGGGTTCTGGGCCGGTTTTACCTCTCCGAAGGAGACTCCGCCCTTCGGCGTAGCCTCCTTCGGGTTCATCCCGCCCGTAGGAAGAGAGTTGAACCGATCAGTCGCTCAGAAATTTTCTGGACGACTAAGATATTTAGTCACCCCCCCACGAGGGCGTCATGCGGCACAAGGCCTTTTTAACGTGGGCATTCCCGAGCCATTAGGCTCGGCCAAAAAATAGCCCATTTGAACCCGTATAAACGGGTTCTGGGCCGGTTTTACCTCCCCGAAGGAGACTCCGCCCTTCGGCGTAGCCTCCTTCGGGTTCCTCCCGCCCGTAGGAAGAGAGTTGAACCGATCAGTCGCTCAGAAATTTTCTGGACGACTAAGATATTTAGTCACCCCCCCACGAGGGCGTCATGCGGCACAAGGCCTTTTTAACGTGGGCATTCCCGAGCCATTAGGCCCGGCCAAAAAATAGCCCATTTGAACCCGTATAAACGGGTTCTGGGCCGGTTTTACCTCCCCGAAGGAGACTCCGCCCTTCGGCGTAGCCTCATTCGGGTTCCTCCCGCCCGTAGGAAGAGAGTTGAACCGATCAGTCGCTCAGAAATTTTCTGGACGACTAAGATATTTAGTCACCCCCCCACGAGGGCGTCATGCGGCACAAGGCCTTTTTAACGTGGGCATTCCTGAGTCATTAGGCCCGGCCAAAAATAGCCCATTTGAACCCGTATAAACGGGTTCTGGGCCGGTTTTACCTCCCCGAAGGAGACTCCGCCCTTCGGCGTAGCCTCCTTCGGGTTCATCCCGCCCGTAGGAAGAGAGTTGAACCGATCAGTCGCTCAGAAATTTTCTGGACGACTAAGATATTTAGTCACCCCCACGAGGGCGTCATGCGGCACAAGGCCTTTTTAACGTGGGCATTCCCGAGCCATTAGGCCCGGCCAAAAATAGCCCATTTGAACCCGTATAAACGGGTTCTGGGCCGGTTTTTTTTTCCGAAGGAGACTCCGCCCTTCGGCGTAGCCTCCTTCGGGTTCATCCCGCCCGTAGGAAGAGAGTTGAACCGATCAGTCGCTCAGAAATTTTCTGGACGACTAAGATATTTAGTCACCCCCCACGAGGGCGTCATGCGGCACAAGGCCTTTTTAACGTGGGCATTCCCGAGCCATTAGGCCCGGCCAAAAAATAGCCCATTTGAACCCGTATAAACGGGTTCTGGGCCGATTTTACCTCCCGAAGGAGACTCCGCCCTTCGGCGTAGCCTCCTTCGGGTTCCTCCCGCCCGTAGGAAGAGAGTTGAACCGATCAGTCGCTCAGAAATTTTCTGGACGACTAAGATATTTAGTCACCCCCCCACGAGGGCGTCATGCGGCACAAGGCCTTTTTAACGTGGGTATTCCCGAGCCATTAGACTCGGCCAAAAAATAGCCCATTTGAACCCGTATAAACGGGTTCTGGGCCGGTTTTACCTCCCCGAAGGAGACTCCGCCCTTCGGCGTAGCCTCCTTCGGGTTCCTCCCGCCAGTAGGAAGAGAGTTGAACCGTTCAATCGCTCAGAAAATTTCTGGACGACTAAGATATTTAGTCACCCCCCCACGAGGGCGTCATGCGGCACAAGGCCTTTTTAACGTGGGCATTCCCGAGCCATTAGGCCCGGCCAAAAATAGCCCATTTGAACCCGTATAAACGGGTTCTGGGCCGGTTTTACCTCCCCGAAGGAGACTCCGCCCTTCGGCGTAGCCCCCTTCGGGTTCCTCCCGCCCGTAGGAAGAGAGTTGAACCGATCAGTCGCTCAGAAATTTTCTGGACGACTAAGATATTTAGCCACCCCCCACGAGGGCGTCATGCGGCACAAGGCCTTTTTAATGTGGGCATTCCCGAGCCATTAGGCTCGGCAAAAAAATAGCCCATTTGAACCCGTATAAACGGGTTCTGGGCCGTTTTACCTCCCGAAGGAGACTCCGCCCTTCGGCGTAGCCTCCTTCGGGTTCCTCCCGCCCGTAGGAAAAAAGTTGAACCGATCAGTCGCTCAGAAATTTTCTGGACGACTAAGATATTTAGTCACCCCCCCACGAGGGCGTCATGCGGCACAAGGCCTTTTTAACGTGGGCATTCCCGAGCCATTAGGCTCGGCCAAAAAATAGCCCATTTGAACCCGTATAAACGTGTTCTGGGCCGGTTTTACCACCCCGAAGGAGACTCCGCCCTTCGGCGTAGCCTCCTTCGGGTTCCTCCCGCCCGTAGGAAGAGAGTTGAACCGATCAGTCGCTCAGAAATTTTCTGGACGACTAAGATATTTAGCCACCCTTCCACGAGGGCGTCATGCGGCACAAGGCCTTTTTAATGTGGGCATTCCCGAGCCATTAGGCTCGGCCAAAAAATAGCCCATTTGAACCCGTATAAACGGGTTCTGGGCCGGTTTTACATCCCCGAAGGAGACTCCGCCCTTCGGCGTAGCCTCCTTCGGGTTCCTCCCGCCCGTAGGAAGAGAGTTGAACCGATCAGTCGCTCAGAAATTTTCTGGACGACTAAGATATTTAGTCACACCCCCACGAGGGCGTCATGCGGCACAAGGCCTTTTTCACGTGGGCATTCCCGAGCCATTAGGCCCGGCCAAAAAATAGCCCATTTGAACCCGAATAAACGGGTTCTGGGCCGGTTTTACCTCCCCGAAAGTGACTCCGCCCTTCGGCGTAGCCTCCTTCGGGTTCCTCCCGCCCGTAGGAAGAGAGTTGAACCGATCAGTCGCTCAGAAATTTTCTGGACGACTAAGATATTTAGTCACCCCCCCCCACCAGGGCGTCATGCGGCACAAGGCCTTTTTAATGTAGGCATTCCCGAGCCATTAGGCTCGGCCAAAAAATAGCCCATTTGAACCCGTATAAACGGGTTCTGGGCCGGTTTTACCTCTCCGAAGGAGACTCCGCCCTTTGGCGTAGCCTCCTTCGGGTTCCTCCCGCCCGTAGGAAGAAAGTTGAACCGATCAGTCGCTCAGAAATTTTCTGGACGACTAAGATATTTAGTCACCCATCCACGAGGGCGTCATGCGGCACAAGGCCTTTTTAACGTGGGCATTCCCGAGCCATTAGGCCCGGCCAAAAAATAGCCCATTTGAACCCGTATAAACGGGTTCTGGGCCGGTTTTACCTCTCCGAAGGAGACTCCGCCCTTTGGCGTAGCCTCCTTCGGGTTCCTCCCGCCCGTAGGAAGAAAGTTGAACCGATCAGTCGCTCAGAAATTTTCTGGACGACTAAGATATTTAGTCACCCCCCCACGAGGGCGTCATGCGGCACAAGGCCTTTTTAACGTGGGCATTCCCGAGCCATTAGGCCCGGCCAAAAAATAGCCCATTTGAACCCGTATAAACGGGTTCTGGGCCGGTTTTACCTCCCCGAAGGAGACTCCGCCCTTCGGCGTAGCCTCCTTCGGGTTCCTCCCGCCCGTAGGAAGAGAGTTGAACCGATCAGTCGCTCAGAAATTTTCTGGACGACTAAGATATTTAGTCACCCCCCCCCACGAGGGCGTCATGCGGCACAAGGCCTTTTAACGTGGGCATTCCCGCGCCATTAGGCCCGGCCAAAAAAAATAGCCCATTTGAACCCGTATAAACGGGTTCTGGGCCGGTTTTACCTCCCCGAAGGAGACTCCGCCCTTCGGCGTAGCCTCCTTCGGGTTCCTCCCGCCCGTAGGAAGAGAGTTGAACCGATCAGTCGCTCAGAAATTTTCTGGACGACTAAGATATTTAGTCACCCCCCCCATGAGGGCGTCATGCGGCACAAGGCCTTTTTAACGTGGGCATTCCCGAGCCATTAGGCTCGGCCAAAAAATAGCCCATTTGATCCCGTATAAACGGGTTCTGGGCCCGGTTTAACCTCCCGAAGGAGACTCCGCCCTTCGGCGGAGCCTCCTTCGGGTTCCTCCCGCCCGTAGGAAGAGAGTTGAACCGATCAGTCGCTCAGAAATTTTCTGGACGACTAAGATATTTAGTCACCCCCCCCACGAGGGCGTCATGCGGGACAAGGCCGTTTTAACGTGGGCATTCCCGAGCCATTAGGCTCGGCCAAAAAATACCCCATTTGAACCCGTATAAACGGGTTCTGGCCCGGTTTCACCTCCCCGAACGAGACTCCGCCCTTCGGCGTAGCCTCCTTCGGGTTCCTCCCGCCCGTAGGAAGAGAGTTGAACCGATCAGTCGCTCAGATATTTTCTGGACGACTAAGATATTTAGTCAACCCCCACGAGGGCGTCATGCGGCACAAGGCCTTTTTAACGTGGGCATTCCCGAGCCATTAGGCCCGGCCAAAAATAGCCCATTTGAACCCGTATAAACGGGTTCTGGGCCAATTTTACCTCCCCGAACGAGACTCCGCCCTTCGGCGTAGCCTCCTTCGGGTTCCTCCCGCCCGTAGGAAGAGAGTTGAACCGATCAGTCGCTCAGATATTTTCTGGACGACTAAGATATTTAGTCAACCCCCCACGAGGGCGTCATGCGGCACAAGGCCTTTTTAACGTGGGCATTCCCGAGCCATTAGGCTCGGCCAAAAATAGCCCATTTGAACCCGAACCCGAAGGATAAACGGTTTCGGCGGCCCGGTTTTCCTCCCGCCCGTAGGAAGAGAGTTGAACCGATCAGTCGCTCAGAAATTTTCTGGACGACTAAGATATTTATTCACCCCCCACGAGGGCGTCATGCGGCACAAGGCCTTTTTAACGTGGGCATTCCCGAGCCATTAGGCTCGGCCAAAAAATAGCCCATTTGAACCCGTATAAACGGGTTCTGGGCTGAGTTTTACCTCCCCGAAGGAGACTCCGCCCTTCGGCGTAGCCTCCTTCGGGTTCCTCCCGCCCGTAGGAAGAGAGTTGAACCGATCAGTCGCTCAGAAATTTTCTGGACGACTAAGATATTTATTCACCCCCCACGAGGGCGTCATGCGGCACAAGGCCTTTTTAACGTGGGCATTCCCGAGCCATTAGGCTCGGCAAAAAATAGCCCATTTGAACCCGTATAAACGGGTTCTGGGCCGGTTTTACCTCCCGAAGGAGACTCCGCCCTTCGGCGTAGCCTCCTTCGGGTTCCTCCCGCCCGTAGGAAGAGAGTTGAACCGATCAGTCGCTCAGAAATTTTCTGGACGACTAAGATATTTAGTCACCCCCACGAGGGCGTCATGCGGCACAAGGCCTTTTTAACGTGGGCATTCCCGAGCCATTAGGCTCGGCCAAAAAATAGCCCATTTGAACCCGTATAAACGGGTTCTGGGCCGGTTTTACCTCCCCCGAAGGAGACTCCGCCCTTCGGCGTAGCCTCCTTCGGGTTCCTCCCGCCCGTAGGAAGAGAGTTGAACCGATCAGTCGCTCAGAAATTTTCTGGACGACTAAGATATTTAGTCACCCCCCACGAGGGCGTCATGCGGCACAAGGCCTTTTTAACGTGGGCATTCCCGAGCCATTAGGCCCGGCCAAAAAAATAGCCCATTTGAACCCGTATAAACGGGTTCTGGGCCAGTTTAACCTCCCGAAGGAGACTCCGCCCTTCGGCGTAGCCTCCTTCGGGTTCCTCCCGCCCGTAGGGAAGAGTTTGAACCGATCAGTCGCTCAGAAATTTTCTGGACGACTAAGATATTTAGTCACCCCCCACGAGGGCGTCATGCGGCACAAGGCCTTTTTAACGTGGGCATTCCCGAGCCATTAGGCCCGGCAAAAAAATAGCCCATTTGAACCCGTATAAACGGGTTCTGGGCTGATTTCACCTCCCCGAAGGAGACTCCGCCCTTCGGCGTAGCCTCCTTCGGGTTCCTCCCGCCCGTAGGAAGAGAGTTGAACCGATCAGTCGCTCAGAAATTTTCTGGACGACTAAGATATTTAGTCAACCCCCACGAGGGCGTCATGCGGCACAAGGCCTTTTTAACGTGGGCATTTCCCGCCCATTTGAACCCGTATAAACGGGTTCTGGGCCGATTTACCTCCCCGAAAAAATCCGCCCTTCGGCGTAGCCTCCTTCCATTTGAACCCGTAGGTAGTTAAACGGGAAATTTTCTGGACGCTAAGATATTTAGTCACCCCCCCCGAAGGAGGACTGGGCATTCCCGAGCCTTCGGCGTAGCCATTTGAACCCCGGGTTCTGGGGGTTCCTTCGGGTTCCTCCCGCCCGTAGGAAGAGAGTTGAACCGATCAGTCGCTCAGAAATTTTCTGGACGACTAAGATATTTAGTCACCCCCCCACGAGGGCGTCATGCGGCACAAGGCCTTTTTAACGTGGGCATTCCCGAGCCATTAGGCCCGGCCAAAAAATAGCCCATTTGAACCCGTATAAACGGGTTCTGGGCGGTTTTTACCTCCCCGAAGGAGACTCCGCCCTTCGGCGTAGCCTCCTTCGGGTTCCTCCCGCCCGTAGGAAGAGAGTTGAACCGATCAGTCGCTCAGAAATTTTCAGGACGACTAAGATATTTAGTCACCCCCCCACGAGGGCGTCATGCGGCACAAGGCCTTTTTAACGTGGGCATTCCCGAGCCATTAGGCCCGGCCAAAAAATAGCCCATTTGAACCCGTATAAACGGGTTCTGGGCCGTTTTACCTCCCCGAAGGAGACTCCGCCCTTCGGCGTAGCCTCCTTCGGGTTCCTCCCGCCCGTAGGAAGAGAGTTGAACCGATCAGTCGCTCAGAAATTTTCTGGACGACTAAGATATTTAGTCACCCCCCACGAGGGCGTCATGCGGCACAAGGCCTTTTTAACGTGGGCATTCCCGAGCCATTAGGCCCGGCCAAAAAATAGCCCATTTGAACCCGTATAAACGGGTTCTGGGCCGAGTTTTACCTCCCGAAGGAGACTCCGCCCTTCGGCGTAGCCTCCTTCGGGTTCCTCCCGCCCGTAGGAAGAGAGTTGAACCGATCAGTCGCTCAGAAATTTTCTGGACGACTAAGATATTTAGTCACCCCCACGAGGGCGTCATGCGGCACAAGGCCTTTTTAACGTGGGCATTCCCGAGCCATTAGGCCCGGCCAAAAAATAGCCCATTTGAACCCGTATAAACGGGTTCTGGGCCGGTTTACCTCCCGAAGGAGACTCCGCCCTTCGGCGTAGCCTCCTTCGGGTTCCTCCCGCCCGTAGGAAGAGAGTTGAACCGATCAGTCGCTCAGAAATTTTCTGGACGACTAAGATATTTAGTCACCCCCACGAGGGCGTAATGCAGCACAAGGCCTTTTTAACGTGGGCATTCCCGAGCCATTAGGCCCGGCCAAAAAATAGCCCATTTGAACCCGTATAAACGGGTTCTGGGCCGGTTTTACCTCCCCGAAGGAGACTCCGCCCTTCGGCGTAGCCTCCTTCGGGTTCCTCCCGCCCGTAGGAAGAGAGTTGAACCGATCAGTCGCTCAGAAATTTTCTGGACGACTAAGATATTTAGTCAACCCCCCCACGAGGGCGTCATGCGGCACAAGGCCTTTTTAACGTGGGCATTCCCGAGCCATTAGGCCCGGCAAAAAATAGCCCATTTGAACCCGTATAAACGGGTTCTGGGCCGGTTTTACCTCCCCGAAGGAGACTCCGCCCTTCGGCGTAGCCTCCTTCGGGTTCCTCCCGCCCGTAGGAAGAGAGTTGAACCGAGCAGTCGCTCAGAAATTTTCTGGACGACTAAGATATTTAGTCACCCCCCCCACGAGGGCGTCATGCGGCACAAGGCCTTTTTAACGTGGGCATTCCCGAGCCATTAGGCCCGGCCAAAAAATAGCCCATTTGAACCCGTATAAACGGGTTCTGGGCCGGTTTTACCTCCCCGAAGGAGACTCCGCCCTTCGGCGTAGCCTCCTTCGGGTTCCTCCCGCCCGTAGGAAGAGAGTTGAACCGAGCAGTCGCTCAGAAATTTTCTGGACGACTAAGATATTTAGTCACCCCCCCACGAGGGGGCGTCATGCGGCACAAGGCCTTTTTAACGTGGGCATTCCCGAGCCATTAGGCTCGGCCAAAAATAGCCCATTTGAACCCGTATAAACGGGTTCAGGGCCGATTTACCTCCCCGAAGGAGACTCCGCCCTTCGGCGTAGCCTCCTTCGGGTTCCTCCCGCCCGTAGGAAGAGAGTTGAACCGAGCAGTTGATCATAAAATTTCTGGACGACTAAGATATTTAGTCACCCCACCACGAGGGCGTCATGCGGCACAAGGCCTTTTTAACGTTGGCATTCCCGAGCCACTAGGCGCGGCCAAAAAATAGCCCATTTGAACCCGTATAAACGGGTTCTGGGTCGGTTTTACCTCCCCGAAGTAGACTCCGCCCTTCGGCGTAGCCTCCTTCGGGTTCCACCCGCCCGTAGGAAGAGAGTTGAACCGAGCAGTCGCTCAGAAATTTTCTGGACGACTAAGATATTTAGTCACCCCCCACGAGGGCGTCATGCGGCACAAGGCCTTTTTAACGTGGGCATTCCCGAGCCATTAGGCCCGGCCAAAAAAATAGCCCATTTGAACCCGTATAAACGGGTTCTGGGCCGAGTTTTACCTCCCCGAAGGAGACTCCGCCCTTCGGCGTAGCCTCCTTCGGGTTCCTCCCGCCCGTAGGAAGAGAGTTGAACCGAGCAGTCGCTCAGAAATTTTCTGGACGACTAAGATATTTAGTCACCCCCCACGAGGGCGTCATGCGGCACAAGGCCTTTTTAACGTGGGCATTCCCGAGCCATTAGGCCCGGCCAAAAAATAGCCCATTTGAACCCGTATAAACGGGTTCTGGGCCGAGTTTACCTCCCCGAAGGAGACTCCGCCCTTCGGCGTAGCCTCCTTCGGGTTCCTCCCGCCCGTAGGAAGAGAGTTGAACCGAGCAGTCGCTCAGAAATTTTCTGGACGACTAAGATATTTAGTCACCCCCCACGAGGGCGTCATGCGGCACAAGGCCTTTTTAACGTGGGCATTCCCGAGCCATTAGGCCCGGCCAAAAAAATAGCCCATTTGAACCCGTATAAACGGGTTCTGGGCCAATTTTACCTCCCCGAAGGAGACTCCGCCCTTCGGCGTAGCCTCCTTCGGGTTCCTCCCGCCCGTAGGAAGAGAGTTGAACCGAGCAGTCGCTCAGAAATTTTCTGGACGACTAAGATATTTAGTCACCCCCCACGAGGGCGTCATGCGGCACAAGGCCTTTTTAACGTGGGCATTCCCGAGCCATTAGGCCCGGCCAAAAATAGCCCATTTGAACCCGTATAAACGGGTTCTGGGCCGAGTTTTACCTCCCGAAGGAGACTCCGCCCTTCGGCGTAGCCTCCTTCGGGTTCCTCCCGCCCGTAGGAAGAGAGTTGAACCGAGCAGTCGCTCAGAAATTTTCTGGACGACTAAGATATTTAGTCACCCCCCACGAGGGCGTCATGCGGCACAAGGCCTTTTTAACGTGGGCATTCCCGAGCCATTAGGCCCGGGCAAAAAATAGCCCATTTGAACCCGTATAAACGGGTTCAGGGCCAGTTTAACCTCCCGAAGGAGACTCCGCCCTTCGGCGTAGCCTCCTTCGGGTTCCTCTCGCCCGTAGGAAGAGAGTTGAACCGAGCAGTCGCTCAGAAATTTTCTGGACGACTAAGATATTTAGTCACCCCCCCACGAGGGCGTCATGCGGCACAAGGGCTTTTTAACGTGGGCATTCCCGAGCCATTAGGCTCGGCCAAAAAAAATAGCCCATTTGAACCCGTATAAACGGGTTCTGGGCCATTTTAACTTCCCCGAAGGAGACTCCGCCCTTCGGCGTAGCCTCCTTCGGGTTCCTCTCGCCCGTAGGAAGAGAGTTGAACCGAGCAGTCGCTCAGAAATTTTCTGGACGACTAAGATATTTAGTCACCCCCCACGAGGGCGTCATGCGGCACAAGGCCTTTTTAACGTGGGCATACCCGTGCCATTATGTTCGGTCAAAAAATAGCCCATTTGAACCCGTATAAACGTGTTCTGGGCCGGTTTTACCTCCCCGAAGGAGACTCCGCCCTTCGGCGTAGCCTCCTTCGGGTTCCTCCCGCCCGCAGGAAGAGAGTTGAACCGAGCAGTCGCTCAGAAATTTTCTGGACGACTAAGATATTTATTCCCCCCCGAGGGAGGGCGTCATGCGGCACAAGGCCTTTTTAACGTGGGCATTCCCGAGCCATTAGGCTCGGCCAAAAAATAGCCCATTTGAACCCGTATAAACGGGTTCAGGGCCGGTTTAACTTCCCCGAAGGAGACTCCGCCCTTCGGCGTAGCCTCCTTCGGGTTCCTCTCGCCCGTAGGAAGAGAGTTGAACCGAGCAGTCGCTCAGAAATTTTCTGGACGACTAAGATATTTAGTCACCCCCCCACGAGGGCGTCATGCGGCACAAGGCCTTTTTAACGTGGGCATACCCGTGCCATTATGTTCGGTCAAAAAATAGCCCATTTGAACCCGTATAAACGGGTTCTGGGCCGGTTTTACCTCCCCGAAGGAGACTCCGCCCTTCGGCGTAGCCTCCTTCGGGTTCCTCCCGCCCGCAGGAAGAGAGTTGAACCGAGCAGTCGCTCAGAAATTTTCTGGACGACTAAGATATTTATTCACCCCCCACGAGGGCGTCATGCGGCACAAGGCCTTTTTAACGTGGGCATTCCCGAGCCATTAGGCCCGGCCAAAAATAGCCCATTTGAACCCGTATAAACGGGTTCAGGGCCGATTTAACCTCCCCGAAGGAGACTCCGCCCTTCGGCGTAGCCTCCTTCGGGTTCCTCTCGCCCGTAGGAAGAGAGTTGAACCGAGCAGTCGCTCAGAAATTTTCTGGACGACTAAGATATTTAGTCACCCCCACGAGGGCGTCATGCGGCACAAGGCCTTTTTAACGTGGGCATTCCCGAGCCATTAGGCCCGGCAAAAATAGCCCATTTGAACCCGTATAAACGGGTTCTGGGCCGAGTTTACCTCCCCGAAGGAGACTCCGCCCTTCGGCGTAGCCTCCTTCGGGTTCCTCCCGCCCGTAGGAAGAGAGTTGAACCGAGCAGTCGCTCAGAAATTTTCTGGACGACTAAGATATTTAGTCACCCCCACGAGGGCGTCATGCGGCACAAGGCCTTTTTAACGTGGGCATTCCCGAGCCATTAGGCCCGGCAAAAAATAGCCCATTTGAACCCGTATAAACGGGTTCTGGGCCGGTTTAACCTCCCGAAGGAGACTCCGCCCTTCGGCGTAGCCTCCTTCGGGTTCCTCCCGCCCGTAGGAAGAGAGTTGAACCGATCAGTCGCTCAGAAAATTTCTGGACGACTAAGATATTTAGTCACCCCCCACGAGGGCGTCATGCGGCACAAGGCCTTTTTAACGTGGGCATTCCCGAGCCATTAGGCTCGGCCAAAAAATAGCCCATTTGAACCCGTATAAACGGGTTCTGGGCCGGTTTTACCTCCCCGAAGGAGACTCCGCCCTTCGGCGTAGCCTCCTTCGGGTTCCTCCCGCCCGTAGGAAGAGAGTTGAACCGAGCAGTCGCTCAGAAATTTTCTGGACGACTAAGATATTTAGTCACCCCCCCACGAGGGCGTCATGCGGCACAAGGCCTTTTTAACGTGGGCATTCCCGAGCCATTAGGCCAGGCCAAAAATAGCCCATTTGAACCCGTATAAACGGGTTCAGGGCCGGTTTAACCTCCCCGAAGGAGACTCCGCCCTTCGGCGTAGCCTCCTTCGGGTTCCTCTCGCCTGTAGGAAGAGAGTTGAACCGAGCAGTCGCTCAGAAATTTTCTAGACGACTAAGATATTTAGTCACCCCCACGAGGGCGTCATGCGGCACAAGGCCTTTTTAACGTGGGCATTCCCGAGCCATTAGGCCCGGCAAAAAAAAATAGCCCATTTGAACCCGTATAAACGGGTTCAGGGCCGGTTTAACCTCCCGAAGGAGACTCCGCCCTTCGGCGTAGCCTCCTTCGGGTTCCCTCGCCTGTAGGAAGAGATTTGAACCGAGCAGTCGCTCAGAAATTTTCTGGACGACTAAGATATTTAGTCACCCCCCACGAGGGCGTCATGCGGCACAAGGCCTTTTTAACGTGGGCATTCCCGAGCCATTAGGCTGGGCCAAAAAAAAGCCCATTTGATCCCGTATAAACGGGTTCTGGGCCGGTTTTACCTCCCCGAACGAGACTCCGCCCTTCGGCGTAGCCTCCTTCGGGTTCCTCTCGCCCGTAGGAAGAGAGTTGAACCGAGCAGTCGCTCAGAAATTTTCTGGACGACTAAGATATTTAGTCACCCCCCCCCACCGAGGGCGTCATGCGGCACAAGGCCTTTTTAACGTGGGCATTCCCGAGCCATTAGGCTCGGCCAAAAAATAGCCCATTTGAACCCGTATAAACGGGTTCTGGGCCAGTTTAACCTCCCCGAAGGAGACTCCGCCCTTCGGCGTAGCCTCCTTCGGGTTCCTCTCGCCCGTAGGAAGAGAGTTGATCCGAGCAGTCGCTCAGAAATTTTCTGGACGACTAAGATATTTAGTCACCCCCCCACGAGGGCGTCATGCGGCACAAGGCCTTTTTAACGTGGGCATTCCCGAGCCATTAGGCTCGGGCAAAAAATAGCCCATTTAACCCGTATAAACGGGTTCTGGGCCGAGTTTTACCTCCCCGAAGGTGACTCCGCCCTTCGGCGTAGCCTCCTTCGGGTTCCTCCCGCCCGCAGGAAGAGAGTTGAACCGAGCAGTCGCTCAGAAATTTTCTGGACGACTAAGATATTTAGTCACCCCCACGAGGGCGTCATGCGGCACAAGGCCTTTTTAACGTGGGCATTCCCGAGCCATTAGGCTCGGCCAAAAATAGCCCATTTGAACCCGTATAAACGGGTTCTGGGCCGATTTTACCTCCCGAAGGAGACTCCGCCCTTCGGCGTAGCCTCCTTCGGGTTCCTCCCGCCCGCAGGAAGAGAGTTGAACCGAGCAGTCGCTCAGAAATTTTCTGGACGACTAAGATATTTAGTCACCCCCCACGAGGGCGTCATGCGGCACAAGGCCTTTTTAACGTGGGCATTCCCGAGCCATTAGGCCCGGCCAAAAAAAATAGCCCATTTGAACCCGTATAAACGGGTTCAGGGCCAATTTAACCTCCCCGAAGGTGACTCCGCCCTTCGGCGTAGCCTCCTTCGGGTTCCTCCCGCCCGTAGGAAGAGAGTTGAACCGAGCAGTCGCTCAGAAATTTTCTGGACGACTAAGATATTTAGTCACCCCCACGAGGGCGTCATGCGGCACAAGGCCTTTTTAACGTGGGCATTCCCGAGCCATTAGGCCCGGCCAAAAAATAGCCCATTTGAAACCGTATAATCGGGTTCAGGGCCGAGTTTAACCCTCCCGAAGGAGACTCCGCCCTTCGGCGTAGCCTCCTTCGGGTTCCTCCCGCCCGTAGGAAGAGAGTTGAACCGAGCAGTCGCTCAGAAATTTTCTGGACGACTAAGATATTTAGTCACCCCCCCACGAGGGCGTCATGCGGCACAAGGCCTTTTTAACGTGGGCATTCCCGAGCCATTAGGCCCGGCCAAAAAATAGCCCATTTGAACCCGTATAAACGGGTTCAGGGCCGGTTTAACCTCCCCGAAGGAGACTCCGCCCTTCGGCGTAGCCTCCTTCGGGTTCCTCTCGCCCGTAGGAAGAGAGTTGAACCGAGCAGTCGCTCAGAAATTTTCTGGACGTCTAAGATATTTAGTCACCCCCCACGAGGGCGTCATGCGGCACAAGGCCTTTTTAACGTGGGCATTCCCCGAGCCATTAGGCTGGGCCAAAAAAAGCCCATTTGAACCCGTATAAACGGGTTCTGGGCCGATTTACCACCCCGAACGAGACTCCGCCCTTCGGCGTAGCCTCCTTCGGGTTCCTCTCGCCCGTAGGAAGAGAGTTGAACCGAGCAGTCGCTCAGAAATTTTCTGGACAACTAATATATTTAGTCACCCCCCCCCACCACCACCACGAGGGCGTCATGCGGCACAAGGCCTTTTTAACGTGGGCATTCCCGAGCCATTAGGCTCGGCCAAAAAATAGCCCATTTGAACCCGTATAAACGGGTTCTGGGCCGGTTTTACCTCCCGAAGGAGACTCCGCCCTTCGGCGTAGCCTCCTTCGGGTTCCTCCCGCCCGCAGGAAGAGAGTTGAACCGAGCAGTCGCTCAGAAATTTTCTGGACGACTAAGATATTTAGTCACCCCTCCACGAGTGCGTCATGCGGCACAAGGCTTTTTTAACGTGGGCATTCCCGTGCCATTAGGCTCGGCCAAAAAATAGCCCATTTGAACCCGTATAAACGGGTTCTGGGCCGGTTTTACCTCCCGAAGGTGACTCCGCCCTTCGGCGTAGCCTCCTTCGGGTTCCTCCCGCCCGCAGGAAGAGAGTTGAACCGAGCAGTCGCTCAGAAATTTTCTGGACGACTAAGATATTTAGTCACCCCCCACGAGGGCGTCATGCGGCACAAGGCCTTTTTAACGTGGGCATTCCCGAGCCATTAGGCTCGGCCAAAAATAGCCCATTTGAACCCGTATAAACGGGTTCTGGGCCGATTTTACCTCCCCGAAGGAGACTCCGCCCTTCGGCGTAGCCTCCTTCGGGTTCCTCCCGCCCGCAGGAAGAGAGTTGAACCGAGCAGCCGCTCAGAAATTTTCTGGACGACTAAGATATTTAGTCACCCCCCCACGAGGGCGTCATGCGGCACAAGGCCTTTTTAACGTGGGCATTCCCGAGCCATTAGGCCCGGCCAAAAAATAGCCCATTTGAAACCGTATAATCGGGTTCAGGGCCGAGTTTAACCTCCCGAAGGAGACTCCGCCCTTCGGCGTAGCCTCCTTCGGGTTCCTCTCGCCCGTAGGAAGAGAGTTGAACCGAGCAGTCGCTCAGAAATTTTCTGGACGACTAAGATATTTAGTCACCCCCCACGAGGGCGTCATGCGGCACAAGACCTTTTTAACGTGGGCATTCCCGAGCCATTAGGCCCGGCCAAAAAATAGCCCATTTGAACCCGTATAAACGGGTTCAGGGCCGGTTTAACCTCCCCGAAGGAGACTCCGCCCTTCGGCGTAGCCTCCTTCGGGTTCCTCTCGCCCGTAGGAAGAGAGTTGAACCGAGCAGTCGCTCAGAAATTTTCTGGACGACTAAGATATTTAGTCACCCCCCCCACGAGGGCGTCATGCGGCACAAGGCCATTTTAACGTGGGCATTCCCGAGCCATTAGGCCCGGCCAAAAATTGCCCATTTGAACCCGTATAAACGGGTTCTGGGCCGAGTTTACCTCCCCGAAGGAGACTCCGCCCTTCGGCGTAGCCTCCTTCGGGTTCCTCCCGCCCGCAGGAAGAGAGTTGAACCGAGCAGTCGCTCAGAAATTTTCTGGACGACTAAGATATTTAGTCACCCCCCCACGAGGGCGTCATGCGGCACAAGGCCTTTTTAACGTGGGCATTCCCGAGCCATTAGGCCCGGCCAAAAAATAGCCCATTTGAACCCGTATAAACGGGTTCAGGGCCAGTTTAACCTCCCCGAAGGAGACTCCGCCCTTCGGCGTAGCCTCCTTCGGGTTCCTCTCGCCCGTAGGAAGAGAGTTGAACCGAGCAGTCGCTCAGAAATTTTCTGGACGACTAAGATATTTAGTCACCCCCCACGAGGGCGTCATGCGGCACAAGGCCTTTTTTAACGTGGGCATTCCCGAGCCATTAGGCTCGGCCAAAAAATAGCCCAGTTGAACCCGTATAAACGGGTTCTGGGCCGGTTTTACCTCCCCGAAGGTGACTCCGCCCTTCGGCGTAGCCTCCTTCGGGTTCATCCCGCCCGCAGGAAGAGAGTTGAACCGAGCAGTCGCTCAGAAATTTTCTGGACGACTAAGATATTTAGTCACCCCCCCCCCACGAGGGCGTCATGCGGCACAAGGCCTTTTTAACGTGGGCATTCCCGAGCCATTAGGCCCGGCCAAAAAATAGCCCATTTGAACCCGTATAAACGGGTTCAGGGCCGGTTTAACCTCCCCGAAGGAGACTCCGCCCTTCGGCGTAGCCTCCTTCGGGTTCCTCTCGCCCGTAGGAAGAGAGTTGAACCGAGCAGTCGCTCAGAAATTTTTTGGACGACTAAGATATTTAGTCACCCCCCACGAGGGCGTCATGCGGCACAAGGCCATTTTAACGTGGGCATTCCTGGAGCCATTAGGCCCGGCCAAAAATAGCCCATTTGAACCCGTATAAACGGGTTCAGGGCCGGTTTAACCTCCCGAAGGAGACTCCGCCCTTCGGCGTAGCCTCCTTCGGGTTCCTCTCGCCCGTAGGAAGAGAGTTGAACCGAGCAGTCGCTCAGAAATTTTCTGGACGACTAACCCTGACTCTCTTCCCAGAGCTGACTTATATAAGAGGGACCAGTCCATTACTAGTTAGAAGGTGGGTGCGCCCCAACAGAAAGGTCATAAAAAACTGCTGAAAAACAGAAAATATCAAATTTATTGACTGAGGGAAAAGTCTACATTGAAGATATTAACTGAACTTTACAGAGATCATCGAACGATAAAGAGGGTTCTTGAAAATATCACTTAATTAAGAACTAGAAGCAAAAGAAAAGACTTTACGAACAGGACTAAAGCGAAATAAACACTTTTAACCAGCGCTCAGATTTTTGAACAGACTGTAATTGAGAGGGTCAAAAACAAAAAGTTTAGAATACGCCGCCAATTGGGATCTGTCAAGAAATCTCCTTGGCAAAATCCTCTCTGTAAAGCAAATATTTTAAAGCGTCAAAATTGAGACGGGAAATATATAAATATTAACTTTTCTAAAGTAATTTTCAAGGACGAATCTTGGGTGACATTCGCTGAACCACATGGAAGTAACAAGGAGGCGGTAGTTTAATGATATGGACGTGAATGGTCGGACAAACAATTATTGAACAATTCAAAGTTGAATGAGTTAAACTGAACAGTGCCATTGCGATTTGATGGACAGGTCTTTCTTTTGAATGGTATACGTCTAAGTCTGGCAGTTTCAAAGTGAAGTGTGTATTTATGTAAGGCAATGCTCCTTCTCGTCTATCTAAGGTTACCCTTAAATTCTTTGAGCGCAAAAGGTTTACAGGAGATAAAATAATGGAATGGACACCATCAAGTCCTGATGTGAATCCAATTGAAATCAATTCTGAAAATGAAATTATACGAAGATAGCAAGCAGTATGACAGGAAATTGTATGACAGTTAATCAGACCTATGGGAAATAATTAAAACCAGCATGTCAGAAATTGTATCTAAAAAAAGATCTGGCTGTTATTGAGAAGTCTCATTACATTAAAATGTAAATGTTTCAAAGATTTATCATATGTGTGTTCTACGTTCTATTATAGATGTTGATCTACTGTTGATAATTTTATTATTTTGTTTTTGAAGTAAAAATTGATTTTCTTGTTTTGCATAATAACTTCAGACTGTAGTTTTATAATAAATCCAATAACTTTAATAAAACATGTAACTCCTGAGGAATTTAACTCAAGATTTGTCGAAATTAATTGTTTAAAATATGTTAATTTCTCAAACAAAATTCGAGTTATTCAGTTATGCGATTTGCATAATAATTTTAGATGGACTGTAGACGACTCATAACTAGATACCTCCAAGGATTTTCTAAAATATGAGCATTCCTGAAGAAATAATGCCCCAAATTTAATTTTATAATTTTAATTTAAGTTTTATCGTCAAGATCTGTATGTTATTACCAAAGGAAGAATTCCGAAGAATTTTTTATTATTAATTTATATTTTTTATCCTTTATAGAACATTCAAAATTTCGGTTAAAAATTTTGTTTTTCTTGTGTCAGCGGATGAACATATAGGAAATTTTAGTGTTTTGGAGTAAAAACACATTGATTTGGAAATTATTGCAAATATCAAATAATTGTCGAATTTTATTGAAAATTTAAGGACTTATTCATAAGAAACCCATTAAATTATTTTAGAAATGTTTCTTTTTTTAGAAAATCTTGGTAACAACTTTTTTTATTTATTTGTTCCCCACCTACCCAATATTAATTTTATGAAATTTCGAAAAATTAATTTTTGTAGCGCTTAATGTTTCTATTAGTTATAAGAAGAAGTCCTTGCAGAATTTAAATCATCAATTTTTTTGTAAAACAGGATACCCATTTACTGAAGATCTGATCTGAATCATAAAATAAAAAATGCAATAAACCTAAGACATTATTTAATAAGAAAAACATACTAATTCTTTTTAGGAATAAGACATATTATGGACACATATTGTTGTAAGAAAACAACTCAATGAACAATGAATTTTTACAAAAGGTGTTTTCATTTTTTAAAACTTTAATCAGAATATTTTATAAATTTTAAATCATTTAGAATTCTGTATTATTTTTTTTCCGATTAGTTAATATTTCTATTAAGTATAAAGTATATTTACTAATATGAATGAAAAAGGTTACTACAATTTAGCGACCTCCATTATTTTAAAATAATTTTTAAATTCATGTGTATGTATATAAACTTGCTGATTTTTTGTAAATACGGATGTTCATACGCGTCATTATCAGAAAATAAGAATGGTCACTATAATAACGTTAAAGCCAAAGTAACTAAAATCCAATAAAACATTAAATTATGGAGAATATATTTTTTTAATTTTTAAGATTACTGGGTACTAAAAATTATTAAGAAAAAGCTCTAACATACCAATAAGAGAAAACTTGTAACTTTCTGTAGCGATACAAAAACGATTATCTCCCTTTTGTTGAGAGGAAGGTACGTGTGTCAGGTGACGGCCGATTAACGATGTTCATAGACTGACGAAAGCAGTTAAACTCACGGAGTCAAACTGAGCGTTTGCATTTTTAGTAAATTTGCATAGGGGACAGATGACATAAGGTATCACATGGTGCCGTTTCCTCTTTGAGAAAATATATCCTCACCAGAAACATAGAATCTCCGGCTCTCAGTCTTCATGTTGGGAAATACCCATGATTTGCTGTTTTCTCGCCAGGAAATATGTCCTCACCAGAGACATAGAAGATAAATCTCTAATTCTAGTTAAGAATTATGTCTTCTTCAAAAACATAGACGACAGCTCCGGCAGCTCGAATTTCCGTTGGAAATAATTGGAAGTAAAACCCTTTATCTCTTCCTCATTTTCCGACTGCTTGTTGTTGTATACATGTATTATAGTTTCTCTGTTTGGTACAAATGTAAATATTTTTTTTTATAATTTTGTGTGAGATAACAATATAAAAATCTTTTTGAGAAGAAAACTTTTTTGTCTATGGTTATCTTTCAGCTATTCTGTTCCGTCCGTGTAGCAAGGTGCTAATATATCATGGATATAATAATGACCGTAATGGGGAAAATAAAACGAGGATATATCCCTTTTATTGCCAAGCAACACTCCCATTATTTCAATGCCTCCAAAACCATATTTATATATTTTATCATCACCAAGCTGACCTTGAATTCTCACTAGTTATGATGAATGTTTGTATTGTCAAAAGAGGCTTTGAACGTCTACTAGGATTCAGTTTCATCCCAGATTTCAGTTGAACTCATATATACGATCCATCCCTTAAGATAATTATAAAACTGCTGGCTTCTTATACTACTCCAGAACATAGCTGACTCCACTAGCCATGACCTATCTTTACAAGATTCAGATCGACCAAGAACGAAATATTCTGTCATATTTGTCAAGTAACTGACAAATGCTCACTTTCAAGCTTTCACAGAAGTCAAATACGTTTACGCGGACATGTTCATAACGAATTATAACTTTTCCACAGAGGCAACGTCGCAAGCTAAGTTTATTTATGACTATTTTCATGGATAATATACGAACGAGTTTCATTCTTTATTTCTCCTAATTCAAAACATTACAAGTAAGACCCAACAAGTCTTATCCACATGGGCGAACCATACTCATTCTCTTCGTATTCCATTGGTAAGGAGGAAGTTCCATTCAGACAACTTCCTCCCAAGAGTCACTGCTTTGTGGAACAGACTCCTGAGATGATGCTTTCACGATCACTACAATATTAACCTTCTAAATGCTCCAGAGTCAATCGTTATCTATCCTACATATCCTAATAATATAATTTTTTTTAACTTTTATATCAATAATACAGCCTCATTCAGCAAACCTCTACCTTGAGTGTCTTTCTGACCTTGCATTGGGTGAAAAGTAGCCTACAAAAAGCATCATTTGGTTCTTTACTATCCTAATTGTCTTTTTCATTCGTACATGCTAACTCCTTAATAAATTTGATCGTTGTTGCTTTCCCCCAAGCCGAACTTTCTCATAATATGAGAAATTACAATTACCCCTTTCTGATTGATTTATTCATTTTTCTTGTTCCTATTTTCTTTTGTTGTAGAGCAGGACTCAAGGTACTTCCTTCTCTTTCTTACTTCTGTGACAATGGACTGCTCCTACTTGTAAGTATGCCAAGTAGCCAGATTAGAGTAGGATTTTGAGTAGTAGTTGATTTACTCAAGTTTTTTTGTTTTTTTTTGTATGAGTATTTAATAAACCTCTCCTTTGTTCCCCTGCCTAGTGTTATGTCCCTTCGATATTTTCTCTAACTATGGCCTTTCTAATTCTTGTCTACTTTGAACAAAGACAATATTACATCTCGGTCGATGGCATTCTCTGTTTCTCTCTTGAAATCCATTGCTTAAAACGCGGAGAAGTTGGTTGGGTTCTTATATCAGACCAGAAAGGTTCTGACTCCACTTACCATACCATATTTTTACAAGAATCAATTCGATTAGGAACGAAGTATTACTGCCATATTTGTTCTGGAGCTGATCAAAGATCGTTATCCAGCCTTGACAGGGTTAAAAAAAGAAGGATGAGCGCCGTCATTGTTTCTTAATTTCTGCCACAGAAATACTGAAGCAATTGAAAGCATTCAATTGAAAGCAGCCTTGAATTCAGCAAGGGGAGGGGGAGAAAAAGAGAGAGCGAGAGATAGAGAGGGAGGGGAAGCGAGAATAGTTTCGGCGTACTTCTAATAACTGTAATTATTGTCAATAAAAATAACATGTTTGGTGGAAACTGACATCAAATGAAGTTTCAATAAATCGTGAAGCTAAAGGAATCGGATCGGCGTGTAAATCACCGATTACTTGATGTTGCAATTCAAGACATTCTATGAAATACTTAACTATTGTAGCAGTAATAGTAGTAGTATCAATATGAGTAATAATGTTCTAAGGCTGTTTTAATATTCTGAGAAAAAGAAGAAAATTATTCTTTATTTATTATTTTTCATAAGAAATCTCAAACTACGTTCTTCTGAATTTCGTCAAATAAATTTTGCGGTCGAAAAATGAAACGTCTACAATAAAACGTGACAAATAATTATGAAAGGGAAATTAGTAAAACTTATCACAAATATCTGTCTATGTCTTTGAGATGAGGTATTATGATTGCTTGCATTATTATTCATACACAGATGTCCTCAAGGACATATGGCCCGGTGGATAAAGACGTCGGTCAGATCCAGTGCCTAGACGCAAAGAGCTGTGAGTTCAATACCAGACCACAGCAGTGGTGAACCAAAAAATTGCAGAGTCGACTTAAAGGCCAATATCTGAGACATCCGGAAGAGGCATGGCACATGGAACTAGAAAAATCTACCTCGGTGGACAAAATAAAAGGTTCGGTTCGAAATTCTAATCACCTGAAGAAAACCGAAACGTTGTGAATATGGCAATGAAGATTATGACAGATATTAACAGTTCGATTAATGTAAATAATGTAAGTATATGCCGAATAGTATAATCTGCAATGTTATTCGTCCCTTTCCCACAGCCGTAGTGTAGATTTCTTGTGCATTTTCTATAAATATGTTCATGGTAATTGCTCTCATGAGCTTTCTTTTTCATTTGGGGTTTCAAATTTAAATGCTGTTAATTTTATCCCCCACCACAAAATTGTACATATGGGAACATTATGACAGATATTATGGTGGCTGTAGTAAGAATGGTGAATAAGAATATGTTGTTTTGATGTCAGGAATACTGTTGTATATTTGGGTCAGTAATCATGGCTAGCTAATTTTAAGATTAAAGAATTCCCATATCCTCCATTTTGGTCCTGCGCCCCAGTATTGTATCATTCAAAATAAATATTACTTTCCTTTTTGATATCTAGACTTTTGAATTTAAGCGTATTACGAGATTGGCAACAAGGTCTCGTCATTATACAGTTGAAATGGGTAGATGTAACCGTAAGTTCTATGCTAACAGATTCTTCTCTTCCACTTCTCACGGAAATCTCTTCCGGCTTCTTGCTTTCCAGTCAACTCATGAAGTATTTAAATGCAATGTCACTCATTATCTTTTGTCTTCTGAGTTCCTGTTCTTTTTTTATTCTCTCCCCTTAATAATGTCTTTTTGATAATTTTTTCACGCTAAGTAACCCTTTTCGTCTTAGTGGCCCCATCGACTTGCTCAAGGTGAAATTAGTTTTCACTGAGTGTGTTTATTCGTAAGATGATTTTGTCAATTTTAAACGCAAGCGATGGTATTTCTGACCGATAAGGAAAAATACTATGAAGGATTCAAATAGCAAGAGTGTCTGTCGAGATTGACAAGCCTCGAATAAAGAGATGAGTTCAAAATTGCTTTCATTTTATTCCGAATTCTCGTTGTTTCGTATCACGGTCGATGGATGTAAAAAAATGTATGCCAAAAAGCAATAAAATTAATGAATACCATAATTTAAATTTATATGTTAAACTTCCATTTGTTCTACGTTCCGTGTCCTTTCAGGACGTTGGCGATCATGTCTCTCCATAATTTCCTGTCCTCTGTATTTATTAATAAATTTTATCTTTTTGTTATATCTCCTAAACCTAGTTCCAACATTTATTTACTCAAGCTCGCTCGATATGTGTTGTAGAGTAGTTTTCACAGTGGAGGCTTGTATTTCAATAAGCCGTCCTAAATTAGGTTCGACGTACAAAACGTTACGAACTTGAAATAAGAGTTAATGACGCAGCAATGTAGTTGTGATGGTTGATACTTCAATGTCCGACATCGACTGACTCACTCAACACTACTGAGCCCAACTGGCGACCGCTACTACTACTACTATTTATTATGTGTGGGAGAGTCTATTAATAACAGAATAGGTACGTTCAGGTATGACACCCACCCTAAATCTTTACTCCGTAGGAGTAAAAAGTTTTCTTTATTTATTTTTCAATTTTTTACAGAAAATATGAAGAAAAAGCAACAATTTTTTTTTTAAAGCAACATCGTAGCGTATTTCCTACGTTTTTTTTTATACACTTTTAAATGATCAGTTGCCTTTCTTTTTTTTCTTCTGGATCGGCTTACCTTAGGTAAAATTATTTGCAGAGGTTGTTAGATCAAACTTATAGAAAATCACCTCCATCGGCATTTTTTTTCCTTTTTCGCGGGACGCTGTCAACCACGTCTGAAAAACGTAGTCTGATCTGTTTCCTGCACGTGAGTTTTTGCCCTTTCACCAAGTACCTCATATAGCCAATCCGCTTTTTTATTTTTTATTTTTTTTATATATCTCCATAGTGTTACCAGAAACAAACTTCCGCTTTGCGCTTCTTAAAGATGGACTCATAGTTTCTGTAGGTTCTTGTTGACTTAAATCATTTAATAATACTGCATGTCCTTGGTTGCGTGTAACTTGTTCCCCAGTTTTTCTTGGTGTAGGCTTCATTTTTACTTTCTGAAGCTTGTTTGTCACGTATATTGTCGGTGTTAACCATTCCACTTTTTTGAATACACCCGTTTCTCTAATCTGTCCAATTCTTTATCTATCTGTTCAAATGAAGCAAACAGCACATTCCGTTTCTTTTTTAATATCGCCTGAGCGTTTTGTTTTGGCTGTAATTTTGCCTCCATCTTGGTACACGTACCGAAACCTGGTGAAAAAAACAGTAGGAAAAGTTCTCTTTAGTTTCCTAACTAATTTTTGGGCTTCGCAGTTTAAATTTTCAACCTTGTAACAGAAAGAATTTATTGGTAAATCCCATAATTGAAATTCTGTTATCCAATCCGTACCAAGTAAGTTCGTGGTATTTTCTATGACAAATAGTTTAGCTTTTCGCGTTTTTTTTATTTAACGTGACGTTTGTAACAAATTCTCCAATAAATTGTATTTTTTCTCCCGTCACTGACCTCGCGATTTTATTTGTTTATGATAGATAGGTCGGAACCAGTGTCGAGTTGCATTTTTATTTTTTTATTACTTATTTCGACGGTAACAAATTTTCTAGTTATTCCGTCGTTCACTTCGTCGGGCATTAATTTTCTTATTTTATTGTCTTTATTTTTTGACCTGCAGTGCGAGATTTATGCCCCACTCTTTCACAGTTGAAACATTTTTTACTCCTAAAATTGCAATATCTGTACCAGTGAAGTTCACCGCGAGCAAAACATGGCTTCGGGAATTTTTGTTTATTTTTCTCTGGTATTTCACTTTTTGTTTGATAATCCGCAATTTTAGAATTCTTTTTGGTAGACTGACTTTCTTTCTTATAGCGTATTTTCCTTACATGCGAAACGCCAGACTGTTCTATCTTTTTAGAGTCTTTCTTTACGCTAAGATATCTTGTGCAGTCTTCTGCCAAACTCTGTACCGAAATCCTCGGTTCGTTTTCCAATTTTGAAAGTACCAATTTCCTCAATTCTGCGTCTCTTTCTGAAGCTAGTCCTTGAACAAATACTAAGCACTTAAAATTGTCAGCGCTTAATTCTGCTAGTTTGAATTCTTCACAATGCTTGTTCACATTAGCTGCATACGTTATAAAGTCTTGTTCATCCTCTTTCATCAGATTCAAACATTTCCACCTCATGTGAAACAAAGATGTCTTTTTACTAAATAATTCACTTAATATATTTACCGCCTCGCTAGTTTTTTTCGTTAAAATGTAGTTTACCAATTTGTTGTGCTCAGCAGTTCCTAACTTGCTTAAAAGAAGTCTAACCTTCTTTCCTTCAGACCACGTGTGGCAGTCCTCGTTATACACGTCCGTATATTTTTTTTAAAATACTCTTCAAAAGTTATCTCTTCGTCTAGACTGTACGTGAACATTTCAATCGAATTCCAAATTGTATTCTCTGGGAAAGAATCATTTTGTAGATTTTTCTCTTTCCTCTTCTCAGTTATTTCCAGAATTTTGTTTTGAAACTCCTTATGCATCAGTTCGATTTCTCTTTGAAACATTATCTGTCTATTAAAAGATTCCTCCTGTAGTTGTATCTGGAATGTTTTGTGTTGCTCTAATATTGTCTTTTGTTATTCCGTCTGGAACTTAAAAAATTCCTGGAATATATTTTTGCATTCCTCTATCTTCGCAAAAAGTTTACACAATGCTTAAATATTGTAGCGGGGGGTGCAAAACGAATTTGTAATTCGTGACCTATTTGAGCAAACTGTCTTATCGAGAAAAAAATTTTTTCTCAGTTGAGAATACAACTGATTTTTTCGTCACTAAGTTGACGTCTTGTCTTTCGAAAAAAGCTTTTCCAAGTTTTTTTTTTTTTTAAATGTGAATCCGAGATGTCGCCTAAAATTTGACGAGCAATTTTTTTCCATTTTCCTCCGTATGAAAAACGAATTTCGTCACTAAATAACGTGGCGAGCGAAATTTTTTTCTCACTGTATGAAACGAAATTCATCGTACGCCACTTTTGTTATGGCGGGTTGCTTTTTTCTCTACTGTATGAGTTACGAATCCACGTTGACAAGTGTTGTAGAGTGAACGCAAAGTTTGTTTTTTTTCCGTATGAATCCAAAATACGTTCGTCGCCAAGTGTTGTATAGGGCGAAACGAATTTTTTTTTCTTTCTTTAAATTATTTTTTCGTATGAATTTCGAATTCTGGTCGCCAATGTGTTGTTATAGAGTGAACGAAAACTTTTTTTTTCCTGTATGAATTACGAATTCCTCGTCGCCAAATGTGTTGTAAAGTGAACGAAAAAATTTTCTTTTCCCGTGTAAAAAACGAATCCCTCGTCGCCAATGTGTTGTAGAGTAGCTTTCACAGTGGAGGCTTGTATTTCAATAAGTCGTCCTAAATTAGGTTCGACGTACAAAATGTTAGGAACTTGAAATAAGAGTTAATGACACAGCAATCTAGTTGTGATGGTTGGTCCTTCAATGTCCGACATCGACTGACTGACTCAACACTACTGAGCCCAACTGGCGACCGCTACTACTACTACTATTTATTATGTGTGGGAGAGTCTATTAATAATAGAATAGGTACGTTCAGGTATGACAATGTGTTAATCGTTGTTTCCTCTATTGCTCTTGCCTTCAAACTCTGCGAAAATCAAATTTTATAATCCTTTTTTCCTCGTTCTGTGCTCTAGAAATCTCAGCTGCCTTTTCTTCATATTAAATATAAGTGTTCTTTTTGTTCAATCTTTTCTAAAATTGTCGTTGCTCAAATTCTAGGTTCATGGTATTTTCAGCATCCTTCTGTAGAACCACATTTTTGTTACTTCAAATTTCTTCTTCATCTGTGAGGATATTGCTCAGCATTCTCTGCCATATAGAAGGACTGATAGCTCCTGTTAATAATCCTACTTCTTAAAATGATTTCTTTAGCCTGTAAAAATATGAATCCGTGGGATTTTTAGTTCGAAGAAATCAAATATTAATCTGAAAGTTCTGCATTTATATTCCAAATGTACGCGATATTTTTACTGCCCAATGAAAGTCTTTTATGATTTTATTTTTAAATTAATATTTCTTAAATCAATCGATGCACTTCAAAGATATTTAAATAAACGTCAGTAAAATAAGATTAAAATCAACTTTCGATTGAGATACAAACGTTCAAACCGACGATATTTTTCATCATTAGTTTTAGTTCTTCATAAATAGCATGAAATCGTGATCCAAAGACATTAATACCTTAGACGCTTGCGGTTTGACTATCAAAATATTTTATTTTACTTTAATCCCACCTAAAGCCTGATGCAATCGGCTATTTACACGCGCATACGATCGCTTAAGCTGCCGGATTTATTGAAACCTCATATACTGTCTGTTTCTGCTAAACATGGCATTTTCTTTGATACTTAATGATATTACTAGGTTTTACATAAGCAGTTTTAGTAATATTTAAAACTTAATAATTAACATAGCTACCATGCAGAAACACACAAATGATCACACACACACACACACACACACACACACACACATATATATATATATATATATATATATATATATATATATATAATGAGAGAAAGAACAGATGGAGTAAAATCCGCTGTTCATAGCATTTACTTTAAATTTAATAATTTAATGGGAAAGTAATCAGGATACTGCGACTAATCACAATTTCGAAAACTTTATTTGACTCGAGGTTATTCTAACATAATTTAGAAGGGTGTTTTGAATCGCTGTCTAGTTAAAAGGTGAATTTCTTTCCAGTTATGTATAAATCAGACCGACTTTTAAAAATCGAATATTTTCCTTTTTTCATGATTCTGTTGACCTGAATCAAATCTCCAGCCTTCTTTCCTTAAATAAACAGCACCATAACAAAATCATCACAGTCTTTAAATGTTGCAAACTCATATTCAACATTCAATCTTTCTCTTGACTTTCTTCCTACATACACTCTCCTCTTACTACAAAAAATCTCCACAATATATTTTGGCGCTCTTTTAATGTTGTGTTCTCATGCTTCTTTGTTCATAACGGTCTTTTCTATTTATTCACCTTCCATAACAGGGGTTTTACTGATGACTATACAGCTCCTGATACCCGCTGATCTAAGTCGATTTTTCTCAGTTAAGAGTGACACTGGTTGCTGTGGAGAGGAATAAAGGTCAGCAGTCAATTTTGGAGAAGTTTTCCATCTATTTCTTTTGCTCGCGATAATCAAGTTTTTATCTTCAGCTAAAATTGTCACTTTTGGTGTTCCATATATTTTTGTCAACATTTGTGCCAGTTTCTAACTGCCTTTGTAACGAATATTGCAGATCATGTCTCGAAATCTTCAACTACTTGGCAAATTGTCTTTGAGAGTAGCCTTCTTCGAATAAAATTTCAATTTCTGTCCTTACCTCAATGCTTAGCTACTTTGATGCTACTATTTTGTGCAAATTTCTTCAAAATTAGAAATAAATTAAGATCACATGAAAATAATGATAGAATCTTTTTTCTTTAAACAGAGGCAGCTAGTTAGGAGGAATCGCATATGAAAATAGCCTTACATCTCCCAACTAATGCCTTATCGTCTATCGAAGTATCATTCGTCTACTAATGCTCACGAGCCTATAATACAAAAACATGATCTAGACATGTGCAGAACAGCCTTATTTTACCCCAAAGGTCTCACTATATTTGATTTCCTTGTAAAACGACACAGATGCATCCGAAAATTCCGAATTTTAACATTTTTCTCGTTCTATATTGTCGAATAGCCAGATAATATGCGATAGACATTATTATTATTATTATTATTATTATTATTATCATTATTATTATTATTATTATTATTATTATTTACTTTGTATGCACAGTTCCGTCCGGGTCCCAACCAGAAACCTAAAGCCAGAAATGGCTTCAGGAAAATTTCCAATAAGTAATTTTCGTTTAATTCAAGTACAATTTTCGTTGATAACGTTAATAATTGAATGGTGTACAATTTATAAATACCTTCTTACCTGAAGTGACTTCTACCTAAAACTAGAGAAATCACTCTATCTTGCTATTTAAACCATAGCTGGGAAGAGAAGAAACAGATACACGCCATTCTTTCGGGAATTCGTACGAAAATATACGCAACAGGCGAGTAAAAATTTTGTACTCGTTTTGCCGATTTCCCTTCCGAGTCCTCTGTTAACCGTGGCACTACTTACTCATCTTCATGCATTCTAATATGTTGTATATAATATAATTTCCAAAACATAAGTCAATAGATATATATTCTTTTTTATTATTCCTAACCAATTTAAAATTTTTGAGAAAACATATTCATAACTGCTTCTGAACTTTACACTCGAACGATTAAAAATTTATCAAACAAACGCGATTATGTTATCGATAATGAGGAAAAATGTTATCTTAATTGAATATACCAGTTAAGACCCAAGAGGCTTTTCTTACTTTACCATCTTGAAATGCATCAATACTTTCTTTCCAGTCTAATAATATATTTCTTTTTTTACCCCCACCTCTTTACATAGTTCTTAAATACCTAGATAATTTATGAACCAACTGAAGAATGGTGGTCATCATCATGATCATCATTATCCTTTGACCACCCTGTGATTGGTCGGAACTCCATTGACAATTCCTTTCCAAACTGTTTGGTCCTGTATCCCCAATGTTCAACCCTGAGTTCCGAGCTGTGCTGTCTTGAAAGTCAATTTTCGTGAGAAGTCACTTCAAGATGAATGCCATAGGAGTAAGGATGAGACGACTTCCGTGTCCGCTCGAGGGCTTTGGCCGGCATACTGCAATCTCCTTTGTTTAAGCTTAAGAGAGATTGGTCTCAGTTCTCCGTAAATTGTGTTAAACGTTTTCATCTCCAAGTGATGTTCTGGATTCTTCTAAGCAGATCTGTATATGTTCCATTCAAGACGAACAGATGATGTCCAAGTTTCTGATCCATACATTTGGATTGGTTCAATCAGTGTTCGAAATGAAGATCAGTAGACGAAAGGACATCTTTCGAAAGCATCAGAAGATAAAAAGAATAGAAGAGACCCCAAAGAAAAGACAGGACTCTCTATCACCAGAACAATCATACCCTTATACTCAATGGCCGTGGGCTTCTCTACAAATACAACATAGGACTCATTTTACACAGAATTAAATGTCGATGAGCTCCCCAGTAGAAGAGAAGAAGTGAGCCCAAGAAAAGCCAGAGGTTTCCATCCCCTGAACACTCCTACAATACCATGAGGTGGATGCGGAAAGTCTCTTCAGATCTAACATAGGACTCATTTCACACAGCAGAAAATGTCGATGAGCGCTCCACTATTCGGCAACGTGTACCGCCAACGTCGACAACGACGATATCCTAGATACTGATTATATTTTTCACACAAAATATTCCTTAAATAGGCGACAGGATTCTTTACCGATTCCTTTCTTTTATAATTTGTCAATTCCCATCAAATCTTGGTAAAGACAGTGGAGTGGTGTTCCATTGAGTTTTTCATGCTTTTGAATTCAGAATATTATTTCTCCTATACTGGCTGTCACTTATGAGTATAGAGACAATTCTATCTGGCTATAATACTTTTCCTATAGCTAGGACGAGAAGGATTAGATTCATGCCGTTTCTATGATCATTTGTCAGTTTATAAAAGCAGTAGACTAGGACAGAAATTGAACTAACCAATTTTGGTTTCCGCTGATTATTATTACACACATCACATATCTTCATGCAGATTATTAGATTGTATAGTATTTAATATAATTTTTACAGCATTTAAGTCAGTAGATATATTTTTTCATTCGTAACTGATTTAAAATACTGAGGGAGAAGAAACTAACTTAATTGCGTCTGAATTTTACGCCTGAGAGTTTAAAAATTTATCAAATACGTGGGATTATATTATGGAAAATAAATGAAACTAACGCAAATAGAAAACAATGACATAATCAAGATAGTGACTTTTCAAACGACGTCAAAAAAGTTAGTAAGGAAATCCCTCGAGAATACTGGAAAGCGCAATAACAGCTATTGGACTTGAGAAACTTATTTTCCTGAAAAATTGCAATAAAGGGAATATGTAATAAATTTCAACCAACAATAGCTCTGGCAGATCGGTCAATCAATGTAGAAATGTTTCCTTATAAGGAAACAGTTAATATTTTCATTATCATTAGCATTATTATTTGCTTGATTAAATGTATCAGTCAAGACTCAAAAGCATCTTTTCCCTTTGACTTCTTCCTATTTTTGAATTTGAACTGCTACACTAGGGTTCATTCAACCTGTTAAATAAATTCATATTGGTAGTGATGTTGGGAGGACAAACAGATTCGTATCTTTCGCAAGAGTATTTTGTGTGAAAGTGAACGCAACATAATAGGAAATGTTTTGAATTTGGTTTGCTGATGCTATTGAAAGCATTAAACTACCAACCAATCTTCTTTCTGGCTACTGATTGATTGATTTGTTTGTTTCACGGCATATCAACATACTTATGGGTCATTTAATGCCGAAATTTAATTTTCCTTGGAGCTTTGAGGTAATAAAAATAAAATATACGTTATTCTGTTTTTACAATTGAATACATGGTAGATGATACTAAGCTTTTGTACATATACATATGTTTGTGTGGAGCTGATTACTAGAGGCGGTAATATGTACGTTTTATGTCGAAGGAATAAAGTTGGATTTCTTGAAGAACTTGTAGAATATTATATGGATTAATGTCATGAAATAGTTCTTTCATATTGGTTGGTTTGTTGATTTTGATTAGTGGCATATCAACCTCTATGAGTTATTTAATGCCAAAATCCAAACGCATCTTCAAGTACAGATAAAATGCATTGTTCGTAATTTTACTATAAGTAAGTGTTGCTGATTATTTTACTATCAATAGGTGTTGCTGGTAATTTTTTTATAAAAATATATTGCTGTTATTTTTACTATAAAAATGTATTTTTATGCTTTCATGGTGTTTTGATTTTGTTTGGTGGTTAACTATTTGCCTACAGCTAGGACTCTAACAGGTGTTACCACTTTAGGGTCAGGTTGGCCTGGGAACAATAACAATTAACAGGTGATTCCACACTATTCAAAACCTCCGATCTCCTGATCAGAGGCCTTTATGCCGGATGTAGATTATGATCATACCCATGACAACATACTGAATATTCCTAGGCATGTAATATTATTTTAACATGTAAGTTAAAAAATATATATATTCTTTTTTTAGTCTTAACCGACTAATAAATAAAATTAATCATTGAACTTTACACTTAATATATGTTTCTTTGGCTTTAATTGATCTATTAATCAAAAATTTTCCTCTCGGTGGCATAATTCAATTTATTTGGTAAATACGTAATCATTTGGGAATAAAATTGATAAAAGTAATTAAGAATTAAGAAACAGTTTTTACTTTTCCATCTTCAAATACGACAAAAGTTTATTGCCATTCTAATATGACAAGCAAATAAAATAATAATCTAGTAAAACGAAATTATATCCAGGCTAAAACTTTTCGAACGCTCCTAGTATGAAACTGATTTATCACTGAGAATTCATCAGTGTTTAAATATTTCTATTTTCAAATTACTTGTTAGATTTTGAATGTAAAAAAAAAAAAAAAAAAAAAAATTCAAATCTCCAAAGCAGAAAACCAGTGCAAACACTGAAAAGAGAAATTAGAATTTAATTTCCACCGGCACAGCATTTTTTTTTCTAAATTGCTCATTGAGCGACGCCGTCCATTACATAAGCCAAAATTAGTTGGTATGCTTGAAAAGGTAGGCGTTGTGAGATGAGACTTGTTTTGGACTCGACAACATTGGAATGACGAAAAGGATTTCTTAGCATTCATGATTCCGGAAATGAAAGAAAGTCCGGTGACAGTCCTATTAATGGAAGTGTCGTAGAAAGATGCTTCAGGAAGCAGAAATAATCAATGGAGACATCAAGAAGGTAAGCGCGATGACGATTTCAACAAGTGCCGCCATTAAGACAAGCGATCATTGACGAATAGAGAAATGGACAATCCTTTACGACATGTGCATTTCTGGACATGATTGCAGTGTTGTGTGTGTGCGCGAGCTTCTCTGTGTGTGTGCATGTGTGTGTGTGCGTGTGTGTGTGTGTGTACATATGTGTAGAGGAGAATTTAGCGTACACTAATTGGAATATACATGTATAGTCTACTTTCTAATGTCTAAGTGTTTGACACGCCAACACTCCCACACACATATATGTATGTGCGTGTACATATATGTAGAGGAAGAGTTAGCATACACAAATCGGAATATGCATAAGTATAGTTTGGTTTCTAACCTCTACGTGTTTGGCACACATACACACACACGAGCGCGCGCACATATATATATGTGTGAATGTATGTGTGTGTGTGGGGGGGTACAGGTATTAATAATGAAAACAAAAAGATATAATATGCATTTTGCAGCATCTATCGGAAATGCTGGGTTAATTTCAACTATGTAACAATCTATTCATTCATTCACTCTTTTATATAAAACATATGTGACATGCCAGTAACACAAACTATACTCAAAATGATTGCCGGTAATAGTGACGCGGCTGGGTTCTGTCTAGACTAATGTTAGATGTTAAAAAAAATAATTATTTAAGGATAATTTTCTAACCTGTTTCTTCAACTAATCTTTTCTCAGTCAACCATAGTGACGTACTCGTAAAGATGGGACATAGCGTAGGCGAAAAATAGCTTAAACGTAATATAGACAGTTTTAAGTGGGTTATATATATATATATATATATATATATATATATATATATATTAGAAAATTATAGCGTAAATGTGTTATAAAATCAGTACAAAAATAAACATTTTGTTTCAACACTTTATGGTGTCTTATCAAGTGATGATGTTGAATATAGAATACAGATTCTATATTCAACACCATCACTTGATAAGACACCAGAAGTGTTGAAACAAAATGACTATTTTTGTTCTGATTTTATAACATATTATTCTTATAATTTTTCGAATGCATAATTATATTTGCTCTACTCTGTATTGAGCACTCTTTTAAGAATAGTATTTGTTGGTTATTGAATTTATTCCGTATACACCAATCCTATACTTATATATATATATATATATATATATATATATATATATATATGTCTGTGTGTGTGTCAGAATAATAATAGATAATCGAATGCAAGAATGAAAAAAAATCCTTCGTAACGCGTTTTGCCCATAGAAAGAACTTCTTCAGACTAATAATGGTTTTACACACGCACAAACACACACACGCGCACACACACACACACACACACACACACACACACACACACACACACACATATATATATATATATATATATATATATATATATATATATATATATATATATATAATTAACAAACCAAACAGTACTCAGGAACATCGATCCAAAATGTAACTGTGACTTTTACGCTATGTGATCGTCAGACGAAAGAACAGTTTTGTAAGTGCTACTGCTCTGTCTTAGTCTAATTTCAAAAGGCATTCAGCACTTCAGGTTTTTTTGTAGGTAGTTGTCTTCTTTTTGAGTTCTCTTTCCCTTTTACTTTCACTTTTTCTTCGTCTTTCTATTCCATATTGTTTCGTCTTTTTATGATTTTGAGAAGTAGGCTTAATATTGGGACGGTTTTTCTTTGATGCATTACTAATAGTTCGTTTTTTTTGTTATATACGTAAAAGCTTTGTACAAACCAGTCAGGCCTTGATTTTTCTTTTTTTATTCTTGACTGAAGCGGCAGCACGCGCTGATCTAATGAACATTTATAAACTCTTTGAAAAGCTAAAATCGAAACCGATTAAAGTAAAATGATTTTTTTTCTGAAAACCCACATGTGAGAAATCCGCTTTAATAATTCTCCGTAAACATAAACGTATTATAGATATTATATATAAATATGTAAAAACATTAGGAGCATTTCCAAATTTTATTATTCTTTTCTGAAATAAATGGTAAAGTGCTCAATAGCAGAGACAGTGCGTAGGTAAATGTAAAATTGAATACTAAGGTCCATACCAAGGGGCTTGAACGCAGTCTTTAGACCTGAACATTGTCTTAAAGCATGGTGCTGGCATGAATATATATATATATATATATATGCATTTTTTGTTGGTTGTATATCGAGATATAACCTAGTTAACCTCATTCTGCTCTCTGCTTCTTTTATTTTTACTTCTACTTTCATCGCTATTTTGTTTTTAAATATACCACATTTTTTTTTCAGAATTATTTTCCTCAGAACCGATTACATTTCCCTGGATACTAATGTTTATTCTGTCCTGCACATCTCAAAGGTAACAATTCTTATCTCGAGTACTTTTGTTTGACTACAGATGCTCTTCGCTTGACGCTGACCAAGTATATGAGATTTTATATTTACGACAGAAATGACTGTTTACTAGTCATCCAGAGTTTATATTGGTATTTTAAGCTAGTACGCAATGACTAGCAATACTAAATATTTTAACTTCTAATTCACGTATAAGTTAATAAGTTAATGATATGCAGAAAAATTCAATGGTATTAACGATAAGAAGGCGTAATATGTAGTATCCTGTCTCGCTAGAAAATTTCGACCCTTACTTTCGGCCTTGTTCCTCATCTAAGCTACGTTTAGAAATTCACCATATTAACGTATGGTATATAGAGATGAAGGCTGGGCTAATACATAAGTAAAGGCCAAATTTACTGTCTATAGTACCAATTTATTGTTTACTTCATTTGGTTACAGTGGTTAAAGTGGGTTACTATCGCTTTAGTCCCTTTGCGATTTGAGAGTTCATACAGGGTCGTGGTGTTTTTGGCTGACAGAAATTAATTTGTTGAATTCACCCTTTCTTCTTCTTTTTCTTCTGGAGCAGCACGTCCGGTCAAGCTCAACATCCGATGAATCTCCAACCCTTGTGTCTCGAACTGCTATATCGAACGAATTTCCTACTTTTTGCGCACGTAGTTTTTTTCTTTTTTTTATTGGGCCTGAAAAATCCGTGTTTACCGTCTTATTTTTGACGGAAAGTGTTGTCATTGGTTGATTTTTTTATGACGTTCACTGACCCACATAAGCTATGTCCGGGTTGTGTCAGTTACCGAGGATAGGAACAATAGAAGGAAGGGGAGAAAGTATGTGTTTTCTTTGTTACTCTCTTAGTGAAAAGGAAAGTGTATATTTACATATGGTCTTACTACTATACTGTACTACAAACGAAAGCGAGTTTAATTTCTCTTAGCGCATGATAGTGTTTTTATCGTATTTTCAAAGATAATTAGTCGTCATTGTAAACCACCTTTTCCTTCGTTCCCCCTTTTAGTTCTCGCGTGGCTCATTAGACAAACCTGGAAACAGAATACTTTTCTGCAAGTAGAGTATCTGAAAAGTTCTTGCACGGCTGTAGAGCAATGATTCTGCGTGTGATGTCTTCGACGATAATAAATGAAATATTCGGATTGTCTGAGATTTTCCCGGTAACTCCAGATCTTAACAATCAGTTGTTTTTGCGAATTTGTCAATTCTTACCATGATGAAAATCCTCTTGCACGACTATAAATTACAGAAGGATCTGTTTGTACTTTTTAGGCTAAAAATAACTACTGATGACATTATTGGAACATTCTAGAATATTCCACTTGATAATCTAGAGTATTAAAGTAGTTTAAATGTTTTAAAATCTGAAATTTGCATTGTACGAATACATTTTTCACCCATTAATATGGATAAATGGGATTTACTTGTATTAAATGTTTTTTGTTTTTTATGCATATTTAGTTATTATGTATCTGTGAACAGTTAGTTATATGAAAAGCATTTTTATTCATTCATTGGAAATACAATAAATTAAAAATTTTGTATGGGTACAAATATTTGACTCCCCACACTGTATAAATAGTCAATTAAAAACATGCATATTAGTTGTCTAAAAAGTGATAATGTGTATATGCCTGTGCGTGTGCACGTATTTAGGCATGTTGCACGGACAACCAGAATAAGCACGCTCATCTCACAATGTTAAATTAAATTTTATTTTCCGTGACTTTAGTAAATAAAGATATAAACCCAAAACGAAAGCAATGATAAGTAAATGACATCTCTATTACAATTCCATCTGATCCGGTTGATTAGGTCTTGTTCATTATGTTTCGTTTTGATCGTACCTCAGAATTTAATATTTTAGCTCCTTCCATATTTCTGTGCATTGTAGATTTACCTCTTTTGTCGTAAAGGAATTCTTAACGAATTCGTTCCATCTTTGAAGTATTTTTCTCTCGCTATTATGAGCGTCTCTTTTGATGTTAGGCCGATGGGGATGTTTCTTTTCCTGTTCTTTCTTTTATGCATAGATGCCGTATACATAATGTTCATTTTTTTTTCTATCTCTGAACACTTTTCGTTGATACATTCCAATTCATACAACAGTGCCGGGGACAAATATTCGTGCACATACAAATTTTTAATTTATTATTTCCAGTGAATGAATAAACATACTTTTCATATAATTAACTGTACACAGATGCATAATAGCTAAATAGGCATACTTTTTCGTCTATGAATATTTAGTTTTTATGCATCTGTGTACAGTTAATTAAATGAAAAGTATGTTTATTCGTTAGTTGGAAATACAATAAGTTAAAAAATTTTATGTGTACGAATATTTGTTTCCCTCTACTGTATATTAAGCAAGCTTTGTCTAAAGCATTATTTATTATTGATTTAATTTTTTAAGAAAGCGTCCAAATTATAGAAGAAAGGAGAAAAGATTGTCCTGCGTTATTTTCTAATGACACCAATATGTAAATGCTAAAATTTTTCACGGGCCCCAAAACCAAGTCAATATGAATATGAGAAACGCGTACTGAGTTCAAACACCAATTTATCTATCTATCTATCTATCTATCTATCTATCTATCTATCTATCTATCTATCTATCTATCTATCTATCTATGTTTGTATGTATGTGCGTGTGTGTATATAAGCGTGCGATTCTTGTATACACACTAAAGACACATGTCAGTCACCCTTATGCCGGAACCCGTACGACGTTTGGAAACCTTTTCCAGAACGACTTTGACTGTACGGATGGTCCGAACAATGCTAATATTCACCACGTTATAGTTAATCTGTGTGACGAATTTAGAAATAACGAAAGACATACTATATACCTGAAGCAATAAAAGCACAGGAAAAGTGACGAAAGTGGGAGAGAAAATACAATTAAGAAACGCTTTGGAACGATGTGAGAGCCGTGCGGATATTGTTCAGTGAATCTTTACCTGAGACTTAAGAACAATAAAGCAATCTACTGAAGTAGAAGTAGAAAAACCATTCACAATGATGTATTTGTTCGACAGAGCTTATCATATAGTTTTTGTTGATAATGCACAGAACATTTAAAATGGAAGATATTCTTTTATTGGCATTTAAAATATTTTGGGTAGTTAGGTGAGAAGATGTTTGTTTACATTATTGAAAATGAGATGATTTGTATTCCTCTTTCTTTTGCTGTAGAGATTCCGAATGATAACGAATCCACTTTTAGTCTTATATTGATCCCAAGATTTTAGTACGCTGGGTATGACGATAAACTACATCCGGCAGCAAGGCTTCTGATCGGGAGATTGGAGGTTTTGAGGATTGTGGAACTACCTATAAATTGCTATTGTTCACAGGTCTGACTCAAGATAATAGCACCTGTTAGGGATCTAGCTATGGACCAATAGTGAACATCCCAACAAAAATCATCAGTACATTTTTTATAATAAAATGTGTAACAATACGTTTTTATAGCAAAATGATAATCAATTCAACGCTAAAACCATATAAAAATATATTTTTATAGTAAAATTACGAACAATACATTTTACGATCAACAAACTATATATCTAAAAAAAATATCTTTACCTGAAATTATGAAATTATGTACAAAATCTCTTGTTGAAAGTATAAAATTACGTACAAAATATTTAGATTTCGTCATTAAATAACCCATAGAAGTTGTTATGCCGCTAAACAAAATCAACCAACCAACCGAAGATTTTGATATTCTTAGCTTCTGCAATGTTGAGTAATGGTTAATAAACTAATAGTTAGTTTGCTCCTCATTGTAACTAGTGGAGTACTAATATAAACTACGGCTGTATTTGTTTATTCTGACTGCAACGTATTCCCGCTGGTAACGAAGATCATTGTTAAGATATTCACTCTTATTCGTTTCAACAAAACGTGACCCTGCTCGCTAGGGAGAGCGTAAATCGATATTTACATCTCCATTAATTCTTCTTCTCTGAACTAAGCTTAGTAAATGTTATGACATATTTGATAGCTTAAAGTTTTGAATGCGTGTTCTAATCGAATCCAAGGATATTTAAATGTTGTAGATTTATGCAGTTTAATGTTAAATTACCGTCTAAATTTAAAGATTGTGATAAAAAGCAACTACTCCATCTTTTTCACTTCTCTGAAAAGATCCAAATATTTTTTTTACATCATTTCATCCTCTTTCATCCACGGCGTTCTGTACTACAGGCCTACTCATCTTGCAAGTAAGGCCAAGAATTGGTATCCTATTTCAACATATTTGAATTTTAGAAATTTGGGGGGAAAATTAAAAGCATTCTTAATATTTAACTTTTTAACTAATATTGTAGGATAAATATTATCTTTCACTTTCTTCCATTTTTGTTAATACTAAACTATACTAAAGTTAAATTCAGCACATATTTAAAGTACCAATTACTCATTAAAAATAAATTTTATCATAAATATATTTGTAATCATGAATACAAATAACATCGAGAAAAATATTAAATTATGTTTAAAAAATACATACTTACGATTTTATATAAATTTCGCAGTGTAAAAACAGAATGGAGGAGGAAAGTTCTCTGTCAAATTTTAAACCTAAGGCGAACATTATTAAAATGAACTTTCTCGATAGAGTCTTTTAAAATTTTCAAAAAATGACTAGATGAATCTAATGAATATATTCTTTCTTTAAAACAAGTAATATTACGCATTTTTCTGTCAGAGCATACTGCCTTGTCTCAATTATTTTCATAACTTTTGCGGTGTAAAAAGTTATATTTTAGTATAAGTACTGTGGTAAAGATTGTGCATAATTTTTACCTATTAGAAACAAAAATACAGATTACACTTTTTACCTGTTAGAAAGAGAAATACATATTACACTTCTTACCTGGTCGAAACATAAATACAGATTACACAAAATATTAAAGGTTTTCATTAGTGTATTTGCATTTATGAATAAAAATTAAATAGAGAAGAATATTAAGTTAATTTTAATTACAAAAAAGTTAAATAAATTTCCAGTTTACAAGACCAATCTTCCTAAATTATATGTTTTAGTGAATTTTGCACAAAAGGGATTTTTTTTGCAATAAACATAAAATAATAAAGCAAATCCGAAAAAAAGAAAAGAAATAAGTCGTATATTTATTTCAATTAAATTAAAGTTATTCAGATAAAAAAAAAGAAGATTTTTTGACATTCAACAGCAGCGAAAACCGAAATGTTACAGTGGAACGGTAAGATTTTGAAAGTGGTCGCCAGTATTATCCCTTAGTTGCACCATGAGTAGGCATGTAGTATAAAAGGTCATGTTTAAATTTTACTGTGTAACTTGCTAGAAAAACGAGATTCATTTGAAATTTTTCCTTATTATTGATAACATTCTGATGGTCATCGCTGAGCACTGAGTGCCAGCAAGTCCACTCAAATGTCGATATCTTTATCGTAGAACGCAGCAATGCCAAACTTAAAACTTCCTCATTCAATTCCACTTCTAATATTTTTGACTCTTTTCTAAATTCACTTCCTTTGGGTTTGATTCTAAACATAATATTCCACTCTTTTTCAACGGATGGGCAATGTTCTGGTATTTGTCTTTTTGGTAGCTCCTTTTTTTACCTTATTTACGATTATCAGATTCTTTTCCTTGCTTAGCTGGGGTAATTAGTCTGGTTATCTAAATCCAAGAGTATTTGCAGTTAATGTTCTTCCAAAATTTGAATTCAATGTCATTCGTTTATCTTCTGTCTTATTTTGATCTCTTTCTCATATTCATTCACACTCAGTAACCCCCCTCCCGCCTTGCGAGATTTATTTGCCTTGCTTGGGATGATATTTTTTGGTTCCAGAAAAGTCTTTAATTTTTGTTGAGACCATTTGTTTACATTGTCACATTTAAGTAATTTGCACGGCTCCCATTGTATGAATGTACCAACCTATCAGGTCTTCTTTTGGGTTCTTCATGTCCAACTTATTACATGCAATGAACATGTGGTTTTCACTCCGTCACTTTCTCCACAGAAGCGACATCTGTTGTTGTTAAACTTTGCTTTTATTAGATACAATTATTATTATTATTATTATTATTATTATTATTATTTAGTAGTAGTAGTAGTAGTAGTAGTAGTAGTAGCAGTTGTAGTATTACTACAACTACTACGACTACTGGTAGTAGTAATAGTGTAGTTGTTCTGGGTCTTGTGAAAATAGTAGTAATTTTTTTGTTTATGCGCAAGCTTAATCAAAAGATTTGATATTAATTTGTGGAGACCTCGTTCCTTTTTATCTTTGGAAATTATTTAAAAAAAATTCTTTATTTTAATCTTGCGATCAACACGCGATACACGTTGCCAAGAAATATTGATCAAATCTTAATTAACCTTATGGAATAAATATTTTGAAATTTTTCAACTTGATTATTAATTATAAATGAATTCAATTAGTTTTCTCAAAGAGCAAAAACATCTGCTTTACATTTACAGCTTAATTTTTACTAACTTTTTTTACTAACAATTTCTCCCGTCCTTATTTTTTCTATTTCAATATATTATTCATCTTTTCGTTTTAAAACTTTGCATTTTTCATATGCAATCGAATAGAAACTGTAGACTTAATGTCACGAAGTTTCTCGTTTCAGAACATCGCATTTTTCATATACAATTGAAAACTGTAAACGTTATGTCACGAGGTTTCTCGTTTTAAAACTTCTGGTTTTACATATGAAATTTAGTAGAAACTTTAGGCTTAATGTCACGAGGCTTCTTGTTTTAAAATTTCCTATTTTTCTTATGTAACAGAATAGAAAAAATAGACTTAATGTCACTTATGAAATTCAGTAGAAAAATACTTCACACTTCTCATTTTAAAACTTCTGGTTTTTCATATATTATTGACTAGAAAAATATTTAATGTCACGAGTTCTCCCGATTCAAGCCTTCAGATATTTTCAATTAATGATTATTGTCGCCAAGAAATAAAAAATCTTGAAGGAATTCTGTCAGAGAAAACAGCCAGATAAGCGAAAGCTCTTATAACTATCCTGTTTGATATTAATATTTTCAAAGCAGCATTCCAGTATTTTCTTTCATTTTCCATATCCCTACAGGCATGTATTGATGCAATGGTATCAGCAGCTGAAGAAGTCTATGGGTTTCAGGAAAAAACAAATCTGGACTGGCTCGACGATCATCAGGAAGAAATTTACCTGTTGATTAATCAAAAACGGGAATCATGCCCGGTTTTCGAGAACCTTCCATCAGTTAAAAAGAAAAAAGATCTATCTGGAGGCGACGAAAAACTGCCAAAGACGACTCCATGCAATCCAGAACACCTGGTGGCAGGCAAAGGCAGCAGAAATCCAACAATATTTGGATCAACGGGATATGGGCCGCTTTTATGTGTCGCTTTTATGAGTCGCTTTTATGTGACCACGAAGAAAATCTTTGGCTCCATCAAATCAACGGTGCAACCACCATCCTTACGATTCCTGAATCCATCCCTTACCTTCTGAATAAATGACTTTCAGAGCCTTCTCAGCGATGACACCATAACGGCAGAAGACCTCCTACGAAATACCCTTAACTGTTCGGTACTGGATGTCACTCTCCTACAACTTTCCCTGAACTGAAAAGAGCGCCCGTTTCATGAAACTCGGAAAAGCTACCGGACTTGACAATATGGTTCTGGAAATTTTTTCTCCCATGGTGGCCGAGAACTGAATATCCGGCTAATGCTTTTGGGACATAAAATCTAGAAAGATAAAACACTCTTTGAGGACTTTAAAAATGCTAACATTGTGATGATCTTCAAAATAGGAGATCACGCACTCTGCCAAAACGATCGTGTCATTTTCCTCCTGAGCATCCTAGGCAAGATCTTTGCGTGAATACTACTAAATCGATTCATCCTTGTAGCAGATGAGATACTTCCAGAATCCCATAGCTTTCCAAAATCCCGTTTCCTGTAGATCTAAGCAACGTTTGTCTTTTTACTATCACTCTTTGTCCCTCTGCTCTACCATCTACTCATAAATATTAGTTAAATTAAATTTGATCTGTCACAAAGACAAATTAAATAAATTTAAATTAGGAATATTACGTTACGCGCATTTAGCAAATTAAGTAAGGCGACCTGACGTGAAAATCAACATTCGAAAATACTGGCGTGAAAATGGATGATGGAAGCCAGTGGTAAATGCGCATCATTCTCAGCTATAAGGCAGACCAATGCCAAACCATTTATATCTTGATATCTTTTTTTTTAATCTACAAAGAGTGAAGGTGAAATCAAAGAATGAGTATCGGGAGGATTGAGGAAAGGGCAAAAGATGAAGGGGATTCAAGAAGACAAATGGCGATTGAGGTTGCATTTAATCTTTTGAAACAAGAAAACATAAGAGAATTCTATAGGTGGGAAGTGCAAGAAAAGAATTTGTTGAAGTAGAAGTGGCGGGTATATGGGCGAGCACATCCTCACAGACAACATTAGACACTTAGTAAGTCTACAAGTACCCAGTGAGAATTAAGTCATGCAATAATAATAACCTCCATGAATAACACATTAAATACTGACCTATGTCGCTGCGTGTTTTCATCTGTTGACTTTAACACAAGACCACAAGCAAAAATTCTTATATAGGAACAAACTCAAAAATTTTGCATATGTGTCTACGAGAAGTGCTTCCTAAATATCTGTAATTATTACTAATGTTTATTCTATGACACAGTTTTTTTCATGGATCTGCATTTACCTGGAAGTGGTGGGTACTATGCCTGAGATAAGAGAAGGTAAAAAACTGCTGGGGGGAAGAAGGGAGTTCGATAACGCCCTGAAGCATGTTGGCATAATAAAAACTAAATGATGTAAATCAATGTTTCTCAACCATTTCTTCCTTGTGGCTCATTTTTGGTGCAAAAACATTTCAGATCCACATAAGCGCAAACAGGAATTCCATGCAACAGGAAATACATTTTAATTACAAAATCAAAATGTAGCAGAAAATATATATCCTGACAAATGACTACCTTGCTCTTGGTGTCTCTTGTCCTATTTCAAATATTTCTGATGTTCAGTTGTGGACGTCAGGATCCACGTGGAGAATCTCTGTAAACAATATTTCTAAATCAAAAGTTGGAGGTTTTCTGCTAAACCTATTCCGAAGCTTATCGTATAATACAAATACCTGCGGCAGACCCTTTGCTTCAAAGACAGAAATTTTGTAATAAAAAATAAAACAGAAAAGCAAGAACGAAATTTTGTGTAAAAGTTATATATAAATTAAATTTATTTAAAATCAGAAGCAAATTTATGATTGTCCAAACCTGAAAGAAAGGGAACAGATCTGTCGATAGAATTCATTATTAAATTTGTATCACTTGACTGAATCTTCTAAGGACAGCGTAGGATATTTCCGAAAGATATCAGCTATGGAATAACACTTTTTTGAAAAGTGTTTCAAAATCAGAATTGCCAGAAGGAAGACTCAATGTCTGAAAGCGAATAGGGAATTGATTGTTAGCCAAAGTCCTGATTTAATCAGGAATTATTCATGAAGTGAAAACTTATTATTTATTTGTGTTTCATTCTGTACATAATTAAAATTCAATAATGGAAAGTTTGGAACAACAGGTTTGTATATCAATGTGAATTGTAAGAACAAAATAAAGACGTTCTTTTTGTTTTCGTAGTTCAATCAGGTTATATAAATTTCAGTGAAACTGTATTTCATTCAACAACGAGATATTTTAAAATGAGAATCTCGTTGGAAAAATAATAAAAATACAATAAATATCAACATGGTCTATCTATCTATCTATCTATCTATCTATCTATATATATATATATATATATATATATATATCTTACTTAATTTCCTCATAATTACTTACCTATCTTATATATGGATAAAAGAAATTTTAAATCGAATGTACTGAGGGTCCGTTTAAAAAACGCTGGTTCAACCATACTTCTCCTGTTAGGGTAGAAAGCGCTGCTCCAATACAAAGATGGCGGACTACGTCTGGAAATCAAGTGCCTGGTAAGAGTCTGAGTATAAAGTGAAGTCTTTTGAGGACAGTAAGATCAGGTAGAACGAGTGGTAGCAGCTGTAGGCCTTTGTTAGGAGAAGTTGGCGATAGCTACGTTTCTAGGACAGTGCGGTGTTGTTAAACGGGAGAATGAAAAAATGTCGAAATGTAGACACGTGAGCAAGAATGTTCTCGGCTGAAGATAAATAAAGTTGTGTTTTTTTTTCTTTTTGCACCTGCACAACTCCTCCCGTTCTTAACTTTTGGTTCCGTAGCGTGATAAAACTGGTATGGTTTAAGGAACACTTATTAGAGAGCCTAAATCCGAAACCACTGAAGTGCGTTAGAATCCACTGTTTAAACTCTTTTTAAACTTTTTTGTATTGGCCTTCACTACGTTTGTTTTTCAAGCTATTGCATTGAGCACTTTTAGATGATCGTTTATTTTGGCATACTATTTTTCCGGCCTTTTCGCATATTTTTATGTTATATTTATATATATATATATATATATATATATATATATATATATATATATATATATATATATGTGTGTGTGTGTGTGTGTGTGTGTGTGTGTGTGTGTTTTGAACAATAAAAATTATAGAAAAATTTCTAAAATTAAATTTTCAGATACACTGGTTTGTATATTAATATTTTTTGTTTTATCATTTCAATTAGGTTCCTCGACTAGTTTCGGCCAGTATGGCCATCATCATCAGAAAAAAAAAATCCCTGCTTATTAGTAGCAGCAAACTACAGGAGTGAATGACTGTTTCTGAAGAAAGTGAAATTTATCTGTAGTTTTCATTTGTTTTATATCGGTAATTTTGGTCAGACCTTGTGTTTTGTTAAACGGTCTCATTCAAGTTGTTTTTAAGATAGAGAGGAGAATCTTGACTTTAATAATTCCCTCCTTGGTCAGTTTGACAGTTTTAAAGGTTGCTGGGAATGGTATGTCTGTGTTAAGTGTGTGTTATCTTTAATTCCTAAGGACTGTGTGTGATTTGTGTATGTGTATAATTAGTATGAGTGTGAGGCATCAACACGTCTACAAGCATGTATCTCTTGTGTGGATGAGAAATTTGGGTAGGAATTGATTTATGGGGTTATATATTAATTCTATCTATGTCATTAAATTTGTGGCTAAGCCCGTCTGCTCGAAGTGTTTTGAGGTGCATCATGTTCCGCTAGTATTTTTCTCAATGTATTTTTTTCTGTCTCTCTCTCTCACTCTCTTTCTCTTCCTCTCCATATATAAATAGAAAGACTGCACAACACTTTAAAAAACAGAAGAGCCCAACAATTACCTGTGAGATAATCACGAAAGCAAAGCCATATAATGGAAAGTGAGACAGATGTAACTTGTGTGTGTTGGCGAAGCTTATTATATTAAAACACGTAAATAACCCTAACTTGCTGGACACGAGGTACGAATTTATATCTACATGTATCCATATGTCCAAGCACCTGCTCAAACACATTGAACCCGATTAAAGGAGATTAAAAAATAGATTTTACATTTATTAATATAATATACAACACCATTTAATATACGGAACCGTCAATTACGCTGACGTGCCTTATCGATCGGCCACAAAGAAGCGTTCGGTAGACAAAATCGAATTTACTGCTTAATCCGTATAGGATGCAGGTTCAAATCCTGTCAAAGAACGAATATTTTCTATGAAAATTTCTCGGACATTCAGGCCGGTAAATGTTATTTAATACTGTTTATTATAAACAGAGCATTTGCTTAAATACTTGTATCTATAAAAGAACGTTAAACATAAAATGTATTTAATAAATAAATTGTCGGACTTTGTCCATTTTTATATATATATATATATATATATATATATATATATATATATATATATATATATATATATATATATAAATGAACATAAACTATTTGGGACGCTGTCTGGATTTAATAATTAGTGAATTTAATACTTTCTTTGGTTTAATACTAAGCTAGGATGCTTAAACTATTTAACCAAATATTGAGTGATGTCCAACATTTTAGAGATGGGTTTAACTAAAATTTTAAATGCGCTAAGCTTAAGATTACGATTCCTTAGTAAGTTAGAGCTAATATTTTATGGATAATTTATTCGGCAAAGGATTAATTTTGTTATAACTCCCACTGTCCCAAAGTTAGCGACAAAGGCTCGCAATCTTTAATTTTAAAGCGATTTTACGAAAAATTAACCTCTTGGTTTTTAGCCTATGCTGCGTCTGCCTGCGTGCGTACGTACACACACACACACACATATATATATATATATATTCACTCTCGCTATATACCAGTGTAACAGCAAAATTCTCCAATTCTTACATTAATCTTTTGACCGTTGTATCTTAGAAAGTATTACTGCAATTCTCTGAGATTTTTTAAACATTATTGAACTCTACATTGTACAATAAGAATGTATTTAGCTCTAAGTTGATATGATGAACCCTCTTACTTGTGTGACCTCCTGATCCAGTTTTACACCCTACTGTTCTCTTGTTTAAACTTATTCACCTTTCGCTTGCTGATACTTGAATGGACTTTGAAGATGTAACCAAGAGGACGAATGTCGGTACCATTACTTGAAAGCCTGAAGGATTTTTACTTTCGCCATTGCTCACTTGGGAAGACATAGTGAGGGTGACACATAATTTTAACCTGTTTTATTTATAGCTAAATAACTCAAAGTGTTTTTCAGTAATTCTAACGACAAATCGTGTCAAGATGGCTAAACGTCTGATCTAAAAACCTGAAAAATATAGTTTTTTTTAGACATTTTGTACGATGCATAATTATCCCATGCTGTTACACAATTTGGACTATTTTGCTGTTACAACACAATATATTCATATCTATTTATTTACCCGACAATCTATGTAAGATTTTATTATTAAGTTAATGCTTCTAAAATTAACTAATGCTATAATTTTCAAAATATTCTTATATTATAAGTTCGCTATGAAAGGCGCATTTTATAAGATAACTGTTTTACTATGAATATTTACAAAGACTTATTCAGTTTATGTAAGGTTTTATTTGCAACTTGAAAGTTGTTTACAAATTTTTAAACGATATATTCTTTTAAAATATTCTAAAACAACTTTAAAATAATAAAGCAAATGTTATTTTCCTTTTCCTTTCAGGTACATAAATATTGTCATAAGCAAAACATAATATCCAAAGAGGAACAAAATATTGAGTTATTTGTATAGAAATTTAGAAATTATGAAATTACAGAATGCTGAAATAAGGAAATTGAAATCGATAGCAAAATAAGAAAATGAAACGATAGCTGTAAGAATGTTGCGGAACACACTAGAAAAAAAATTATTGATTTAGAAGCAAGAAAGTCTTTATGAGCTAGAAAATATATGAAAAATCATGACTATATGAGGATATATGAAAATGTTTTACATGCAAACAGGGAGAGAAGAGGTAGGATATTAAAAGCATTGGTTAAATTTAAAAGGTATAAAAATAACCCCGCTAGCACCTTTATGTAAATATTCCCTGTCGGCTGTAGCTTCAGAATACGCTGACTGCACCACTTCACAGGGTTAAAATCCACAAATGAGGCATCCTGGGTATGAAAAGAAACTACATCCGCGTCCTGGGTAAGACGATAAACTACATCCGGCAGCAAGGCCTCTCTTCTGAAAGTTTTGAGGCGCGTGGAACCACCTATTAATTGCTGGTGTTCCTAAGTCCACCCTGACTCGCGGTGCTAGAACCTGTTAGGGTTCCAGCTATGGACAAACAGATAACTACAAAAATGGGGTCAAAATACTATGAAAATATAAAGATAGGTTTTAATAGCAGCAATACATTTTTGAAAAAATATTACAGAGCAGTTCATTATTACCAGCAATACAATTTTGAAAAAAAATATTACCAGCAGTAAAATTTTTAAGAAAAAATAATTATTACCAGCAAGTCATTATTACCAGCAATACATTATTACCAGCATTACATTATTAACAGCAGTACATTTTCGAAAAGATATTATCAACAATTCATTTAAAAAATAAAAAATATCCAGCAATATATTTTTGAAAAAAATATTCAGAAATATATTTTTTGAAAAAAAAAAAAAAAAAAAAATATTACCAGCAATAAAAATCTTGTCGGCATTAAATAACCCACTGAGGTGTTGATATGCCGTAAAACACACCAAACCAAACCAAACTAAAAACGGATCTAAAAACTGTTTCCTTGCATAGAATACATATTCTATTCATACAAATCTATTGTAAAAATCTTGAAATAACCCATTGAGGTGTTGATATGCTGTATAACAAAAGAAACATAAAGCAAACCTTTACGTAAACATCGCAAAAGAAAAGTTTAGGCTGGATGAAGAAGTACATGAAAATGTATTTCTCAACTGTAAATTCTTGTGATGAAGCTGATGGCTTTTTTTTACCTCTCCTCCCACTCCACATTCTGACAGCCATTCGCAAAAGCTCGTCAAATAAAAGGCTCGTTGCTTCTCCTGTCCGTTTGTCTTCGTTATGTTCCGTCAGTGTCAAATTTATCCCTGCTTCCTCGTTATATGTACCAGAAATTTCAGCAACCTCTTTCTGATTCCGAATGTAAGTGTCCTTTAATAATTATTCCAGTTGCTTACACGATTGAGAGCCATGAGTTCCCACATCTTGAAGGTACACATCACATGGAAGATACCTTACTCATGACTTTATTATCATTGAAATACTTAAAAATGCTATCTGCGTAATTTCCAGAGAGATTTGTTGTTGTTGTTGTTGTTCTTCTTCTTCTTCTTCTTCTTGATCTTCTTCTTCTTCTTCTTCTTCTTCTTCTTCTTCTTCTTCTTCACTCGGGGGATTATTTCTAAGTGTTAATAACATGGCAATATATTAATTATCAGGTTTTTCTGATTCTATTTAGCATGAAACCCAAATGCATTTCGTCACCGCCCCCAACAATATTAAGTCGTAGTAAAGAAGTTCAACTGCCACATAAAGATGAGCTCGCTCACTGATAAAATACCTGATTAAAAATTAAAAGATCACTGCAGGAAAGGAAGAAAAAATCGAAAGAAAAACGAGACAGGCTAAATAAAGAGAAGTGGGTATAAGAAGAAAGAAAAGACAGACGTTAAAGTACGGAAATTTAGCTCATATCTAGAATTATAATTACACAGAATAAGGCAAAATAGGAGAATGTAAACCCTGAATTCTTTACTCAAGGAGAACAATTTGTGTGCCTCGTGGTGCACTATATGCACCAGATCCCTGCATTCAGTTATTCCGAATAGTGTACATGTTTTCGCAAAATATTATATGCACAGTAGTCTGGCCGTTCCGTTCTCGGAGCTGATCTGTTGGAACCTTATACGTCGAAGACGAGTTGAAAATCCATATATATATATATATATATATATATATATATATATATATAAATTGCAAAAGCTATACCACCCCTCTCCTTCCTCCAAAAACCCTATGTACATCTCTTATCTCTTATTTCTTTACTTCACCAATTTTTCACATACCATTTCCGTTGAGTTGACCGATTAAATAGGTCAATATCTGATCCTTACCCCCTCCTTCCTCAATATTAAGTATTATAATAAAAAGAAATATAAAAATAAATTTTAAAAGTCTCCCTTCCCTCTCTAAACTCGACCATGTCTCTCACACTATTCCACACTACCTTCTATGTCAACTTATATAAGCTTAATGCTGCCCGTCAAAAGTGTACATTTTAAGTTCATTTTTCGTTCCACTTTTTGAAAGTGAAGTTTGAAGATCCAGAGAAAAACAAAATTCTCTGGTGAAATAAATTATTACAAATGGAGCGTTAAAGCGGTCTGTTTTTCTTTAAATTGAATTATTCTGTCTGACTTAACATTGAGATCTCAGGATTTCATCCTCTTTGGGATTATCCATACGGATTACCAAGATTTTCGTTACTTAAACATATATATATATATATATATATATATATATATATATATAATAACGATATATAATTTACATATCAAGATCTGTATTGGTGAAATTGTATGACAAAGTGGAAAAAGTTTACTCATAAAAGTTTACATTAAAAGATTTAGTCAACACTAAACAAAACAATATGCTAAAACTGAATAAAAAAATATGAAGGAGGAGTTTACACCATCGCCTGTAATAATTGTCACAAAAATACATAGGAGAAACCTCATGGAATCTAAATAAATGTTTATATATGCGTTGGTTGCCAACCGTAACGACACTGACCACAATTTTGAATTATAAAAATGTTACTCTGATCAAAGGAGAAAAATAATTCACTCTGACGTAAATGTGTAGAAAGTGCCTTAATCGCAAGGTCATCTACAGCAAATTTGCACCCTGTTTCTTACAACATTCGTCCAATATCGCAGTGTGGAATACCTACATACAAATATGATGGAAAGAAAAAGAAAAAAGAAACAAAACTCGAAATGAATTCGGCGCGAAAATTCTAAAGTTCTATTTCCCAGCAAACTTTTGTCTCGCGTATATATAGTTCAAGCAACACAATAAATTTGGTCCAATGTTACATGTAGCTTTTCTACTTTGTCATAAATTATTCCCACAATATCCTGACCTGCTCATAAATTCGTTAATTCGAAGTACCATTGAGGAAATCTCATCAGAATAATTGCCATGAAAACACACACACACACACACACACACACACACACACACACACACACACACACACATATATATATATATATATATATATATATATATATATATATATATTGGAGCCCAACTTCTTGGAACACGTGGTGGTAGAGGAAGTTGGTTTATCCAAGAACATTCTTATCTCAGGTTGGAACACCTATGTCATTATTATAGTCCCCATCATCATCTGTACATTGGCGTCGAGAGGAAAAGCAGAAACGGTATTTTTTATGAGTAGATTCGTTTGGGATGTGGTATGAAATGCTTAAAACATCAGTGCCTATCTCTTCTTGTGTTTGTACTAGGCGTAGTCTTGGAAGAGATTAAATAGAGTGCGGCTTTCGTTTCCTCTTTGACGTACAACTGATGAGGTTTGACGTGTTTCTCTGTTGGAGTGCACGTAAGACGTGTGATTTTGTGAATCTGCATGTGTGCTGTGGTGTAGTCGATATCGACTTGAAATTCAGAGTTCGAATTCCAGTCGAGTTCGTTACTTTCAGTTATGCACAAACACCATTGTGAAAGGTATGAATAACAGGACAGACTAAGTCCAGTAGAGCTTGTTAGCAATCTTCAAACGCTCCCTTCTAACTTGTCTTGAGCCACGCAATAAAATTAACATGATAATATCTCATGTTAATGCGCAGTCTGCAACAAGCAGAGGAAGCGTCATTTCATTAGTTCCTCTGTCAGGTCTGGACTCAATTGAGTCAGAAGTTGGAAGGTGTTTTTTATAGATGAGAAAATGAAGTATCACTTTCTTTCTCTTATTCATATATATATATATATATATATATATATATATATATGAGAAAGAGAGAGGAAGTAATACTTCATTTTATATATATATATATATATATATAGGTAGATATAAATATATTTGTCTATAGTACATCTAAAATGTAATTAATTGCTAAAAAGAATGGGGGAACAACGAGATGATATATGTGGTAGTACAATATAAAGGAAAATACTTATAAAATAGTGTATGTATGTATATATATATATATATATATATATATATATATATGTGTGTGTGTGTGTGTATAGGAAAGGCGATATACAAATACGCATTGTATGCGCGTACGTACGTGTGTGTCTCGGCGTTTTCAGTTAATACAATTATTCATTTTGTTTTCGTTGTATTAGTGTGTTTTCCTATATTTTATGCTAGCAACTGAAACTTGATATTCTCGTTTTACTATGTCTTGGGAACGATGTTTTATCATAAATAAAATCTTTATGGCGCGAAATTATTACTTGTACAAAACGCTTCCACTCTTTCTATGGTTTCCTGCCAATTAGGGGCTTTCCGAAAGATTACTTTGTTTTTCTTCGTTGGCTTTTGTTGCACGACTAAGATGAAAGTGTGAAGAGACACTTGTCTTTTTAAATATTGCCTTTCTGCTTATTTGATCGAAAATCAAGACACAATTGGGAAGGTGTGATTTGAAAATTCTCACACACATGGATGCCCGATATCACAAATATATATGTTTGCATGTTGAAGGGGTTTATAATAAATATCCTCATTGTACATTGTGCGGATATATATATATATATATATATATATATATATATATATATATATATATATATAAAAAAAAAGTATCATTTAAATATCATATCATTTTCGTGTTTTAGAAATCTAGAAAATAATACTAGCTGTTACTGCATTTATTGAACTATCTATCTAGCTAAGTATGTTCATGTTTCTTTCTTATTGTGATACAGATTCATGGGTAGACATAAATGGAAAGAAATAAAATTAGATATATATGAACAAACTTTATCTATTCAAGTCTGTTTCCTCCTATCTATCTATCTATCTATCTATCTAAGACTGTTCATATATCGTTCGCATTATATGTGTGTGTGAAATAAAAAGAAATAAAAATAGATATGAACAGACGTTGAGAGACAGATAAATATAGTAATTACTATTATTATATATTCCCCTGTTTCCATCTACAGTCAACAAAGAAATTATTCGTGCACCCATCGTACACCCATTAATTTTGAATATGTTTATCAATTTCTTAGAATCTAATGCCCGTATGATGCTATGTTTTTTTAAATGTTAAGAAGCACAAAAAAAAATATGAAACTCAGTTTCCAGAACAAAAGTTAAAGTACAACAAATTGGACATAAGAATTATACAAAATACGAAAAGAGAAAATTGTTTGCATAGAAGGAAAATTAGAAAAAATTGAATAATTTTCACAATATTAATAGTCAGTAGCATGGCCTCTCATCTTTATAATTTGCAGCAATCGTATTCTAAAGTTTTTGATGATATTTGAACAAGTCTTCTCTGGGATTTTCTTCCATTCTTAAATCGTCATACTTTCTAATTTCTGAAGGTTTTTTGGAGACCGACGATTTAATCGAACTTTCAATTCTTGCCATAGATTTTAAATAGGATTCAAGTCAGAACTCATTGAAGGCCATGGCAGAACTGTAATCAGTCACTGATTTTATGTTTGGGATCATTATCTTGCTGGAAATTAAATCGCCGACTGAGATGACGATTTTGCGCTGGTAATTGTAGATTTTCATCCAGAATTTTTACATAGTCTTCAGATTTCATTATTCTTCTTGCTGAAATTAATTGTCCAGTCCCCCTTGAGCTAAAACAATCCCAAAAAATTATCGAACCGCCTCCATGTTTTAATGTTGCCACTGTGTTTTTAGAGAGAAAAGCATCACCTTTCTTGCGCCAAGTTTTTTGTACATCATTATGTCCAAAAATTTCTATTTTGATTCATCAATATATAGTACTAGCAATTTTCTTTGTCCAAGAACGTTTTAGCAGAATTAAACCGAGCAACAGTGTGACATGGTTTGTAAAGAATGGTTTCTTTGTGGTCAGTTTCCATACAACAAAATATTCACATTATTTCAACAACGTTGTATTGTGCCAGTACTTACGCTGATAACCATCATATCCAAGTTTTTGGTGACGTCTTTCAAAACAACTCTTCGGTTTATATTAACCTGACGACACAGTTTTTGTGCTGTTCTCGATGATAATTTGGGTTTTCTTCCACGCCTAGACAAATACTCTGTCGGGTCAAACTATTTAAACTTCTTTATAACGGTCTGTACCATAGATCTAGGGATAGATAACTGGTTTGAAATAGTGTTGTATCTATTTCTCCTCTTATGAAAGTTAATAACTCTCTGTCTCATATCAACTCTAAGCTCCTTTGACTTCCACATCGTGTTGTTAACGTAAGAATAATAATGATGACACTATATGCACCAAATGTAGTTCTTTGCTTGAATTATCACATATACTCTCTTGAATAAATAGTCTAAAAGACTTCACCAATAAAATAATTATATAAAATACATATACTTACACGAATTAATCAGTTAAAACGATATTTTCTTCTGAAATATCTTTTCCTCATATGCATGTGTAAGATACATAGTTTTATATATATATATATAAGGGACCTTATCCATAATAACATAATGGACTATTCCATACGTAATAAATATTGCACCTCAAGAGGAAGCAGGGAGTTCAGACTGAAGTTAGGCGACTGGCTGATCGGCTGATCGGTTGAACTCTCTGCCTACGGGCGGGGAGGAACACGAACGAGGCTACGCCGAAGGGCGGAGTCTCTTTCGGGGAGGTAAACCGTCCCTGAACCCGTGTATTCGGGTTCAAAGGGCATATTTTTGGCACAGCCCACGGGCTCGGAGATCCCATGGGCTCGGAGATCCCACGTTAAACCGGCCTTGTGCCACATGATACCATCGTGGGGTGGGTGACTAAATAACGTTCAGCCCGAAGTCGGGCGACCGGCTGACCGGCTGATCGGTTGAACGCGCTGTCTTCGGGCGGGGAGGAAGCCAAACGAGGCTACGCCGAAGGGCGGAGTCTCTTTCGGGGAGGTAAACCGAATCTGAACCCGTTTAAACGGGTTCAAAGGGCATATTTTTGGCCGATCCCACGGGCTCGGAGATTCCACGTTAAACCGATCTTGTGTCACATGATGCCTCGTGGATGGTGACTAAATACCGTTCAGTCTGAAGTCTGGAGTGAAGTCCGTCAGGAGTCTGTCAGTCAGAGCGAGCGAGTCAGTCAGTCGAGTCAGAGGCAGTCCGAAACAGAGTCGCGTTCAGACAATTACTACAAGACATTGAAATAGTGATCCTGGTCGAGACTACACTGTTCTCTCTACTAAACCTGATTGTTCGTACTAACACTTTCTACTTCTCTGTATATATTCCTGTTTGTAATATATATGTGTTATTCCATATCCGTGTTCTAGTTCTTCTTTATTGGTTCTACCTTGGATATATATATATAGAGAGAGAGAGAGAGAGAGAGAGAGAGAGAGAGAGAGGGGGAAAGAGGGAGAGCGAGAGATTTAAAGAAACTTAGAGAGATACCTAAATGTAGTAATTACTATTATTACCTATCCATGTCTGTTTCCTTCTATCTATCTATCTATCTATCTATCTATCTATCTATGCCCATACCTTAGCATCGGTTTCCACGATTATTTCAGCAAGAATATAAAACTATATATATATATATTACAGCAAAATTACAAAAATTACCTTAACATGTTTTAAATTTATTTTCAATGTCATTCCTCCTCTGGTAGACGCCTTATTAATGAGAATGGGTTTGTGTTAACGATTGGTGGGGGCCTAAGATATCTTATTCCGAGTGAAGCGGTCTGGGGATGAAGTTTATTGATAGCCAGAAACTTTGTTGTTTGTAGTTTAATATCAGTTCCTATTCTATGAGTTCCTACTATGGTTCCTATATGTGTTGTTCTTTTCCTACGCATTATCGTTCATTACCAACCTTCGTTTGACTATTCTATTCAGTAACCTTCCCTAGGTCACAAAAGTTTTCAATATAACTTGTGTAAAATTCCGTCATAGCGACCTAATGTTAGTATATCGTTTTGAAAAAATGTTTATATCAGAAATTAATTGTTGTATTGTTGTGACGAATATAAAGCTTGAAATTATATCGGATTGCGTGCTATAAATCCAAATTGATATCTTGTATATGCAGCCATAATTATTTCCACAGACACAAAATATTTTCATTTGTAATTATATTCCGTTTCTCATCTGAAATACCGAGAATAATTATCAGAGATTTTTTTTGCTGTCTGTTAAAGTGAACAAAGTAATGTCTAGTCAAATCACTAATTAAATGTCTATTACATTAATTTATTGATCTCTCTATTCGTTTATCTCTTTTACATGTTATCTCGAAAGTTGAAGCGTACATAGTTTTCAAGAGCCATCTTTTTCATCGTGTGTCTCCGACCTTTGCCTTCATCTCTAAAAGATTATTTTATTTTATTTATTTTTTAATCAGTTCACCCCCTCCACAAGCAAGGTAATAAAGACCCTAAGATGCGAAGGGTAATTGATTGTGGAAGGATATGATAACGAGAAAACTTTATTATATATATAGAACAATAAAAGAACAGAAATTAAGACGATAGAAGATAACGATTGACATTGCATGTAGGTTTTTCAGGATGAAATTTGAATGTAAAGCACGAATCCGGAAGAGAGTTCCACGAAAGAGAAGTGAATGAGAAGAAAATATTAGCATGGAACTTCCGACTATATCTATATTTCTATTTAAATTGTAAGTTGATGAAACCTTGCCGTCAATATGGCGGTACGCTCAAATTCATGACGTCAAACTACCAAAGAGGAACGATTATCAGAACAACTGCCATGAAAATATGTATAGAAAAGGCGTATAGAAGTTACGTTACCGCAGTGGTAAAGTCAGTAAAGCCGAAATGCCAGGTCAGGACAAATAATATTGTAGATTCTTCTTTGAATTTTGACAATAATCTCTAAATGCATAGCAGAAGCACCAGATCAGATGTCACGGCAATAGTCAATGCACATACGAATGGCAGGCTTATAAATTTATAAGATAAATCGTGGTGATAACAATTGTCTAGCATGAGACCTAGCAGTTGATTCAATACAATCTCCATGTCAGCGGAAAACGTAACGGAAAATCGTAAGGTAGTACTCACCTGGAAGTTAACATCCACCATCCTGATGGAAGATAGGATGGGATCTCCTGGGGGCGTTAAAATTAACAAACTGTTCGTTGCCTCAGTTATCAACATATTGTAGGTCATTTTTTATGATCAGCTACCAATTTGATTTTATCAAAAAGACTTACCATTAAGACAGGAGTAAGTATTTGTGTCATCAGCATAGATACCGAGTTGAGAACTGATCTTGCATCGGGAATTTTATTGATGAAAACTAGGAACAATATTGATTTAAGAATAGAGTTCTGGGAGGGACACCTCCATTAATGCAAAAAAGATCTAGAAGAGTTGCCATTCAAGATAACTTTCATTTTGCGATTTTTTAAGACGAGGACAATAGTGCGAGTATAAATAATGTAAATAAATCTTCTTTTTTTTAAAAAAAAAAAAATCAGATTATTATTTTTTACTCTAGTTGAAACTTTCTATCGACTGATCTGTCTTGACCTGTCATATCAGCTTCAATAACTTCTCAGCACTGTAACGAAGTTACTTATGCTTTTATATATATATATATATATATATATATATATATATATATATATATATATATATGTTTTCATGGCGATTGTTCTGATGAGATTTCCTCATTGGTACTTCGAATTAACGAATTTATGAGCTGGATTGGCAGTTATGTCTCATTATTTTATTGTTCGATTCATATTGTTTCTAACCTCGCCAATTTCACCTGTGGAATTCTATTCCGGTTTCTTTCTTTTCTGTCTTTTGCGGTTTTCACAAATTTAAATGCAACATCAACTGTCAACTTCTGACATCTTGAGTCCAATTCTTTTATTGTAATCTCTTCTTCCTCAGTTTCTTTCATTATCAATAAATACTCCCGTCTCAGTGGCTTTGTCTGCTTGCTTGCAGTGAAATGTTTAAAATCAATTAAATATGACCATTATTCATTTGAAAGAAACGCAATTAACATTGTTCCAGTTTTCTTTTGAAAATATTCCAAAGCGTGAATTTTTAAAGTGAAGGATCTGCGCCTGCTGTTCTCAAAATAGCACCAGCAGTAGAGTAATGAAAAACAATATCTTGGAAACTTTATTATTTGCCCGCAGTATATCGTAATTGTCAAATGATCGATAGTAATCAATTCGAAATTGATTTATTGAGAAATAAGACTGTCTGTGCAATATATTTAAGATAAAAAAAAACTATTCGTTTATCTCTCGTTGCCGATTTTTTTTCTTTACGATGATAAAGAATTTGCCCTCGGCTGTCATTATTACCTTTTAAACAAAGAATAGATTAGGGTTCAGTCGTATTAATCTATTATGGGAAATGTGAACACGATGAAAAATCTCTGAATTTCCATCGAATGCAATCTCGAAATAGAGCAAATGAACATTACCAAATCGATACATCTGCATATGTGAATGGAAAAACGGAAGGTACTTTATCTCTCTATAAATCTTTCTCCTCTCCTCTCTCCAAACTCTCTCTTTCACTCTCTCTCTCCATATATATATATATATATATATATATATATATATATATATATATATATATATGGTATACTCAAAACCAAAAGTATTGGAACGACAATGCCAATCCCTTTGTTTTTGTTGTTCACTGAAGACATTTGGGTTTAAGAAAGAAGAATATGAGTTCAGAATTTAAGTCTTTGAAAGTCTGGAAAAGCATTACAAATGAGGAATGTAACAGTTTGGTGATGTCAATAGATCACGGGCTTGATACAGTTATTGCAAGCAAGGATTATGCAACCAAATATTAAATGCTATTTACTTTTAGATTATTTGCCCTTTTACGATTGCTCACCTAAGATTAGAGTGATCTGATGCAAAAGTTGGAATCTCTTAAACTCTTTAACACATCTAAATGTAAATATCAAGAAATAAATGCTAAACATTCAAGAATTAACAAGAACAGTAACTGTTTGAGAAAACCGGATGTCGAATTGCTTCAACTGAACAACAGCGAAAAAGGATAAAATCCAGGAGGAGTGAGTATAAAGAGAAAAGAAAAACGATGAAAAGGACAAATAACCACGACATTATACATGTATGCACATACGTGCAAGGTGAGCGCATGCGTGCTCACATGAGCGCACACACACACACACACACACACACACACACACACACACACACACAGACACTGTTATGAAAAGTGTATATCCAGATTGCGATGGATAAATTTCGTCTAAATGAAGCAAAAATGAAAATGACACTGAAATCTCATTTTACGAGATATATTTAGTAACGTTACACAAAAAATATCGTGAAATACTAAAGATTACATTTATTCATTAAAATCGCAATTGGCTTCAACTGCAGCATCCAGACTACTTCAGAATCACCTGAAACTCTTCTGGAAGATCTGATTTTAAGTTAGTGAATATAATCCTTGCCTTCAATTCATATTTGGTGTTACAAGACGTTTTGATGGTCTCTCACTCAACTATGCCTCACATATAATAGTCAAGGATGAGTTGTAGTCTGGGGAGTTAGGTGGCCAGATATAAGGGGTGATATGGTCGCAGAAATTGTCTGGCAGCCATGACTCGGTTCTCCTGTTTGTGTTGCATGGTGCATGGTAGTGTCTTCCAGCAGGCATCCTCTTGACCCAGAGTAGCACTGCATGTTCAAGGAACTTGATGTACGCCTCCGTGTTGAGTCTGAGGCCCTGTGGGAAGATGGATGCCGGCATAACATCGCCATCAAAAGTGATAATGTACAACATATGTCAACAAGAGAAATTAACTGTAATAACATTTCCAGGCCCCAAAACCTTTTAAACCAGAGATCGGAAATTATGTCACGTTGTATTCATACTAAAAAGTTCCTTTTGAGTTCATTTGAACTGGGATAATAAGAACGTATATATATCTTATATATTCCCCAACTGATGTATTTCCAATACACTTGATTCCCCCTCCTCCCCCCTCTTCAGTTTTTACCACACCTCACGTCGTTCGCTTACTTGTCTATTTATTTTTATAATATAGAGTTCATAATTTTTTTTTTAAATAAAGCGTTAGGATATCAATTGAACAAAATCGCCTGAAGATACGAAAAATTTTAAACCAAGGTAGTGAAATAGTCTGATTTACCAATATATATATATATATATATATATATATATATATATATATAGCACGAGGCTAAAAAATGGACGTACCAAGAGAAAGTCGATATTTATATTTTTACCAAGACAAGTGAGTAATAGAATATACTAATAGAAGGGTATTAATACAGGTGTACATTATACAATTCAAAAATTTATTTAGTATTTTGTTGGGTAATCTTTAATTTTTCGTGGCATACTATAGACTAAATTCTTTAGTAAGTCAACGTTCTTCACCAGATTTTTCCAGCATTTCTTTAATTCGCGAAAAAGATCATCTTCTGTGTTAATTTTCCTATTATGCGCACGCTTGTCCATTATCGCCCAAAGGTTTTTTAAATGGCTTAAGGTCACGACTCTGACCACGCCACTGGAAAAGTCGCACTGTCTCTCTAGATAACATTTATTCTTAAGGCAGTATGATTAGGATCGTTATCGTTATTAAATTTGTTGACTTGTATAACTAACACACACACACACACACACACACACACACACACACACACACACACACATATATATATATATATATATATATATATATATATATATATATATATATATATATATACATACACCTGTATTAATAAACGAATTCTATTACTCATTTGTCTTAGTAAAAATACAAAAATTGACTTTCTAAGTATGTCCTTTTTGCTTCTTACTATATATATATATATATATATATATGTGTGTGTGTGTGTGTGTGTGTGTGTGTGTGTGTGTACAAAGAAACGAAAAGGACAAATGATCACGACACCCTACACGTACACACATGTGTGCAGACGAGCGCATGCACGTGAACGCACATCCATAGAGACTTGCGCATGGCTCCACGCGCACAAACGCACACACGAACATAAAAATACGGACGAAACTTTCACCAATGTTAGACGTATATAAAAACGAAAAAAAAAATAGAAAAAATATAAGAAGTAAATTGCAGATGTCTCCTGAATACGATGAAATAATACCCCAAACTTAATTAAAAGAAACTTTTATCCTCAAAATATGTATGTTATTATTTAAATGATTTTTATTATTAAATTATATTTTTAATACATTTTAGAACCTTCGAAGTTTTGTTTAAATATTTCTTGTCAATAGGTCATCATGAATTAGTGTGAGAAGTGCTAATTTTTTTGCAGTTTAAAACACGTTGGTTTGGAAATTTATGTAAAAATCAGATCATTTTTAGATTATAATGAAACATTCAAGGATTATTTTATAAATCACTCAAAAAGTGAAAATTTTGGGCAAAAATATTACCAACTTATTTATAGTCAAACACATATTTAATTTTATGAATTTCGACAAATTCATTTTTGTAACACATCCCGTGAGAGGGTGGAGAATAGTCTGCACAGTGAACTTGGCATGACGAAGTTTTCAGCTCGATGTGTTCAGGCACGTGATCAAAAGCGCACGAAGATAATCGCATCACATAAATTCTGATATTGTTTAATACAGATCCATCTGCTTTCCTTGGAAGTTTCCTAATCCAAGGCAGAGACAAAGAAGCGATTCATACAGCCGAAACACACCACCTCACCTACTAGATAGCAGGCCAATATCGTTTCATCTGCAAAAAAAGGTGATCGCCTCAGTCTTTTGGAATGTAAAATGCATTGTGTTAATTATCTCTCTTCAAAAGGGCCATACCATCAATGCCAGCACTATGCCAAATTGCTGAGGTAGGTATGAATGGTTATTAAAACGCCCAGCAAAATTGTGTAAAGAGGTGTTGGTTCACCAGGACAATGCTTCAGCACATGTCCTTGGTTTCAATGGCTGCTTGTGGATTTGAACAAGTTAATCATCCTCCCTAATCCCCTGATTTGCCTATCATCTAAATAAACACTTGGCTGCGAAAGAGTATAGCTCTAATGATGACATCATATCTGATGTTGATGACATTTTTGACCAACATGATGAACAGTTTTTGAATAGACAGATGTCAGCTTACTCTGTAGTTATTAATGAGTTGAAATTGATACATGCATAATTTTACAGCTCTTCTCACAGATACAACACTCCTTTATAGTCAGTCTATGAACTTTTCAGCCTACTCTCGTATTATTGACACTATTATAATTCGTAAGTCATCGAAAAATTTTTCTTAAGAATTAAAAATACATTTTTTGATGAATAACGAATTTTTATCAGAATTCATTTCATTTTTGAAAAATATACTCATAATAATTTATAAAAAATTAAATCTTTGAAAATTCTATGTTAATTTGTTGCGGTTAGGTGATATTGTTATTAAGTAAAAACTAAATTTACATAAATTTTATAAATGGGAAAGCTTACTACAATTTAGCGACCCGCTGTATTTTAAGAAGTATTATTATTTTGTGTGTTTATAAACGTGCCGTTTTTTTTTTTAATACGGATGTCCATACAGGGCATTATCTGAAAATAAGAGCGGTAATTATAGTAAATTCCAAATTTATGGGTAATTTTCTAAACTTTCTTCAACAAGCATCTTCGTAAGTAAGATTATAAAGCCAAAAACCTACAATATTAGAGTGATTAGAATATCTTTCTACATTTTGAAGATTACTGTGGTGTTGAAATTATAATGGTGTTTGTGTTGTATTCGTCAATTAATTTTTACAGTTAAATGCCATTTATTTAAAAATTTCAAACGTTAATCTATCCAAAAGTTTGCGAACATCACATAAAAAGACTCACTTTCATGTTAAAAATGCTTTTCGCTGATATTTTAAACTAAAAGTAAATAATAATTAACTCAGATCAAACAAGTTGATATTCCTCATATAATGTCTCAGAATGTAAATGTTATTTTTGAAAGATATTTTTTAAAAAAGAAAAGTATATTGTGTTGACAGATTTGACGATATTACCGATTTTAGCGATGTAAAAAATAATTCCAATCAATTCAAATTCGGTTTGAAATACAGCAAATTATTTTGTTTATTGGAAATATTAAACTGAATCTATTAGCTTGGAATTAAAACTAAAATAAAAGCTTCAAGAAAGATTCTTTTTAGTTTTAATTCATTTTAACTCTGAGGTATCGGATTTTTTTGGATGGTACTAATGTATATTGGATGATTGCTATTTAGTTTAGCATGAACTTTTAGATACTTTTCTTCAGCTCGTAATGAATTTCTTTTACCTTTTTTGGTATGAAAATGATCATTTTACCATAAATGTCAAACCCGGTACAAAAAACACTTCATTAGTAAAATTAGAAGTGATAAAATGTTATCAGTTATCTGCCATTGAATTTGTTACATCACAATAAAGATGGTGTAAAGAGAGTCGACTATCTAACTGGTTGTATTTTAGACATTTTCGGTCGGTATTTTTGCAGACCTTCCAATTTTTGTATGTATTTAAAAGCACGAAAAATTAGCAACCAATGAGGGATATGTCCTGCGAATAGGGAGGATATGGCAAAAAAAATAACACCTAAATGCATCAAACCTTGCTCTATCTTTTAGAATGATAGACCTCCATTCTTTTCATTAGTACTCGCCGAAACATTTGCAACTTTTGATCATAGCATCCTGGGTAAGATGATATGCTACATCCAATAGCAAGGCCTCTGATCAGGATGTTTTGAGGATCGTGGAACCACCTCTTAATTGCTGGTGTTTCCAGGTACACACTGTCCCAAGGTGGTAGCACCTGTTAGGATCCCAGCTATGGGCAAATAATTAATCCACAAACTGGGATCAAAACGTAAAAATAGGTTTTAATACCAGCGATACATTTTTGTAAAAAATTATCACCAGCAATGAATTTTGAAGAAAAGATTATTGCCAGCTATACATTATTACCAGCAGTATATTTTTTGAAAAAATAAAATATTACCAGCAATACTTTTTTTGAAAAAAATATTTCCAGCAATAAAAATCTTGTCGACATTAAATACCATATTGATGTTGATATGCCATAAAAACATAACAAAACAAAGCAAATAATCTAAATCACAATAACAGGATTCTGACAAACAAAATCCTGGTTCCGATTATCATACTGTAACCATTTTTTGTGAACAATATACAAAATCAATAAAAGGAGACATTTTCTATAAGAATAGGTAAATTACAGCACACTGAAATCATAGGGTGCATATTTCTGAATTGGTTTCATTTTGCCAATTTTTGCTAGATGTCTTCTGATTGGTCCCTAGCTTTATATCTAACGCCCAAATTTTGTTTCCGGTTGAGTTTGCATGGCTGATCTTAAATATTCATTGTCGAACAGAACAGAAATCCATATCACCAGATACCAATTATTTGAATCATCGAGGCACGGTCCATTTTCAGGCTCCAAGCCACTAAGCACAGGTAATGTTACGAGAGCAAATGGGACATAATGCGACGAAATATGCCTTCATATTTCCTGCGATACCTTATAAGAAAAAAAAACAACAAAAAACAGAAACAATAAATGAATAACTAAACGTAATAAAGTAATGCAGACGACATTAAAAAAGAGGTGCAGTGCTTTAAAATTATTTATTTAGATATGAACAAAATGAAAGAATGTGAGGGGGGAAAGCATTTGTGCTATATATTTTTAATAATTATCCTACAATACAAGTCCCAAGAGCCACTCAAGTTAGATGTTTATTAACGGTGACAAACCTGCCGTAACAATTTCATTGGCCAAAATGATTTTTTGCCATATTAGTTGAGACTATTTCTGGGTATAATTAGGGTCGCTGAATTCGAGGAGAACATTGGTTTTCTTCAGTTGGCTGAAGTTTATAGGATATTGCGGATATGCGTTTTTCGAGTCTGCGAATCTGTACACTTATACTAATTGGATTACTGTGTTACTGGTGCATAATATTTCAATAAAACCACATTTATTATGCTGTTTAGGCTATTAATTTGTAATCAAACAACGATGAATAAATTATTAAAATGTGATATTTACTTACAGCAGGCTACCATTTTCACAATGAACAAAGAAGAGCCAGAACATTTCCCAATTTTATTCTCATTAATTACAAGAGATTAATGAAAAATTATAATAATATGATTCCAATCAAATTCCACACCAAAAGTAAACTAGCGAAATATGCAATTTAAGATATTCAACATAATATCTTATGAGCCCAATATCATAAACTGTCTAGGTCATTGTAATTTACCTCATCTGAAAGAAGCTTCTCATATGACTTCCTTTTGTGAGTTTTCTGAGTAAAATCACGCATAAAGCCTCAGCAGTAATCGGATATAATGTGGGCGTTCCATCGGTACTTGCTACAACTTCTACATAGTCTTGATGTCTTGGTGGAAAGACTTTCCCTGTTTTTCGCTTACATCACCAAGATTTTCAGGGAATTTGTCTAAATGGCTAAAAAGGTAGGGGGTTTTGATGCTCATTCTTGTTCCAAAAGCTCCGAAGGTCTTTTCGCATTACTTTGACTACTTCCTGGTAGTTACCCGCATTCTTTCTTCACAGGGTGCCTTTCACAACTGCTACAAAAGAAGCCCAGACAGCTGCCTCAATCTCAGACACATGGGAGCCAAAAATGTCATCATTAATCAGTTTTCTCTGTGTCCCATCAAAAATTCCTGTCTTTAGTTTCTCATTACCCAGACCAGGAAATTATGACAAATTCTTTGATTAGGTCCAACGTGATATGTAGTGAGGGGGAGGGCAGGATGATGCTACCACGGTTAACCAGCAGTTCATTTATAACTACATCATCTACAACAATCTCTTCACGAATAGGCCAATCCTTCTTTTCCCTGTGCTGATCGTTGGCTCTGCTGTCCTGTAAGCAGAGGAAACTGGTTGCCCTAACAAATAGTTAAAAATTTTAAAATCCACACATATCATCCACTTATGGTCATCATAACACAGTTCTTGAAGAACAATATTTACACCCGTGTAGTGCTCCTTCAAGATCACTAAATGGCCAACTGCGATACAAGCAAATTTGACACCATTGTGCATCAATCCACGCTTCAATCTTCGTTTACAGCTGGCAATAAATAAACGCCACTCGGCTGAATTGTACTAAGGCAGTCCAATTGCTAAAAGAATGCCTTGTACATTGTTGCACAACACAAAATCATCTTCACTAAAACAACGAACAATTTCCTCGTATCTGTTACAGTAAAAATATTATCTTAGCTTCAGAGTCAAGAACACGATGCTCCCCGAAACGGAAGCCCTAAATCTCATCTAGTTCTTAAGACAAATCTAGATCTTTCCGCAAGTCTTTCAGCCCTTCTTTTATGAAAAGCTTCACTTTTTTAGTCTGAAAATCTCCCAAATACAAATGATAAATACTACGACTTCTGTTGCTGCTGCTGCCGAAAACTTCGTCCATTGCTTCTGTAATATTCATATCATCAGGCAAGGAATTAAAAGCTTGAACGGAAACACAACTAAATGTGGAACTGGCGGTCTTTCATATTCAATATCAAAACAGTGTTACGACTTCTTCTGGGGACGGTTTCATCCTGGCATGTTCACCATACAGTGTAGCAATCGCCGTGATGATTTTTGGGTACCATTGGTACCCCAAACTTTATTGATTGGCTTTCCCTTCGGTCCACAAGCGAAGGTTTTCAGTACAATTCTTACAAGCTTTGTGAGCAGTCCATGACTTATCTGTATCTCCAATCTTCACATCAATGTAAGCATTATATGTTATTCTGGTGAGATCTCGAACATTGAAACGAGATCATTTACTTCATATTCATCACATATATAGCAGAAAACGCCAGATTCGTTGTGGCAACGTTTACACTTAGAATTCATGATTAAAGTTTTGTATAGTTGGCATATAGACACTAGGGCACCATGAGAGCCTCAAACACAAATCCTGTCTGCAAGACTTTGTAGCAGCGGATTGGCTGAAGGCCTCTAGCCTGTATACTGTCATATGTATCTGTAACAAGAACAATGGTATTAAGAGTTTTTCCTTAATATCTAAAGAATTATACAATTTTAAGGAATGCAAAATATTATATCCCAGGCTCGTAGGGTAAACAAAGAATATAAAATAAAAGAGCCATTGTATTTTAAATACAAACAATATTTACTTCTTGTCTCACCTTGATGCAGGTGGATGAAAAAGAATATAATCAATCCATGTGCGTATGTTTAAACGTCAACCATATTGTTTCTCTCTCTGTCCGGAAGTATTCTACCCGGAAGTAATTTTCTGTACTTAAAGTGAAGTATTCTCTTTCTTGGGTAGAGTTATCTTTCCTAAGATAAACAAAGCAACGAGTAGAGAGAGAAAATTTAGCATGTTCGATGAAAATTGAATCATTGAAATATATTGATATCCAATATGCTGAAATGTAGAGTCAATTCCACAAAATTATTTACATTTTCAGATTCAGCGAACCTGATTTACTCTGTAAACGTTCTAATATCCCGTGCCTTTTGAAAAAAAATTGTTGGCCGGTGTAATCCTTTCAAAGTGACTGTAGGTTAAGAATCGACTTTGAAGATGGAAAGTGAATATTAGATAGTTCCAGTCCAGTTGTGGTGGCAAATCCATTTCTGGTTTGATCTGTCATTTGTAAAGATATGCAACTACTAAAATAAGGACTCGAACTTAATAAAAGGAAAATAATCTGAAACGGTTTCATAATTTCGAAGGAGCTTCTAACTTCTTCTTAAATTTCAAATCACATTAAAATATATGTGGATTTTCGCCCTTGGTCAAAGTTACCTCCGATTCCCAGATGTCCTCATGCGCAATATGTTTATGATTTCTATTTCAAGATCCTTGTATTTTGATAGTTTTTGAAGATCTTTGTTGGCTTTCTTTAATATTGAATAAAGCTTCTTATTTCTTTAATGTTCTTTGAGATCGATCATCAACCAGTCTTCTGTAGTTTCCAGATATCTTCGAAGATCAATTTTTGTGGTTTCCTAAGACAGTTCTAGTTGAAGTAAACCTCTGCCTCCTTCGGATCTGGACACATAAAGTCAGTCAACATCAGCGTTAGGATGATGCATGCGGTGGCAAGTAAGAAGCTTTCTCGTTTTTGCATTCATACGATTAATGTCAGCTATGGTTCAATTAAGGATGTTGAAAATGTATTGCAGCACAAGGAAAGCCCTAGTGTTTATGGCTGATTTCATTAATTCAGCTCGGTATTTAACACCAGTTGCACACATCAGATGCACACACCTGTAATATTCTTTTTTTACTTTCTCCCTCATTTGGTATGGTGCATTCCATATCCTTATTTATCTATTTATTTATTTATTTATTTTTGGCAGTGAAGGTAAGGACATTTCCTGTTGTCAACTATGAAAAGTTGCAAACTTCTTATTTTAAACATTGTAAATGACTGCAATTTCTTGTAAAATCGTTTACCATCGGGACATTTAATGGGAGCGGACTTGCAAAAATAAAAAAAAGAAAAAAGGAAATATTAGCTCGTGATTATCATAGTTACAACACAGATATATGTTGTCTCAAAGAAACTATACTCGAATAAAGACTTGATATCAATATCGGTGTTAGAGAGCACAAGTTAATAGTTTTGTTAAAAGTAAATAATACAGAAATGATTTTGTTATCGATACCAAGAAGAATTGCATCAAAAGAAATAGGACGAACAGGCATGGTATACACATTGAACAATGTCATTAAAAGAACTATCAATCAGATTCCATCATTCACTGAGAAAAGACTTTTAAGATCTTAGAAAAATTGCAGCGTTTTCGTGAGTTAGCAAAGGATAAGGAGGTTTAGAGGGTCTTGATAATTACCTATAAAGTTTCGAAAGATGGGCAATCACACTGATTTGCAATGTTCCTTCAAGTCGAAAAAGCTCTCATTGTTATTTTTTAATATTCCTTTGGATTACTGTTATATACACATTTCCTTCCGGATCCCAATCAGAGACCTAAGGTTACAAATGGCTTCATTACATTCTCCACTGATCATTTTTGTAAGAAAAAAAAGAACAAAATAAAAAACCTGAGATCACACATAATTTACATAGATATAGTTTTTCGCAATATGTGTGTTGTACTTTTGATTACAATTTTTGGATTTCTTTAAGGTATGTGCTCTCAGGAATATCTTCAATGAGTCTACCGGAACATTTTCTAATCAATCGGAGGGCTCCAAATGCAACAAGAATTATTATTATTTAAATCCATTACTACGATGCAAAATGGACACACTTAAACCATCTCTCTTTATTTATTCTTGTTTTAAATACACAGTCATCAAATTGATAAATGCGGACCCATGGAGCCTGAAATATCCCCAAACGATGCAATATAATGTTATTACGAAGGATTGAAATAAAAGAAATGCCATTAATATTTAAAAAGATATTTGGTTCAAGAGTAATCATGCTTGCCGGCACTGCCTTGTGCATTGTCTGTGGATAATTTGATATTCTTCATAATGGTGTCGATCCCTGAAACTTCATAGAATTCACAGGGAATTTTTTTTAAAGCTTTGTTGTATTTTAACCCGAAAATGTTTTATTATTTGTTTACAGGCGCATATCATGCTACTCGATGAGGTCATTTGATTTTTACTTAATTTGGATTCATTCGTTGGAGAATGTAACGGGAAAACCTATCTTCTCTCTTCCCTAATAAATCCAGAGTTATTGAATGCTGTAGAGAGCTATGACTGTCCTAAAGGGAAACATTATTTAAAAGAAGTTATCATCAGTGAAATGTTTGGATTTTCCCTTTTATATTTTTCATCGATACATTTGTAATCGATTCTAATTAAAAAAAAAAAAAAAAAAAAAAAATGACATTTTATCTCAGTCCAATACCAACACTTGGGAAATTAGGGTTGCGATTAAAATCAAAAGAAAATCCAGGAAGAAAATACAAGATAAAAAATAGACAATAACCTAGGGAAATATTTTTTGATTCGCTCTTTGTTTGCAATTAGATTTTGTTTTGTCAGTTTTGTTTGTTCCAGTCATACAGCAAGAAGAAACCCTTAAAGGAAGAGATGAATTAGAACTATCTAAAAGAAAAGGTTTCGCTAATTTATAATTTATATATTTATATGTAGGGTATGATGTATGAAAAATATATAATAGACAAAACATTGCTTATAGGAATGAATATTATATTATTATAATTCTGTTTGTTCCTTTGTCTCTTCGTTTGTTAGCACTTACGTTACGCCCTGCTAATCCTTCAGTCAGCAAAAGAAAGAAAAAACAGAAGAAACCATAACGCTGCTTTGTTTAATGTCTGCTTCAGTAAAATGGAAAAAAATGTCAATTTTAAATCATTTCATTTGTACTTACTTCTTTAAATAATGACCTGCATTCATACTTATGTTTATTATTGCAATATTTTGGAAAACTTGTTAATATTAAATATTTAACGATGGCATATGGGAAATTACACAAGTATTTTAAGGTCGTAGAACTCATCATCAGATAATCCAACTACTAAATTAAGTATATGGATTCTTCAGAAAATTAAAATAGAAAAACCGTGAAATTTTCACATGAACAAATACTTTATATAATCGCATATGTTTGCTGGATTTTCTGCTTCAGCTTTGCTTTTCGTAACAATTGTTTGAACTTCTGCGGATAATGTTCTCATGATTCGATATATCCGTTTGGATTATTTTCTTACCCTAGGTTTAACACAAAGTTTCCGGTGTTATATATCCCGGGCTATTTGTAATGTTTAATTACAAGATTACACCTTTTCAGTCATATATTTTTCGTAAAGTTATGGTCATTATATACTTCTAAGAGATGATCCCGAATAAAATCTTAAAAAATGTTATTTGTGTTGGCTAGAATGTGAACTCAAAACACCAGTACCATTTTCCGCACCGCTAACCACTATATATATATATATGAAGAAATATAGTTTTAAGGTGTGCTATAATTATGGGATAAAGTGCTCAATATCAGAGATAGAGCGTATGTAAAAATAAATATAAAAGTGAAAATTGAAGTCAACACTCAGAGCCTTAGTGTTGACTTCAATGTTCACTTTTATATATATATATATATATATATATATATGTGTGTGTGTGTGTGTGTGTGTGTGTGTGTGTGTGTGTGTTTGTGTTTTGTCATTCACGGACTGTTTCGCTGTATCACAGCTCATCAGTGTGGCTACACATATGATTGGCTCATGCCAGGATCGAACCGCGATTGATTTGGTATCAGTCGTAGATACTAACCCTGAGCTATCAGCGCCCGGTTGAGAGGAAGTCTAATTTTTACTTATTTATTCTTCGAATAAACACGCCAATGAGGGCTCAATTCATGGAAGAGCTTTGCAGTATTAGCAAGAGTAGTCATTATTTACAAAATTGCGCTTTCTTCACAGAGTGCTCGACCGGAATTAAATTTTCAGGGGGTGTATATATTGCCATCCGCAGACAGACTGTTTCGCTGTATCATAGCTCATCAGTGTGGGTAGACTCAAACCAGGATCGAAACACAAACCTCAGTCGGAGTTTCTACCCTGAGCTATCAGCGCCGGGCTGAGTGTTAGGCTAATATTTACGTAATTATTCTTCGAATAAACACGACAATGACCGAGAGCTCGTATGTGTGTATGTGTGTGTGTGTGTGTCTGTTTGTTTGTGTGTGTGTGTGTGTGTGTCTACAGTGCCAATGGAATGATTGTGAACCATCATCCAAACATGTTTATTGTTATTGCGAAAAAAAATTTTAAAAATGAAATAAGCCTATTAAATTTGTATCCAAACACCAGTTTATAAGTATTTTTTCAAATAATGAAAACAAAAAATGGATTATTTTCACAGTTTATTCAAAAATGTGATTTATTTCTCCCAAAAATTTTAGAATCACATTTAATAGGATTATTATAATTTTCTCTAAATATAGGAATGAATTATTCATTTATTAATACGATATATTTGATAAGATGACCTGTTTTTATTTCTCTATTAAATAGTATATTTATTTAACATCTATCAGCCTGAATATTCAATAAATCTTATATGGGTATCAATTAAAAATAACGTTGAAGCAATAAAGGACTGTGTTCAAAAGCATTGTTCGGGTTTTGCTTGATCGGGAGATTCTTCGAGTCCGAGAGGCACATCAGATTTAATGAAGGTTTAACGCAGGTTCAAATCTTTCTGGAGAGCTCATATATTTTCTCGAATATTCAGGCCATAAATAAATAATAAATAAATAAAAAGAGAACATTTTCTCAAATATGGGTATCCATTAAAAATAGCCATTAAGCAATAAATTAATATATATATATATATATATATATAGAAAGTAAATAATATATATATATGTATACAAAATAAATGATATATATATATACAATATATATATATATATATATATATATATATATATATATATATATATAATACACTGTTACATTAGAGCATGTAAGCAGCCACTATAAAGTTGTACATTTTATTTCGATGTTTTATAAAACCTCTCAGCAGGTAGTTTAAAATGAAGGTAATAAACCATCTTATTTAAAATTGCATGTTCTAATGTAACAGTGTAACAATAAATATTTATTGCTCTACACTTGAGCCCTGTTTTAAATTAATATTTTGAACGTTGCAATTTTATTCTTCGCTCGTTTATATATATATATATATATATATATACATATATATATATATATATATGTGTGTGTGTGTGTGTGTGTGTGATACAATTGCTGATATGAAATATCCAGATAAATAAGAAAGAATATATGAAGACCAGTTAGATGCGTAATGTTTCGATCAGTTAAACTGAAAAATTAATTGGAAATCGTTACCATAGCAACTTATAAAAGCTCTGTTTAATCTGAAAATTCTGGGGAAATTAAACAGTTAAAATAACTATTTGTGAATAACATACGAGCTGTAAAAAATCATTGAGATTTAAAATGTTGTATTTAATTTAAAATATTGGGATTTGATGTAGGATAATAAAAAAGATTTAAAATAAGAAAACTCGCGTATATCTAAAGAAATTAGTGAATACATTAGGATTATGAATTTTTTTAAATTCATTTCCTGTTTCATAATTCGGTGGACTTTTGTTCAAACATAATAAGGAATCCAGTTTAATTTTTTTTTAATGCCACCCGCAACACGGAATTTCCAAAATTGTATATAAGTATATAAGCAATATATTGTATATTGTATATAAGCAAAATAGTACTATCACTTTCTCGAACTTAGAACTTCCTGGAACCTTCTAGTACTATGACATTCTGGAAACATCTTGAACTTTCTGTAACATTCAAGAACTCTTTGAAGCCTTCTAGAAATATCTAGAGTCTTCTAGTACTTTCTGGAAATTTATGACGTGCATTTCCTAGAGAAAGGTTTAGCTCGATAGACTTTGGAGCGCGCAGCTAGCGAGCGCTGTGAGGGCCAGGTAGGATAGGTTAGACAAACTAACGAAGCTGTGAACAAGGGCACAGAATTGGGCAAGGAAAAGATCCAAACGACGTTCCGATCGACATATCCAGGAGGTCAATACACCGGAGAAGTGTACTCTGAGGTCGACCATGTGTGTGGCATTTTAGCGGCATTTGGAAAGCCGGTTTAGCAAGGAGTCCGGACTTTGAGGCGAAGAGATTTGCAGTTATTTGACCGACTTTCCTCGGTTTTCGCCGACTGAAGCGGCTAACTGTGAGGATGAACTCTACTTCGCATTGAAGAGTGTCGGCTTTGGCAAGTCTTCATGACTTGATGGCCTTATGAATTGTACTTGAGGCTATCGCACATATTTGTGCCGATTTTGACTGTCGTGTTCAACAATTGCTTCTGACAGGGGTCCATCGGCAACCGAATCTCCAGGGTGTGATTCCGCTGTTGAAAAAGGGGATGGATGGTGGAAAGGAATTAGATGATTACATGATCATAACTCTGCTAAACACAGAGTTAAAGATTTTGACCAAGATCCTGAAGGAACCTTTGGACTCACTTTCCGAGATTGTTTTAGAACCTGAACAGACTTGGGCTGTGAATTGCCGAACAATTCAGTGCAACCTGCATCTGATCCGCACGAAGCTAGAGGGTGTAAATACGACGAGCAAACCGCCCTGATCAATTTGGATCAGTCCAAAGCCTTTGATAACATCGACAATTGGTACCCGGCTGCTCTATTGCAGGCCGCTGGATTCAAACCCGACTTCTACAAATGAATTAGCCTCCTGTATCGCTCTCTAAATCCTGTGGTAGAGACGAACGGAAAGCGGTCCCGCGCTTTTGCGCTGTCTCGGTCGGTTTGTCAGGGTTGCACACTGTCGTCCCTACTTTACGCTTTGATCTCTCTGACCTTCTCGTACCGTCAAAGCATCTCTGTACCATCTCAATTGAGCTGCGGCACGACACGGAATTGGGTCTATGTCGATGAGCTCACGGTTCCCGAAAAATCGTTTGTTTTCGATAGATTTCAGGGAAAGTGTGTGAAAATAGCGAGATTGGTTCGTGTGAACGAGGCTAACCTTGAGTTTCTTTTTTTATGTCTCCTTGGTCACAACGGGGTGATCTCCTGTTGACCTCTCTCCTGGTTAAGATAGACTCTCTTTTTTCACCTAGTTAATGCGAGTAAGTGTCGTTCCCGGTTTGTTCGTGTCTTTTCCCTTTTTTAATGATCCAAGTAGTGATTCCCAACATCCCAACATTGTTTTTTGGCGTCACTTTTCATCTCGACTGTGTCACTCTTTGACTTACACATTCCGAGAATTATTTTATCCTTCCCTCTCCGTTAGTGAGTAAATTTCTTGACAAAATACAGCGGCCACTCTAATTTTGTGGAATTGATTGGTCCTACTAACATCTCTGATTTTTAGTTTGAATATTTTTTTAATATAATAGTTCATTATGGAGTTTCATACACTTGTCCTCATTTCATACAACCATTATATATATATATATATATATATATATATATATATATATATATATATATATATATATATATATATATATATATATGAATGAAGAAATATAGTTTTAAGGTATGCTATATCTATGAGATAAAGTGGTCAATATCAAGGATAGAGCGTATGTAAATATAAATATCAAAGTGAGCATTGAAGTCATCACTCAGAGGCGACAGGCTGTTTCATGCTAAGCACAATCGTCAGGCCACCTGACGATTGCGTCTAACATGAAACAAGTTGTCGCCGCTGAATGTTGACTTTATATATATATATATATATATATATATATATATATATATATATATAACGGGCATTTGTATATAAAGAAATATATATATATATATATATATATATATATATATAACGGGGCCTTTGTACATAAAGAAATGTTCATGCCATGACGTATTTTTATAGACTACCTGTGAATATGGTGTATTTTGGTATATGTAGTAGTGAAGATTGAAGGATGATTTCTTGTGGTGAATAAGTTAACTTTAATGATTGAATGAGCCGTGAATCTGATTAGCTAGGTATAAGACAGTTAATGCTGACCAGCCTCACCCCACTTTCCCCCTTTTTTGCCGTAATTATTGTATTTACAATAAGAAATCAAGAGATAGAGTGAATGAGAAAAGTGTGTTGTACTGGAGATAATATATATTTTTTTGTTTCAGTGTATATAAGCTTCCTGGTTGAACAACGATGATTGATTTGCTGAAAGATCTCCAAGTATTTATTTTTAAACATAATAATTACTGAAAGAAAAAAGAAGAAAGGAAGGAAATACAAAGACGAAGAATCTCGTAAGATTTCAAGAATTATATGAAAGAAAACTGATCCAATAAAACAACAATCCCAGGAAAACAAAAAGCAGGACACTAATCAAAATCCAAATTGTTGATCGCTATCTGTTCCTTGGAGCATCCAGCAGAGGAAGGAAAGAACATATAAAGAAATCTTTAAAGAAGTAACTAACTAATGGCAAAAGAAAATAACTTGCCCAAATTTATAAGCTCGAGTCAAACAAAACTGGAAATCAAGTGCTGAACATCTACAAAACTGGATCAAGTGCTGAACATCAACGATAAATATGCGAAACGAGAAAAATATGACCCATTGAATTACTTTTTTGACATCACAAAAGAAAATGTTGACTGGCTGTGTAGTTGGGGTCATACGGTTATATCATATACATATCATATACATATCATATACATATCAAATACATATCGAAAGCAAAGAACATGTTGGATATACGACTGGAAAGACTGCGAATTCGAAAACTATTCATCCATCCAAATAAATAAAAGTGACCTTGGTGCGAACTTCAACAAAAGTAACAACAGCAACAACCACGGAATTAGAGACTGAATCAGAAATACAATCAGACAGTGAACATGAAGATTTCGAAAGTTCTGAAGAACAATCCACAAGAAAAAGGAAATATAGCAAAACCAAAACTGCAACCAAATTTTCAAACTTATCAACTAGCAAAGCAGCAAATGTTTGCTAGCAGTTAATTCGAGAAGGAATTGACGTTGAGAAACCTTCTCAATCTTGTGTTTACAGATCAATTATTAAAGTAGCCGTTAGACAAAATAAGAAATGAAAAAAAAATAAACACTTCATTGGTCATTACTTTTAATGGTAAACGAATTGGTGGCCAAGAATATCAAGTGATTTTTTTTAAGAATAAAAGAAGAAAAATTAAGTTATAAGCATTAGATCTGCCAAATTGAAAAGCGGATATTGTTGTCATAGTAATAACGGCTGTTCTGTTGTGGACACTGAAAATGCGAACACTGTAAGTAGAAATGGGATTGTCATTCAGTTACAAAGGCTATTTGCTCAAAAGAAACTGGAAGAAACACAATTCCTTAGCTTTCAACATCATGTTCTTGGTCGAATAGTTCGCGTAGTAATGAATAACGAACCTGGAAGTAACAACACATCGCCCAATATCGAATATCTGTTTATCTGTGAACTTTTAAATAACTACGAACAGTTCAAAAAGAATTTCAAAAATGGTAAAGAAGCGATCCCTGAATTAGCAAGATGGCGTTGATGATATAAAATTTCTATTTCATTTAACAGCTTTTTCGAAGAAACTTCAAGAATTCCTAAAGTGAATTTTGAAAAAGTTACTTCTTAAGTAATGGAAGAATGAATTCTAGAACAATACTTGTTCTTTTGGCATTCCATTTTCTACCAGAAAAAAAAAAGAGACACGCTACTCGAAATTTGTAGATTCATCTCTTACAAATGAGCGAACCATTGATTTACTGGCCAAATCTGCAATACAGAGGATTATCAGCAGCTATGTATCAAGTTACAAGCTCACAAAAATATTACACTCTGTGAAAAAAGTTTTGGAATCGAAAACCATCGAGACTGGAAATTTCCTGAACAAATTAGTGCAGAGAACGGGAAACTTCAGGATCTCTATGACATCTATAAAAATAAGTAGAAAGCTCAGTTTACATTTATTTTATCTAACAAAACACAATAACTCTATATTACGCTATAATTAGGCTAAATATTCCACATTCTTTTTCTTTATATATCTATGCTTACTGTTATGGTCCGGTTCCTTGTACCACGGTGATAGTCCAAGGTAGAACCAATAAAGAAGAACACGAACATGGATATGGAATAACAGAGATATATTCCAAACAGGAATATATACAGAGAAGTAGAAAGTGTTAGTACGAACAATCAGGTTTAGTAGGGAGAACAATGTAGTCTCGACCAGTATCATTATTTCAACGTCTTGTAGTAATTGTCTGAACGCGACTCTGTTTCGGACTGCCTCTGACTCGACTAACTAACTCGCTCGCTCTGAATGACTGACAGACAGACTCCTGACGGACTTCACTCCAGATTTCAGACTGTACTCCCTGCTTCCTCTTGAGGCGCAGTATTTATTACGTATGGAATAGTTCATTATGTTATTATGGGTAAGGTCCCATAACACTTACTTATAGATGTAAGTTTCTTATTGCATGTGCAAGTTTAAATATTTGTCTATTTGAAAGTTGTATGTTATGCTATAGCTATAAACTGTTAAATGCGTTAAAAAGTACATAAGTATTAGACAATTATACCATTAACAAATTGAAAAATAAAGTTTCTGAAATATTTTGATTTTTTACCCTTAATGGGCATATGGTAAATTGAATTTTCGGTTTGGGGTGTCCTTTTTCGAGAATTGACAACAAATTAATGATTTGTCCTGATTTTTTAACAAAGTTCATCGATTTATGACACAGGCTTACAAAAAGTTCATGACCCTAGAATACATATAATTCAAATTATAATTTGGGATAAAACTTTTCAGGTATGAAGAAAAATAGATGTACGCACCTACACGCATTTACAACCACATACACTCACACGCATTCACACCCACACACATCCTATCTACATCTCTCACGCAAGCAAATACACATACATATAAGTTCTGTGTATTTAGGCAGCATATGTTCTACTTATTAAAGACAACTAACACATTGTGTTGATTAATTTTACTCATTTTACTTTTCCAAATTACGAATGATCCTTCTCAAACAGGGACATTTTGTCAAAAATTCTTCAAACTTTACTTTGAAATAAATACGGTCAAAGCTTTTAACGTTCTTAAGTCATCACAGAGTTGGATAGTTTGGGATATATTATTTTTAATAAATAATTTGCTAGTTTTGAATATTTTGTAGTAAATAATGTATCTGGTGTATTTATTTTTATCGGCTGGTTTTAGATATCTTTGTTCAATGTTTTGTTGTATATTGTTGTTGGATTCACATATTACGACGAACACATATATAAAAATATATAAATAGCTTTATTATTCGAGTTGCGGCGAATGGGTGAAGTAAGGGAGACTCACAAAGGTTGGGATTGTGCACACAGGAATTGACGGAGACAAATCTTCGGTGAAACTCTAGCCAGCCTCTCTCTCAGACCAAGATTTTATAATATCTGAACATCCACTATAATTTACGTGGCTACGCCCTCTTCCGGTATGTCGCCTATTCAACTTCTTGTGGCCACGCCTCTTCTCGCATGCGCCCACGCAAGTATACATTTCCTTCCGCTCAGGACGCCATTTCGCCCTGTTTATTGATGGCTCGGGCGATCTGTGCGTCCTGATTATTTTAGCCATTTCCTGTTTATGCTATCAACAGTTCCGATTTTCGCTCACTCTCTGATGCAGCGGAAGTAAGGTCAAAGGTCTTCCTCAAATGCTATCCAAATTTTTTTATTGATGCTTCGTCTTTGTTGTAATAGTGATGAATTTGATTTTGGCAATATATGTTAATACGTTATTGTCAATATTATGTTTATGACTAATGGGTTTATTGTTGTTGTATAAATGAAATTTGATTTGCTTGTCGACTATAAACTACCCATTATTGAAAAGTGTTTTATATTATTTAATTCAAAAAGGAAAATTATTTTGGATGATGAAATGAATTTAACTCTTTGAATTAGGTTATTAATGACAACAGTTTTATATTTTTCAGGGCATTTACTGTTGTACATTAGAAGACAAGTGTTACAAGTACACCTTTTGTACGGAGATATGATAGAATAATCGCTATTATAGTCAATAAAGATATCTAGAAATCGAATCTTTTATCAATATTTAGACCATTACCTCATCCAGTTATATGGTCCCTAATTATATAGTTAACAATAAGTAGCCTAATTATATAGTCGGTAATAAGTACCCTAATTATATAGTCGGCAATAAGTACCCTAATTATATAGTCTCAATCAATTCTCTCGTCTCCCATGACATGTAATACAGAGAGTTCTTCCGACATACAGAAATTACATTTAGAGTGTGCTGAACAAAAGCCAATATTTAGTTCCGCTTCTCTTTAATCAATCTGAATTATTGACAACTACTCCAGAGAAAGCAGAGTGTTTTGCTTTTTCAACACCACTCTCGATTTATCTAGAGTACCTCGTACCGATTTTTCCCCTATAACGGAGGCTCTACTGAGTGATATGCGTATAACTCTGACCTTGAATTCTGTTATCATTTCCGAATTAGAAACTCACTAAGCATGCAAGTTCGACAGTATTCCTGCCGTCATCCTAATGAAATATTCTCTTGAACTGGTTACTCTTTTCTACAAACTTTACAACAAATGCCTAAATGCTTCTTGCTTTCCAGCTTGTTGGAATTCATCCTTTGTTGTTCCTGTTTATAAAGGAAGATTTGGACTCAAATTATCGCACTATTAGTTTCTGGCATCTTTTGGCAAAGTACTTATTGGTGTAACCAACGCTGAATTGTTTAAGCATGTTACTTCACATGGCTACCTTTTGAGCAAACAATATGGCTTCCGTTTCGCCAGCTCTACTACTGATGTATTAACGGCTATCACTGAATTTGTCTATCAAGCTTTAGATTAGGACGGCGAAGCTTAGGCTCTAGATATGCCTAAAGTGTTCGTCAGATTTTGGCATGCTGTCCTTCTCCGAAAACTAAAGGAATACATTGTCTGAGGACGACCATTTGGCTTAATCCAATCCAATCGTTCATAGCAAATCGTGTAATGGCTGTGTTGAACGGGCACGCTTCTAGTTCATTTCATACTAATGCGGGGATCGTCAAGGGCTCTATCTTTGTACCTATACTCTACCTGATCTTCATCAACGACCTTCGCAGTATCATCAGTTCCTAACTAGTTAAGTATGAAGATGACAAGACTATTTACTTTAGGATATGTCGGATAGATAACGGTTGACCCGCGTCTTGAAGAGATTAACATTCTAATGATCAGGAATTATCCTATCAGGAGTCTTTTCCAAATGGCAACAGATTTGGTGATGAATATATCTGAGTAGAACTTACTCTTTACCATTGGAATGTGAAGCGGAGGAGGATGAGTTGATTCCGTGAACGTTGTTTGGTTTGTTTTGTTTTACAGCATATCAATCTTAATGTGTTATTTAATGCCGACAAAATTTTTTATTCCTGATAATGTGTTTTTCTTCAAAAATCTATATCTGGGAATACTTTTCCTTGAAGAAATCTATAACTGGTCATATTTTTTCAAAGAACGTATAAGTGTATTACTGGTATTTTTTAAGTATTTCTGATAATAATTTTTCCTTCAAAAATTATTGCTAGTAATAAATTTTTTATTGCAAAGTATTTCTGGCATTATAATCTATTTTTACACAAGTTTGGGTATTAACTATTTGCCCATAGCTGGGACCTTAACATATGCTACCACCCAGGGTCAGCGTGGACCTGGGAACACCAGCAATTAAGAGGTAGGTCCACGCTCCTCAAAATCCCCTAATCCGAGGCCTTGCTGTAGGACGTTGTTTATCGTCTTGCCCAGGAAGCTCATGTAGTTTATCGTCCTACCCAGGACGGTCTGTGAACGTGGAATGGCGGATCTTAGTTTAAAAAGTTGTGGACTGGTATGATCTGGCTCTTACAAAGTTAACGCGTGGCAGGTGGGGTTGGGTACTTTCTGGGGCAGTATACGGCAATATTAAGCACATGTAAACGACGTGGGTAAGGAAATGGAAGACAATTTCAATGTCGATATTTTGTATTTTCTTGTTTTATATAAGTGATTAAAAGAATAGAAAATGCAAGTGTAGGAATGTAAAAGAACGAAACATTAAAAGTTATGAATTCTGGGCGATATATCGTCTTTAGCAATGGATCTTATAGGTGTTTCTCTTGAGGTCTGGTATAAGCATAGATCCCATTAAACCTTTCAGGAAAGAAAGCTCATTGAGAGTAAAACCGTTCATTATGGCTGGAGAAAATTCAGTTCTATGCGTTAATAGCTTGTTTAAAGTTAGAGAATGCATATTTACGTTTATTTAATCCAATGAATTTAGCTAAAGTATATATTCCATACAATTTTTATTGCAGTTATTACCAGACAATTTTCATGTGGCAAATGATATCTTATTATTAACTGGAATCTGTTCGCAAGTTGTCTACCGTTTAAATCCACCCGAAGAAATAAAGAAAGTTGCGACAATTTTTCGAATGTGACGTGTGGGTTATCTCCACCTAGCATTGGCAGTTTTGCCAAGAATTCAGTAGGTGGCGCTGTCAAGCACCAATAAAAACTGGACACTTCCTATTTTCATTCTGTTATCTCTTTTTTTCTCCCAGCATGCATTAGTGGCAACACCACCGGGACTTGTCCAGTGTCCGTGTTCTTAGTGAGTGAACTTTCACACACACACACACACACACACACACACACACACACACACACACACACACACAAGTATATCACCCACAATTGATAACTGTTAATGTTTCTTCCTTTTACATTCATACTCGTGTATTTTCTCTCCCTTTAATCGATTATATAAAACAGAAAATATCGCTTTATTGAAATTGTCTTCCATTTCCTTACACACGCCGTTTACATGTGCAAAATATTGTTTGCCTCTGATTTTTGTTTACTTAGTAGCAATGCTGCCACATTTTTGACCTCGACTTGATTTCAACATGCTCCTTCTACAATATGATGTTCACTTGGTCAGACAGGTGAGGGTAGAATATGTTGCAGAACGTGATCTGATTTCTAATGCCAGATTAATTTCCTTTCGGATTAACAGGATCATAGCGCCTCTAAAATATGAGAACGCAGGCCTTATATTAGTGTTCAGTGGAATTTATTTTAAAATCAGGTCTCTTGAAGACGAAGACGGTTATGACTCTCCACATATTCCTTTCTTATTATGATTTGGAAACTGTCATATATTCTTGGTAAAGAGAGTGGAGTGGTTTCCCGTTTCCTAGGCTGATTACCACCTAAGGCTAGAGAGCACAGTCAACACTCCTATTTAACCAAACACTGGCACGAAGAGAAAAGACAGACGATAACAGAGCCAGGATGTTATAATCTGTTGTTTTTATTTTATCGGATTTCGATGGCCATCATGCGCATTCATACACCCTATTTTTATGAGACATCGGATATTCAAAGTTCAACTCCTGATATTCTCCTGCGGTTAAGTAACTAAGCATATCTCCATAAACAAATAGAAGGGCCGAAAAGCGGGTTTACTGCAATTTTAAAACCAACTGCTTCGTAAAGACCAACGTCTTTTAATTTTTTTTTTCATTCATGACGCCATTTTTCATCACGTGATTTTTCGCGACCCCAGGTATTAACCAACTACACTGAATATACATCCGTTGTCACTGCACTATTCGCAACGGTTTCGACGGTCGTTTTATTACCTCAGCGCATGCGTGGCGCATCACTTTAAATATTGTGCGTTTGTGAAATAACATAGAAACGGAAATACAAGTGTCTGAATTTAATTTTCGCTACCGCAGCATTTCACTTAGTGACCCCATTTGGAGGTGCAGCCTATAGTTTAAGAAGCGCTGGTGTAGACGAACCTCATCTGCCTGGGAAGATAATTAATTTAGTGGAAGGAGAAAAAAATCAATCCGGATCTTCACTGAGAAAAATGAAAAGGTTGCGGAAGTAAATACAGATTGAAAATAAAGAGTTCAGTCTCAAAGGCAGTTGGCAGTCACTTCCGGCAACTCCTGGAGTGGGGGTTGTTGTCTGTGAAGCTCATTCATTACCGCCTTTCAGTGGAAGTACAACACAAGTTGATGCATGATAGAAGACGACGCAAGGTATAAAGATGGCAAAATCCAGTTCATGATCCACTGCAATAGTTTAATCGGCATTACCTTCAAACGAGATTGTCATTCAGGAAAACGCCACCTACAAAAATCTAGACGTCCAGATCCTGGCAGTTGATCTGTTTTCTAATCTAGGTGTAACAGCTCAATGTCGAAAAATGGCTTGTAACAATAAATATATTCAATCACAGCCTAATAGCGTTTCATAGTCACAGATCAAATCCTGAATATTCTCCAATCATAATGAAAGGTTTATTCTCAATTAGGCTTCTTGTCTGGAATGCTTACTGAAATCAGGCTCGCTCCAAACCTCAAGTTGAACTTGTAGATACGATACAACCCTAGAAAATGTTCGGTTCCTTCTACGTATTTATAATGTACCTGATTCACCCTACCTTGACTCAGTCCAACATAATGGAGTCGTGGTTCCATATTTGGACTGTAGATCCTCGCTTTTCAGCCTTGGTCGGATTTAAATACTTTACGTGACCTTGTGTGTGAGGAATTACTTTAAACCTGAGAAACCCCTTTCCCATCGGCGACACGTTGCTCGCCTCTCAGTATTCTATCGCTATTTTCATGGTAGATGTTCAGATCAGTTACTTTTTAAAAAATTTATACCAGACTAGATGTGACAACTATCACCCACCAGTCACAGGGCTGACTCATATTCGTTCACTTCGTATTGCATTGGTAAGAACGAAGTTCCACCCAGACAACTTCCTTTCCAAGAACTGTTACTATCTGTAACAGACTCCAAATAGATGATTCCCCGAATCTCATCGTGGACGATTTTTCAGGAAGGGGTCGATCACAGCGTGCGGCACTTTTGGAAAACCCAAGCCTTTGAGTGAAATTGGGTGGACGCCATCCTTAGGCGCCGTTGATAGCTGTGCTAGCACGAAGTCACAAGTCATCGTGATCGAGGGACTGATTGTTCACATTGTTCATCATGCTAGATAACACGGTCTTTCTCAGAAACTCTAAGGTCTGCTCAGGATAGTTGCAGTATAAACCACAGGTGAGCTCTGTGCGTGTTGAACAAACACAAAAATGCCTCAGTAAGCGTCTGCATTAGGGATTGGCTAGCCGCTCTAGTAGACGGATATACTCGAATACGAGTGGCCAGCTATATATATATATATATATATATATATATATGTGTGTGTGTGTGTGTGTGTGTGTGCTCGCGCGTGTGTGTTTGTTTTTATAATCTTTTTATACATATTTGTTTATTTTTAAGATACACATCGATTGTGTTATTTTAATTGTATTTTGCAAGTTTAATTTATTAAGAATATCTCACTCAGATTTATTATTAATTATTATATTAATGACATTTGATGAATTGTATTTGTTAAATTAATTATACATTGGCGTGAATAATTCTTCTCTATTTACATTTAAGTGTAGCATTTCTCCATTTTTATGAAAGAGGACGTAATTTTCAAAATTGTAAAAAAAAACATTGACTTGTAATTCTTACTTCTTTATCTTTGACTATTGGTTAAAAATCATCCCTTTCTTTATCTAACATTTATAATTCAAACTTTTCTTAACAAAATTTCCTATAATTTTATTTTTATCTTTTTTTATTTATTAATTGTACCATAAAACTTTTTTTATGGACGATGATGTATTATTAAATTTGTTGGCAAGGCGTTCGTGTAATAACAATATTTTTTTTTTACGTTTACATTCCATTCGCATCAATTTCATTCACTTAAAAGTATGAATCCTCTTCTTCTACCCCCCAGTTATGAGTAAACAGCAGCACAGACCGGGTTCTATAGTCTTGCATGTCAACTGGTCTACCGCAGAAAAAAATCTGCCTCGTTAGTCATATATCGAAACATACATGATCGCTTAAGTGTGTATCACGCACGGCATATAACTGACTGACTAGTCAATTTCTTTTATTATTTATCTTTCAAATATTTTATCAAAAATAATTATAAAATGTTCTGATATATTTGGTAATAATTTTATACTTTTATTTCTTTGTTATTTATTTATATTATAATCATTTTTAAAATATAATTAATAGTATATATGTAAAATTTGATGGCGAACTTTTTACTCAAACATCCTGTGTTAAATATATATGTATTTATGCTTGTATCTATACACTATACCGGGAAAGTAGTCCATCTAAGAGAAGGAAAACTTTTAAATCTCCACTGTCATGCGGCCATATCCAATCATGGGAAAGGCTTCGGGAGTAAACCCTGGGGACAAATTCGGAGTATCTAAGGCAGTGCGGGGTAATTCAAATTCCAACTTAGTGTCTGGTGCGGAATAATTCATTTCATGTCTTCTATATCAAAAGGACACATGGCACAGTGGATAAAGATGTTGGTTAGATCCAGTCACAGGACCCAAAGAGTGTGAGTTCAATACCCAGTTAAGGCAGTGGAGAACTTTCAGAGGGAAATTAGCAGGAGATAACTAATAACTGACATCCATCAAACATGGCACGTGGAACTAGAACAGTCTACCCCAGTGAGCGAAATAAAGGGTTCAGTTCGAAATTCCAACCATCTGAAGAAGGCCGGAGCGTACAACGGCCGAAACGTTGTGATAAATATGGCGACAAAGATGAGGACAATTGTCCGAATAATGTAAATAATGTACATAATACCTCATCTCAGAAATATAGACAGACTCTAAACAGAACTTATTGAATTTAACAAAACTTGTTTGAATGAACTCTTCTTACCTAAATACACCTCACACACACACACACACACACACACATATATATATATATATATATCACATTTTATATATATGTATGTATTTTATACATGCATATATATGCGTGCGTTTGTGTATACAAGTGCGACTATATATTTAAAAATTATGTACACAGTACATATTTATAGAATATTATTTTGATATATCCATGTCTATATTATATATTAGGATGATTGCCTTTATTATTGCGCCTGCTTTTGTGCGACTCTGTGTCCCAGCAGAGAACGTAAATATCATAGCATTAGCGCATGCGTAAGTATGTATTTAGCTCCCGCTTAATTCCACTGTCTGCACAATCAACGAAGAAGCCTCCGAGGCCCAGACGCTTAATTGCAGCATTTCTCATAACACTCATCTATCTTATCCGATAGTTCTTAATTAATGTTATAGATTAACACTCGCAAAATCATCCCAGGGTTACGTTTAACGCTTGTCTTTTCTCCCCATGTTCCCCGGCAAATTTCTTTTAAAGACTGTGCACGTCACTGTTGTTATATATCATTCTTGCCAATTTGCATTCAATGGATCCGAAAATGGATTCTATGAAGAGTTAATTAGCATTTTGAAATTAATGCGTTTCTATTCCTCGTTCTTATCCAACGCGAATAGACAATCATTTGTGTTTATCTGATGAATTCTGAGAAGATAGCCGATTTCTACTGGAAGAGGAGGCGATTTATATGATGAAAATATTGATTTAGTCTTGAATTTTAAAGAGTTCGGGAATGGTGGCGAACTCATATTGATATGGTTTGTTGCTTGCTGCGAATATTTTCTCTGTATATTGCTTTTGAGAATATAAAATTAAAGACTTGGAAAGATAAAGAAATATATAGTATTACTTTCTTATCCCATATTGAAAACGGATTTAAATTCATACAATTTGCTGAAATTTCTCAAACTTATTAGCACGTGTATAAAAAGTTTCCAGTGGGTATTCATCGCCATTCTTTTACAAAGGGAAAGATCAAAAGAACAGAATCTGAAGACAGGTACAAACATCAGCGAATAACCGCTGATCTTTTTTGTATGGAAAGATAAAGTGTTTATTCACTTAGTTTGGTTTGTCACGAAGCCACAATTTCAAGCACGATTTGAAGATCGAACTCACCATAGACTAGTAATGGTCAACGAGACTAACTTGCTCGGCCTTATTCTAAGTGATGTGTATAATATAAAATGAATGGAAGCAAAACGTCGCCATAACAAGGGATCACTCCAAACATCTTCGTAATCACCATTAGACTCATCCAACTCTTTCCGAATCCTCTGCACTGTCCTCAGATTGATACCCAAACACTCTGAAAAGTTCGTATTGGAACTTCCAGCGCGAATGCCGTTCCCAAATTTCTCGCGGAGTGAATTGAGTCATTGTACACTTTTCCTAACAGACGATTCCCAACTGACCCTGCTATACTCTGCAGTAGATAAAAACAAAAAGAAATAACGCGCATGCGCAAAATTAAGAATATAAAATGGCGATAAATTGTCCATTACCCCCTGTATAATGTATGCAAATCTATAAAACATTTTATCCGAAAAATTTACGATTGCTACGACCAGGGGAAAATATCTTCCACTAATAATGGAGTATTGTTGCTATAACTAGCCTGGGACTACACAAATCCTCAATTTCCTGCTTTGGCAGAATTCAGAAACGTTTACACTGCCTTGAGGGTGATTTATTATTTTCAGTGTTTACACTGCCTTGAGGGTGATGATTTATTTTCAGAGTTACATTCCCTTTTCCACAGACGAGACATCGCAAACCGATGTCTACTCTGTTGCTTTTCTCGTGGTAAATTTTCAGACGAGCAACATTTCTTAATTCAACCAGTTCAGACCTTTACAGATAGGACGTGTACACATAACTGAATCATGCTTATTCTCTTGATAAGGAGGAAGTTCCATTCAAACAATTCCTTCCTGCGAATGGCTGCATTGTGGAACAGATTCCATAGAACATGCTTCTGTGATCTCAAAAATATTGACCTAAAGTACATATCATCCTAACCGGCATTCACTTCCTCATCTTACCTCCATATAACAACCTCACTCAATAACTCTCTATCTTGAGTGGCTCTTCGACCTTGCAGTTGATAAAAGGAAAAATAATTTAACGTAAAAGTAAGATCGATCTTTATGGCTACGTACTTGTGCTAATTAGCTTACCTGATCAGTAAGGACATATATTAAACAGCTCCCAAAAATAAGGGTATTCAATTTTTCTCTGTTAATGAAGAATAAATATGTAAACAACTGTAGAGTTTATAAAAGATGAAAGGGAGCTAATGGTATCAGCAATTCTTCATCTAAGTTAATAAGACACATATTTGCACTATTTACATTGTCCTCATATTTATTGTCATGTTTCAACCGTTGTACGTTCCGGCCTTCTTCAGGTGAATAGGACACATTATATTAGTTTGAGACATAAGTAATTGTCGTTTTAGGAGATCTAATTATAATGTCGAATGTGTCATCCTGACAAGTAATCATGGATGACAGTTAAGAATATATTTGGTATTCACTAAAATACCTGAGATTTTGATCGTCAATAGGAACATACGCAGTAAATTAAAGGAATATCTTTTCCTCCTCCATGATAAAGCAACACCCTATACAGCAAGAATAACACACACAAAAAAAAAAAAAATGGGAACTCGGTTAGTGTGTTCTAATCCCACCCACATATTCGACAGATCTGGCATCAAACGATTATAACATTTCCCGATCGCTTTAAAATATTTTGCTGAGGAAAACTTCCTGTAAGAAAACCAGATTCAAGAGTTCATCGAAAACGTTTTCTCACCAAACCATGTAGAATTTTACTCTTATTAAATCGTTGCCTCATAAGAGGAAGAAGTTATTGAAAACAATGGTGAACATATAACTGAATAAAATATAACTGGAATTTATTTTTAGAAGAATGAATTTGGAAATCAAAAACGGAAATTATTTATGACTCAACCTCATAATTACTAGAACATGTTAAATTATTGTAGTTCCTTTAGTCTCTCTAGCAGTAGTAGTTGGTCGATGTTAGTACAGATCAGGGGATATTAAGTCTCATCAATATTTAAGAACTCTTTTCCTTGGTGATTTAGGAATGATGCCAAATTTTAGTTCAGGTCATCGAGTAATTTGGTTGGCAATAATGTTAGGACGCACGCACTGAAAATTAGTTCTTTATCCATAGATTTAATGTAAAATAAACAGTAATTCTTTTATACGCTGGTTTCTTTGTTCAGATCAAACTTCTTATACTAAGTAGCGTAATATATTCAAGTGTGTGGTGCGATCAAAGATTTGTCTGAATTAATATAAAGCTATTAGCCTTTGTTCATCTTGGGCTATTGAGAGTGGACGAGGTTAGACTTATCTATTGTCATGTTGAGGCATTCAGGAAAACAAAAAAAAACAACAAAAAAACGAAAGGAGAATAGTGAGTTTTATGCTTTATTGTCTTTTCTCTGTTGTCGCTGATACTCAGGCGCGGGCCGCGATACATTTTGCACAGTACCAAATGTAATATAAACAAGACTTCCCAGCAAATTACTGATGGATAACTTCAGATTAGTATAATAATAATATTAATAACAATAACAATAATAATAATAATAATAATAATAATAATAATAATAAAATGAATCCCCTTCCCTATTCCAGTTTCCCTGAGAGCTATAATCTCCAGCTATTCAAATGTAATGTCAATCGACATCTCCAGTTGCCTTGATCTATCCACTACCCTTCTCTTCATCCTTTCTTCTATCACTCCTATCTGATCTTGCTCCAAATTTTCTGTAACCCCTTGCCTCCTAGTGGCTTGCCTTGCTTGGGGTGAAACACTTAAAAAAAAAAGAAGATACCCACAGACATAACAAGGTAGCGACATATGTGCGGTGAAAGATATACAAGGAGCACAACATTGAAACCACTTTGAGATGGTATGAGCACCAACCAGACACAGTTACCCAAAATAACGATGTAAATTTCCTCTGGGACATGCCAGTTCTAACTGACAGGGAAATAAAAGCCAACAGACCTGATATTGTCATAAAAGACAAGAAATTAAGGAAGTGTATGCTTATTGGCATATCAGGACCATCACCTCCATGAAAATTAACGCGAAATACAAGGACCTGGAGATCGACATTAAAAGGGTATGGGGAATGAAAACTGAGACTGTCGTACCAATAGTAATCGGAGCTCTGGGACTCGTGATAAAAGTAATGGATAACTTTACTCAGTGTGCCTCAGATAACATCAATATACATGTTTCGCAGAATATCACTCTACTAAGAACATCCCATATAACTAAGGAAAGTACTATCCATTAAATGATAATTCTCCTATAGGGTCTCAGGACCATAATTTCGACTGGGCTATACAGCATACAAAACAGGAAATATAACATACACAAATAATAATAATAATAATATAAATAATGATAATAATAATAATATAACATCCTCTGCCATTGTGGTAGAAGTTGAGTTAGAAACTTAAATAAATTGTTCTGTAGTTGATAGCAACCATCGATTTATTCTGACGAGAGTGAGAAAGAAAGTTCGAAAAAAAAATAGGAGAAAGATTTCTAATTTCAAACCGTGTGACAATGTTCCGAAGAATTTTTGAAGCGATCCCGCAGCAAAACGCTAAGCACTCGAAAAATAGGAAAAGAGAAAAAGTTGCTTGAATGATAGCGCACATTTTCACTGATCGTTCAATGACCAAATCCACATCAAGAGTTAGCAACATTTCAGTGGATTCTTTGTAGTATCTGATGCTTTTTTCCCAGGTGCCCCAACTACATGAATTTAAGCGTGCTACTAGATTGGCAACTAGGTCTCACCATTCTATTGTTGAACTAACTTGATGCAACTGCCATTTATCCTCTAAGAGTTTCTTTTCTTGCACTTCCCTTCCTCCAGATGTCTTGCTTCACTGATGACTACAATCTTCATAACTTTAAATGCAACGTCAATCGCCATCTACTGTCTTCCTGAACCATTTTCCTTTTTTGCCCCCATCCTGGGTATGACGATAAACTACATCCGCGTCCTGAGTAAGACGATAAAATACGTACAACAGCAAAGCCTCTGGTCAGGAGGTTTTAAAGACCGTGGAACCACCTCTTAATTGCTGGTGCTCTCAGATCCAACATGATCCGTGGTGGTAGCACCTTTTAGGGACCCAGCTATGGGCATATAGTTAACCCCCACACTGTGGTGAAAACAGTATGAAAATGGAAAAATAGGGTTTTATACCAGAAATACTTTGTAAAAACTTATTACCAGCAATACGTTTTTGAAAACAAAAGATATTACCAGTTCTAGATTTTTGAAAAAAAAAACAACTATACATTTCAGAAAAAAATACTACTAGCAATAGATTTTTGAAGAAAAAACATTACCAGCAATAAAAATTTTGTCGGCATTAAATAACACATTGAGGTTGATATGCCGTAAAACAAACCAAATCAAGCCAAACATTTTTTGTCCTTTCCCAAATCTTCCCTATTCTCAGTCTTCTCATTCACTTTCATTTTTACTTTCACTTTCTGTAACGACATTGTAACATTCTATTAGCCTATCAGCTTTCAACCTAGTCTTGGCAAAGTAATAGATGCCCTAATCAACTCAGAATTGTTTAAGCATCTCATCTCACATTGTCTTTTTTCAGATGAG
>CAHIKZ030005313.1:1060000-1237500 GCA_903632075.3 Acanthosepion pharaonis
TTGCATTGTATCGTAACGGTCCGGGTTCGATTCTCGGTAATGGATGCGCATTGCTGATGAGTCCCAAATGGAACGGTAAAGGTCTGAACTAATGAATGTATCCGTGCTTTCTGTATTCTGTTGCGGATTCTTCTAGACTCGATAAATTACTATGATATGTGTGTGTGCGCGTGATTCTCGGACATTCATGCCGGTAAATGTAATACTTTTTTCTTATAAAAGAGCATTTACTTAAATAATTCTGTCTATAAAAATAACTTTATAATCAAAACACACGCGCGCATATATATATATATATATATGGGCCTTGTCATAGTGTGTGTGTGTATATATATATATATATATATATATTGTTCTAGAAGTCAGATATGTATTTAACAATCTAGTAATTCTTTTATTTTTTAATTATGAGTCACGTTTTTTCGAATAGCAAGCTCCATAACATTGCTTAATAACTCTGATTGAAACCTTTGGATTTCTACACAAATATTATCCCTGAGATGACGAAAAAAAGGCAGTTGAAATTAAGATGAAATATACGTTAATCAAAAAAAAAAAAAAAACATCATGTAAGTAAAACCAGTGTAATTGGCTTATTAAAAATATATCCGTTGTGTTGAATAAATCGAAGAATTTAAAACATTTAACATATTGCTTTGTTTGGCAATTATTTGATAAATTACAAGTTCTAATTTACAAAAAGAAAAATGTTCAGGCTAGCAATTTTCACAAATATTTTCAAAATTTTTATGGAATTTTTAATTTAAAAAAATGTTTCAGAAATCATTTTTAAAAAATTCTTTCTGTCTTTGATCATGTTTAAAATGTTATTACGTAAATAATCGTGAAATAAAGTATTTATCACCAAATATCATGAGATGTAATTTATTATTATTATTATTATTATTATTATTATTATTATTATTATTATTATTATTTTGCTTAATAAGAAAATATGAATTTAGCATGTATGGAAGTCCAGTTATTGTAATAAGCGGATTATTTCTCTTTTCGTACATTTTTTTTTATATTGTTCACCCATGACAAGGTCCAAGTGCCACTCAATGTAGAGGGTTAATGAATGATGATGTTGTATGAACACGAGGATGCGGTAAGAAGTGTATATTATGAAGATATGTAAGAAAGATAGATAGATTGACACTAAACATGAAAAGATTAACATTGCAGTGTCCGGGGAAACATCATCTCGGGAGTCTGTTCCACAAATTAACGATTCTTGAGGCGAAGCTGTCCAAATAGAAATTCCTCTTAACAATAGAATACGTAGGAAATGTGAATAATTTATACCTGTCTAAGCAGCATGGCGGGTTTTATCTGTAAATGTCTGAACTGATAGAACTAATGCAACCTGTACATGGCCTTGGAACCACTCGATGTAGAGAGCTACGATAAAGGGTAGTTTATAGGGATAGGAGGGGATGATAACGGTTAACTCTTGAGCAGGTTAAGATTGTATGATCAGGGAAACATACTATGGGGTGTCTGTTCCATAGGGAAATGATTCACGGAAGAATATGGTCAGAACGAATTTAAAACAAATTATAATGAAATATTGAAAGATTTTCTTCACCCTTAAAAATTCCGTAACAATTAAATGATTTTTCCACCAAAACATAACCAACAATATCGAAAGATTCCACTGACAGACTGGCCGATTATAAAAAACCGAATTCTAAGCCTGGAATGGTAAAATATTTATTTTTATTATTTCAAAAGTTATTATAGTTGATACTCGTATTTGAAATAGACCACGCCCCATTTTTATGTTAAACAATATGTCGACTGTCTTGCGTATTCGAGAAATTTTAATAAAGAAAATGTGCCTCCTGCAGAAATTTAACTTGCGTCCCCCTTTAGAGGAGAAACCAACATTTGATCCGACGTACTTTTCCGCTCGTCTACGAAAAGCGTCACAGTAAAGCAAGGCTTAGTTTTCCCTTTTTAAGGAAAGCACACTTCCTCGCTAACTTTTTTTTTTTCCACTTTGTCATACATATATATATATATATATATATATATATATATATATATATATATGATTTTACTTAAATGTTATTTTTTAGTGGATACTCGTATTCGAGAAGACGCACCTTTTTATTTTTGGAACAGTATATTTATTTATTTTACTCTAAATTTTCGAGAAGTCTTATTATAGAAAACTATACGCTTTACTGTGAGAGACGGCCATAAAGTGTGTCAATGGCCAACGTTGAATAGATTTTTCTCTGACACTCGAAATATAGGTTCAAAGCACGTCAGATATAATTGCATTTTCCTCTAGGAAAACGCAAGTTCGAATCATGTCGGCGAGTCCATATTTTTCTCTAAGATTTTTCGAATATTGAGGCCTTTAGAAATTCTTGAGGTATTAGAATAATCATTATAGTAATTCATCGAGTCTAGAAGAATCCTTAACAAATGGCAGAAATTACTGGACGACTGTTTCGTCCTATTTGGCACTCATCAGCAATGCGCAACCATTACCGAGAATCGAAGCTGGACAGTTACGATACAACGCAAACAGCAAGGGAAAGGAAGACGTTGCTCTTAGAGCACAACCCTTTCGATTATGAATAATTCGATGATTATCACTTCTGAGTGGTCCAGTGGTGTGACGTTTGCATTGTATCGTAACGATCCGGGTTCGATTCTCGGTAATGGATGCGCATTGCTGATGAGTCCCAAATGGAATGGTAAAGGTCTGAACTAATGAATGTATCCCGTGCTTTCTGTATTCTGTTGCGGATTCTTCTAGACTCGATAAATTACTATGATATGTGTGTGTGCGCGTGATTCTCGGACATTCATGCCGGTAAATGTAATACTTTTTCTTATAAAAAGAGCATTTACTTAAATAATTCTGTCTATAAAAATAACTTATAATCAAAACACACACGCGCGCATATATATATATATATATATATATATTGGGCCTTGTCATAGTGTGTGTGTGTGTGTATATATATCTATATATATATATATATATTGTTCTAGAAGTCAGATATGTATTTAACAATCTAGTAATTCCTTTATTTTTTTTAATTATGAGTCACGTTTTTTTCGAATAGCAAGCTCCATAACATTGCTTAATAACTCTGATTGAAACCTTTGGATTTCTACACAAATATTATCCCTGAGATGACGAAAAAAAGGCAGTTGAAATTAAGATGAAATATACGTTAATCAAAAAAAAAAAAAAAAAAACATCATGGAAGTAAAACCAGTGTAATTGGCTTATTAAAATATATCCGTTGTGTTGAATAAATCGAAGAATTTAAAACATTTAACATATTGCTTTGTTTGGCAATTATTTGATAAATTACAAGTTCTAATTTACAAAAAGAAAAATGTTCAAGCAAGCATTTTTTACAAATATTTTCAAAATTTTTATGGAATTTTTAATTTAAAAAAATGTTTCAGAAATCATTTTTAAAAAATTCTTTCTGTCTTTGATCATGTCTCAAATGTTATTACGTAAATAATCGTGAAATAAAGTATTTATCACCAAATATCATGAGATGTAATTTATTATTATTATTTTTTATTTCCTTTGATATCTGAAGTTTACACATTTTTTCCGGGTCCCGCCCTGGGCCCTAAGGTTAGATATGATATCATAACACTCTCCACTGCAAAAAAAAAAAAAAAAAAAATGACATAAAGTCCTTCGTAAAGTGTGGGCTGTACTCGTCAGAACAATTTTTTGTATCTCTTTGAGATTATTGTTATTGTTATTATTATTATTTTTATTTTCTTTGATTTCTGGCGTTTACACATTTCTTTCTGGGTCCCGCCCAGGGACCTAAGATTAGAGATGGCGTCATGACACCTTCCACTGACAAAAAAAAAAATAAATAAATACATAAATAAATTAAATTACATAGATAAAGCCCTTATTATTATTATTATTATTATTATTATTATTATTATTATTATTATTATTATTATTATTATTTCCTTTGATTTCTGGTGTGTACTCATTTCTTTCCGGGTTCCAATCAGAGAATGCCAGAAATGGCATCATGGCATTCTATACTGAGCACTTAAAAAAAAGATAACAACAACAAATGACATATATATTTTACATAGACAAAGCCCTTCGGAATATGTCGGCTGTACTCGTGAGAACAATTTTTTTGTATTTCTTTAAGGTATGTGCTGCCAGGAATCCCTTCAATTATTCTACTGGAATCTTTTCCAATCAATCCGGAGGATCTAATTACAACAGGAATTTTTGATGTTCTCATCAGCCACATTTTTGAGATTTCGATTTCAAGGTCCTTGTATTTTGATAGATATTTGAAGATCTTCAAATATACATTGTAGGCTGCAGGGACTGCCATATCAATAAAGTGACACGTTTTTGTGTTTGCGGTCTCTAATAACGATATCTGTGCGATTAGCTTAGATTGTTCTGTCTGTATATATTGTAAAAAACCCATACCGGTTACAGAGATAGAACCTGCAACAATTTACGGGACGTTTTATTGTGCTTCTTTCTGTTTCTTCTTGATATTATTACTGCTCTATGTTTTAATATCGAGAGCTATAATTACAAATTATAATTACTCTTTGACCGAGAATTGTAAGGTATGCCGGGGCAGATGATGGTTTCTCCTACAAAGGGGGACGAAACTTCGGACCCTGCTGGTATGCGCATTTGCGTTATTAAGTCTATGGAATATGAAACTCGATAAAAAGTAGTTCATAATGTTTAATAAAAAAACAGGGGGTCTTCTCAAATATGAGTATCCACAAAATAACCTTTTGAGTAGCAGAAAATTATCCCCGATAAACAGTATATTGATTACCCAGAACAAACAAAATATATATATATATATATATATATATGTGTGTGTGTGTGTGTGTGTTAGAACTTATTAGGAGGATTTGAGATACTTATAATTAAGTAATTCATCGAGTCTAGAAGAAGCCTCAGCAGAGTGCACTGGACGGCCGTTTCGTTCTATATTTGGGACTCATCAGCCGTGCGTATCTACTACCAAGACTTGAACCCGGCCGTTACGATACGACGCAAGCGTCATACCAACTGTACCAACGGACGTCGGTGGCGAAGAGGTAACGAATTAGACTCGATATAGCGCCGCTCTTCACAAATTCAGTGATAGGACTGTGCCCCCACGAGCCACGACTACTATCCCCAAGGCGCTCCATCCAGAGTATTAGAGGCCTGTTCAAGCAAGGATATATAAGGAATAGCAATTATTAAGAGGATTTATGATAATCATAATTAAGTAATTCATCAAGTCTAGAAAAAATCTCAACAGAATGCAGAAAGCACTGGATGATCGTTTCGTCATATATTTGGGACTCATCAGCAGTATTTTCTGCATTCTGTTGAGGTTTCTTCTAGACCCGATGAATTACTTAATTATATATATATATATATATATATATATATATATATATATATATGTGTGTGTGTGTGTGTGTGTGTGTGTGTGTGTGTGAATGGGTGGAGGAATCCTTCTGTATGGAGTAGCCATGCATTCATCTATAGAGCACATTTATGTCGCTTCAGGCCTTTTCTTTATGAACCAATTGTCTGGCATTCAGTGCCATACAGGAGATTCGACTTTACATCGAATTCCGACTTTCTTTTCTTTGATTCCAAAGACATTTTTTCTATCACTTATCACGTTGATTTGTTTCTGAAAAGCACATTTCACTCTATGTGCCTTCAGATTAATAAGTTATACCTTTCCATCGTCTATTACGTGTGGATATTAACAAACTTGTGGGTCTAGTGTGTTTTTTTAGGCGAAGGTGTGAGTTCAATATATAAACAAAGAAAATAGTAGAAGCATACAAAAAAAATGAGTTTCTTCTACGGACGTTACTTCTTTTATGTTGACTTAGTCTTCTTTAATTATTGGTTAATCTTTTTTCTTTCTTTCTGAGAGTAATATGACTAAATATCCTTTCAGTTCCCCTTTTGAAATTGTTATCAATACAATGCGTCTGCGTATGTTGGTAAAATTACGTCTGCCTATTAATATTGATAGAACTTCTAAAACACTTAAAATCATCTTGCTGTTCAAAATAAATAGAACCAGTGAGAAAATACGTCGTTGTCATTCACTTCTTTCTTTTTTTCTGTATTTAGTTGACTCCTTTATCCGTTTGCAAGCTGTTACCAAGAAAGTTAATAGTGTATTTGAATATCTTTTCCATGTATATCAAGCTTTCCTAATATTTCAAAGCCTTAGTTGTGCCGTAATGTTTTGAATACTTTTGTGTAAACGTAGTGTCAGACTCTTATGCCTTACTATTGCTGGCTTTGATAGCATTCTATTCATGGAAGTTACCTTTCTTGTTCTAGTGTATTAAGAAAAGTCACGTAACTCTTACCCGATTTTCCTTCTAATTCTGCTACGAATTCTATTTTCGAGGTGATTTGCCATGGTCAAATGCAAAACAAATGACAGGACTGTCCAACAAGCAGTATTGTCAGTTTGCAATAAGAAAATCGTAAATTTGAAGAACCAAATAAAAGGTTAGGCTGACAGACCTTGTCAGTATTGTTTAATAAAACTTGTTTGAAAAAAGAAATATATTTATATTATCTGCGTGACAGGGTGAAAATAATATAAATTAAGCAAACAATATATGCAAGGCAAAGCAACAGTAATATTGCAAAAGCTTCACAAAGCAACGATTGGCGTTGACTCACAGAAGCAAATTCAAACAAGCGAACATAGCGTTCTGACTTCATAAGATTGGGTCATGTGAAACGGAGAAATGGCCAATTTTATTGACTAGGGAAAAAATCAAGGCATGCATTTGTGTGCTTATACCTATAAAAGGGAAATGTTTTATTACCATTCATACGGAGTGAAACAAATACTAATCATTTGCGGTGATATTATTTTTTATTTATGAAACTCATTGAGCTTATTACTAAATGAATTCACATTCATTCTTAATCTCTTTGGTAGCACTATGAAAACTTATCTATTAAGGTGTACCGATATTTCGCTGCTGCCATATATTTTCTTGTCGCTTCGATAAAGTTATAAATTCCAAGAATCATCTGGGGCCTGTAAGCAACTTTACGCAAATCTCACCTTGTCCTGGCGTTTTGATCTTTTTCATCTTGGTTAGTTTTGATCGAAGTTCGGCTTTTAGTATTTCAGGTCCCCACTCGTCTCTTTATTTACTGTAGGTTCTTCTCTTTCGCTAGAAAAGTATTCTCCTATGTATGCATTCCATTATTTCAATAATCTTTTCTTTTCCTCTCACTTTCGATTTCAGACATCTTGCTGAGGAGCGTGTTATCTGTCGTGCTTTTCTTTTAAACTTTTTATATATACTTGATACATCTGTGTTCTACAGTTTTTCAACCTCAATGTATTTCTCATAAATTTATTCAGCTTTTGCTTGCTTGCACTTCTAATGATTTTGTTTAACCTCATGTATCCTGCAATAGTTCTTGGCATTATCAGCTGCCGCTCTTTCATTAGATAGAGAATTTCACCTGTCAGCCGCTTTATTTTTTTTTTACTTATCTTTCTTTCCTCGGTATTAATAGAATAGAATTGAAACTCTAAGAAGTTTGAAAGACAAACAAGCAAACATAAAACTGTGGAAAAAGTGACTTGTACAGATATTGATTCAAAGAAAGAATTCCATTTTAAAGGTGTTGATGAGAGTGTAGATAAATCGGGCCTTAATATGACAAAGGTTGGATGGGGGTAGTTGCAAAAGGCACTCCAGGAACTTTTTAAAAGCACTTCAAAGTTCACATAAACTTACTTATCGTTGTCATTTTGGCAAGCAGTTTCATCTATTTTGAGATAAAAGAATTCGTGAAAACTCGCCAAGAAGATTCGATTTTGCTCGTTTCATCTGATTGTCCATCAGATAACCTTTCTTATCACACTGCGATATATCGAAGTCTTATTCTGTCTTTCTTTCTCTCTTCTTCAGTCTTTTCAGATCTATCTATCTATCTATCTATCTATCTATCTTACTTTTTCATATCTCTCTATCGACATCTATCACATTATCTTTCTGCTATTTATTTCAGTTTTTCAAATCTATCTATCTATCTATCTATCTATCTATCTCTTCACTTCTGTATTTTCTACTTAGCTCGCAAGCATACTCACTGTCAAAGTCTGTCTGTCTGTCTATCTATCTATCTATCTATCTATCTATCTATTTTCACTTTTATGTAGTTAGCTCGCTAGCATACTCAGTCAAAGTCTATCTATCTATCTATCTATCTATCTATCTATCTATCTATCTCATTCTGCCCATATCTAGCGCGCTAGCTAGTTATTACAATATGTTCATATCTATTGAAAGTCCTCATCCACAATACTGGCGTGTATCTAGTATCGAACGCATACCCCTCGCGACATTACTTCATATGCAACAACTCCGCCACCAAACCTACTCTTTTCTGATTTCGAACCCCATTAACGACTCAAATAGTACATATCTTAATTATCGACTTTCGACTTAGGACTGCATGATTGCTATGAGACTAGATCATTTTCCACCAGCATTCAAGGCACGAAGTTACAGTTGCCCAATTAGGAAATAGGATTTCATGTACTAGGATACATGGCAGATAGGCTTTCAACGCTGCATAATCTTCCTACTTCCGTTTTCATCGATTTGTTGAACTAGGCTGAGTTTTGTTAATGTCGCTTTCATCATAATTTTCTCGGGAGTTGTCAAAATATTTCTGTCCTGATCCACAACCCAAAATCTGAGTTCTATTTTCTCGTTGTAGCTGGAACGAATTTTTTTATTTATATTTTAAAATACCAACTTGCAGAATTCTTGCAATTATTTTAACGTTTATGTACAATCATTGATGGAAACATATCAGTGGAAAATGTGGGATTTTCATGCGTTGGATTTAGAACTTACATGAAAATCCAGACAATGTCCATGCGTTTATGAAGCCAGCACTGGCTGAGAAGGGCTCGTCATATTCAACTAAAAAGATGAGATATGCTAAATTCCAGCGTGTAGATTCTTGAGATCAACTTTCTGAGAGGCCTTCAGTGATATCAATTTGTTGGTTATGTCGTTGACCAACATTTAAACTATCGATAAATCTAAGTCGAATCGACCCATGGAACGTACTCGTTTAATAATGTATGAGTTGCTGGATATGCAGAAACTGTCTGTCAAATGAAGAGTGAGGTATCTGAATGCCGAGCTGAAATTATATAGAGTGAACACTTTCTATTTATTGTGAAACATTCTCTGCGATCTTGTGATAAGTTTTCGGGACGGTTTGTCATTGTTGATGAAACCTGGTTATAGTCTGATGAGCAAAATGCATTCAGAAGTGTGAAACTACATGTGAAGCATTAACTTGATGTGAGGAATAAAACAAACGTTGAAAGAAAAAGAGTTAAGAAGCTGCGGAAAGATGGTCTTCTTTGCAGGAAAATATCCTTGTTTACAGTAGATGACAAGGCAATAAATACTCTGGAAAAAATTGAGGTTTGAGTGCATCGACCCTCCACAAGACTCACCAGATTTCACCCGACTATTTTCTAGACTTTTAATTCATTTTAAGGGAGGAAATATTCAAATAATTCAGTGCTTTCCAGCTCAATAATTAGACATAAGAATTTGTGGATTAAAGATCCATGAGAAATTGTTTACAAACGTGTTAAACTGCGAGTGTTGTCGTCCTCTGCTTGTCTTTGAAAAGAAAGCATGAAACTGAAACTTTCCTGTGTAGAATCATAACCACTAATGATAAATGGTGTTTCCATAATTGTAAACGTGAACGTTTAGCATTTTTTTAATCTTTTCATCTCAAGCAAGCCAATAATACCACTAAAACTCAATGGTTGACTGGGGGTGAAACAAACTGAAAAAAAAAACATTAGGAGAAGGAAACGGAAAACTCTGTGGTAAGTAGGAAACAAGGGATAAACTTATATCGGTCTGCTGTAAAAGTTGTGTTAGCGGATTGAATATATTATTTAACTATTTAACCTTGTGCACAGACATGTTTATTTAACTACATATATACATACATACATACGTCTGCATGGCTCTAGGTACATACTTGCGCAAGTACATATTTCAGAGAGTTGATTCAAATGTAATGTCTGTTCTTCTTGGATTAAAATAGGTTTACTCGTAGAAGCGCAAAGAGACTCAAAGGTTTCAAGATTCAAAATGAAAACTCGTCATAGTTTTCTTACATTTCAATCGTGGTATTTCACATTTGAATGAGGTTATGTATACAGAACTTAGATTGTATGACATGGAATAAAAAATCAGTTCAAATTGAAACATTCGAAAACCACAAGATGCACATCATCACAGGCCACCAACTGATAGACAAAGTGAAAATAAGTACTCTGAAAATCAGTACTCTTTAAATGGAACTAATTTGCCTCTTCACTTTTATATAATCCGAAACAAATCGTTGAAACTAATTGGATACATTAGAAGATCAAGTGCGTGGCTCGTTATATTGTATCTTGAGGATATGGTGCCTGGATATGAAGTAGAGGAAAACCAAGAGAGATGGCGAGATAACATGATTATGTGGTCACCAGTTAATGTGGACACCAACAAAATAGGTTAGCTCAAGATTGTCATGTTAGTTCGCAAACTACCGCAGGTGGAAACAACTACCAATGAACGTAGATCGACATCGCTATATGAGAGCTATTTTTTTCATTTCTTCATCATTAGAGAATCATTATTTTCTTAGGGCATCATTTGTGAACCGAAGCAGATGAAAATCTAAGTGTGTCAGGTCAGGTCTCGATGATACAAGGTTTATCTGGTCATATACTGTGATTTTTTTTTTGGACTTTAAATACTGTGAAGTTTTGCATTTTCATATTACAAAAGCATTTCAACCAATTTCGCAAATGGCCTCTCTGGAAGTCGGAGCAAGAAGTCGGTAGTGATGCTATTTGGAACAGGCTCTAAGAGTATGATTGCCTTTTGTGGAAACTGACACTAAGGCCAGATTCAACCTTTTACTTACGGATCCATCTCCTTGCCGTTTGGCGTTTCAATAAAACATTCATGACCAACTGTAAATGTGTGCATAATTTTCTTCTAAAGGCAGGAACTTAATAACAGTTTTCGTTTTCTACGCGTGTCCAGATTTGGTTGGTGCATAATTATCAGGCGTTGTTTAAACAATGTTTATTATGAAAAAAGAAACAGAACAATTCAACAATAATATCTTTAAATGATTATTCCGGAGCGTAAGATTATCACCAAGGATTTTTATAACCTGAAAATAAAATATTTTTATTAAAAAAAAAAGCTAAACAAAACAGCAATTTTTATTAACAAATAACTCGCCTACAAAAACGCCTGATAATTATGCACCAACCCAATATTTTGAAAGAGCATTGTGAGTAAGAAAAGAGAAGGTAATTTCATTTTTTTACCCTGATTATCCAATTACTTTTTGGTTAATAGTTTAAAAAACATAAGGGGTTTTACTAGTAGGAGTAGAAAGGTTCGCATCCAGTTCACACTCCTACCGGTCAGGAGTAGAAATTTACCCCTTGTTGTCTCTTCCTGATTGGGTTTTAGGTTTTCCTAAAGATTTTTTATTCTCTTCAACTCCAAATATCTCCTAGCGTCTTATTAGCATTATCACCTTATTTGAGGTGAATTGATTAAAATAAACACTTTAAAAAAGTCGATTACAACAAACATTACTTTTAACTGACCATTGTATACATATATAAATAAATACACACTTAGGTAAGTATAAAACTACATACAATTAAATTTTATTTTGGAAGACATAATAAAATCCCGTTCAGATTTCTTTGTAAAGAACACCATCGTCATTATTGGCAAACACGAAGGACCACAGGAAAACAGAAATTATTTTATATCTTCTATTCTTTCATGCTTTCTTTTGTCTAGAATCCCCAAATCTGGGATTCATTTCTGAATAGATATTTTTTTGCACTGAGTGTCTTTAACAAAACAAGCGGTATCAGCAAAGATGGAATAGCCAGTCTTGGTTCACACTTGAATATGTTGCTCTTATTACTTACAGTATTATTGTCTCACAGGGAATGATACAACAGAAACAGCAAAGAGCAACTACATGCAGTCAATCCAAATCAAAATTGGAAACAAAAGACGAGGTTCCCGCGTGTTCTAGAAAATCACACGATTTTTAATAGTAGGAAATAGTAGCTTTTATTATAAACAGTCCTGAACTTTACTTCTAACGTTAAACGACAAGGTCCAATATCTCGCTAACTTCCAGCCTTTCACGAAACATAAAACTTCTGATTTTTCTATCTCGGTTCGGGAAGTTTCCAGATTAATCAATAGCTTTGCTTCTACAAGGGTTACCAGCCTGGATAAAATTCCAGTGTTCGTTTTCAAGGACCTTAGTCCAGAATGATCTCCACTTGGTAAAGTTGTTTAACGACTGACTGAAGGAGGAATATTTTCCTGGTTTATGGAAGATACCCAATTTTCAAGACTTGACGAGCGCTCATCTCTGTCACAATATCGCTCCATCAGCCTCTTTGTTGTCATTATCAAAGTACCTAAGTTTATTATCAACAAGAAGGTTGTTGATCACCCCAATATAAACAATTTCCTGGGCAACAGGTAGTATGAATTTCGTTCCTCAAGGTCCACTGCTGATGTCATAATTGTTATTAAATACAGAATCAGCAAAGCGCTCGATAATAAACTCATTATTGGAGTTAAATATCGCAAAGGCTTTTGACAAGTTATGGCATAGGGGGTTGCTACACAAGCGCTCCAATCCAACAATGGCAGAATGTTCACAATTATCAAGTACTTCTTATCGGGTAGGTCCATGAAGGTGGTCGTTAATGGCCATTTTGAGCCCATCCGACCAAACGGGCGTCACCCAAAGATTTCTCTCCTTGGTCATACTGTCTTTTTGCTTTATGTTAACGGTCTGTTCAGATGCATTTTCAGATAATTAGTAAATGCAGATTATACCATAGATTTTGGTTGCGCCTACAAAAACATAGGTGATCAATGGAGAAAAAAACATTCAGTATCTGCAAAACCAAGTATGGTTCTATCATCATCGATCAGACTCTGAACTTTCTCCATTCATGATGACTAGTAAAATATATATATATATATATATATATATATATATATATATATATATATATATATATATATATATATATATATATATATATATATATATATATATATATATATATATATATATATATATTTCTGACACTTAAAAGAATCAAAGAAAAACACCTACAGTAAAAGCGGAACATTTGCCAAATATTTATAGAAAATATTTTCTATAAATGTTTTTATTTTAATTGTTCTGATGTGCTTTCCTATTTGGTACCTCAGCATTACGGATTTAAGTGAATTACTAGATTTACATTTTACAGTTGAAATTGCTATATGTCATATAAATTTCTAAGCTAACAGTTTATTTTCCCGCAATTTTCGCTTGTGGGACGCTCTTCCTGCTTTATTTTCCGGTCAACGCTGTTCTTCATAAATTTTAAATGCAATAATCAGTCGTTATTTTTTCTTCTTAATTCATCTTTTTAATTTAATTTTCTCTCTCCTTTTCTTTTTATCTGATTCTTTCACACTCAGTAACGCTTTGCGTCTTAATAGCTTTATCGCCTTGCTTGGGGTGAAATGATTTAAAAAAAAATAGATGGGGTTATGGAAATATTAACTTTTGTTTCTTTTCCGTTTTTAAAATGCGACAAAACATTTTTCCAACCGAATATTATATTTAGTTTACTCATCCCCTCACGGCATGGATGCTCAGTTAAGTCAGTTATGTGCCATGCGTGATACACGCTTAAACTATCATGTATCTTTCGATATATGACTGACGAGGCAGATTTTCTTTACCGCAGTAGGTTGCCTTTTCTTTCTACGGTAGAGCAATTGCCATCCAAGGCTATAGAATCCGATCTGTCTTGTTTTAGCTGTTGGGGAGAAGACAGTATTCATATATTTCCGAAGGGTATTAGCACGTAAGTAAATGTAATGGACTCGATTGAAATTCGAACTCGACTCTCAGATTCCTCAATCCGTACTGCTATCCATTACTTCACCGTGAAATTTGGATTACGTTTTTAAATAGCATAGTTCTTTTGTACGTAGGTGATCATGGCTCCCAACAGATTCCTTTCTTTTATTATTTGTGAATTGACATGAATTTTTGGCAAAGACAATCGAGTGGTTTCCCATTGCTATCTTCCCGGTTTTATAATTTAGTATAGACTTTTTCTTGGACTATTTACCACTAAATGCCAAAGCATTGGTTATAAACCTTTTGTGCGCAATTCGCCCTTTTCACCATAAGTCAGAATGTCATTTACAATTTCCAAGATTGTCCGACTCAAAAGGGACATTCCAAATAATATGCATTTATTATTGAAAAATCTTCATTCAATATCTGTCTATATTTCTAAGATGAGGGATTAAGTACACTATTTACATAATTCGGACTATTGTCCTCATCTTTGTCGCCATATTTATTACAACGTTTCGGCCGTTGTACGCTCCGGCCTTCTCCGGGTGGTTGGAATGTCGAACTTCATTCGTTTCCATATTAGTACTTTCACATTTACATCGATCATTTTTATAAAAATAATTGTTATAAATTTCAGTTCAACTTTGTTTGTTTCATGGAATCATTTGACAATTCATACTATCTGAGCCTTTCTCCATTGATGATGATGGATGTGAATATACACTATTTATATTATTCGGACTGTTGTCCTCTTCATTGTCGCCATATTTATCACAAGGTTTCGGCCGTTGTACGCTCCGGCCTTCTTCAGGTGGTTGGAATGTCGAACTGAACCCTTTATTTCTCTCGCTGGGGTAGACTGTTCTAGTTCCACGTGCCATGTCTAATGGATCCGTTAATTCACTTCTCCAAGTTCTCCACTGCCTTAACGAGGTATTGAACTCGCAACTCTTTGGGTCCTGTCACTGGATCTAACTAAGACTTTTATCCACTGTGCCACGTGTCCTTAATAAAGGGTTCAGTTCGACATTCGAACTACCTGAAGAAGGCCGGAGCGTACAACGGCCGAAACTTTGTGATAAATATGGCGACAAAGATCACGACAATAGCCCGAATGATGTAAATAGTGTACATAATTCCTCATCTCAGAAATATAGACGGATGTGAATATATATTGAATATGAGATTCATCATGCCGTCTTTTATTGAAAATCATGATGGGCTCCAAATTCTGTATAATAAAAAATATTCCCCCTTGAAACTTTGAAAACCTCCCAGAGTGAATTCCGCCATGGGAGAATCCCCCACCTGATTGACAACACTGGACTAGAGTTACCATTTTATCCTGATATAAAGGAGAATATATTGATCTTTCTCAATTATATTTGTATGAAAGTGAACGCAATAGATGAGAAAAAATGTTTTAGTCGGTTCTCGATAATTTCAGTTTCCAATCTGATAACCCTTACACTATACATACATCTAAATATTAGGCTGAATATTGTATCGTATCTCAGCCTTTAAATGTCTTTTGTTGGCCGTGAGGCTTTCTTCTTCTCACACCAGGAAGAGAAGAATGGGTCATGACTCTATCAAGCTGGCCCTATGCTTGATGATATGAGCGGATGTGACACGCTTGGGTGATCTTTTCGATTTATGATCATTCAATCGTATTGTGCCTAAGCGAATGTAACGAACCCGACTGGAATTTGAACTCGGCTCTGCGATTTCTCATTCGAAGCCATCATCAGTGACGACACTCGTACAGAACACATCCAAGCTTACTGCACCTGAAGGTGAATATAATATAACATAAATTAAAGAAAAATCGTTTAAATATTTTTACAGTTTATAACTTAATAGGAAGAGCTTCTTTTTTTACAATAATTGCTGAAATGAGACTAAATTTTGAGAAAGAGAAAATTAAAGTGCCTCCTGAATTTCCAGAATAAAACTTCTCAACAGTTCCGTTTTCCCAATCACATTCACGTGTTTCGTAACCCATTACGGTCGTAGAGGCACCACATATACTGTAACCATAGTAGCAGTGCGGTGTGTGGGCAATATAGCCCTGACGGAGTCGAAACTTGTCCAGATTAGTTTGAATTCAGAGTTTTCCTTCTCCTAGTCTGGTTGCCAGTTAAAGCTATAGAACTCAATCTGTCCTGGCATTCAACCCATATCTGGAGGGAGAATTAACATCTATCCAACAATTGCAACTAAAGTTACCATTCATACCGTTTTCAAGGGTATTCGTGCGTAAGTGAACGTAACAAACTTGGCTTGTATTTGAACTCGGCTCTCCGAGTTGTCTTGTCTATACATTACACCACCGCGCATCCATCAGTTCCATTTTACAATTTACATAAAGAAGACATCTGAAAGAATGATAAAGCCCAGAATCAACTACAATGATAGACAAAGTAACTGTTGAGTATGTCCCTGGACAATCTATTTTCCTATAATAACTGACTCACTTGTCTGTAAATAATTCTCTCGAGTAATTTATTTATCATCTCTCAGTTGCGTCTCTGTCTTTGAGCAGAGTGCGCTCAGGGGCGGCTCCGTCAAAGGACAGAGTCACAACTGAGGAAAATTATACTGAGAAGTGCCCGGCCCTAGGGAACAGCTGCGCGATGCCGCGCCTTCTTATTGCACCAGAGAGAAGAATCGGTGCTCGCACCGAGGCCAGCGCAATTAAGTTTGCGGGGGCTAGAAGAATTTTTATCCCAGCTCGAGTGTACACGCTGGGGTTCCCCTCACTAAACCCACCTTGTGTCCCAACACGACCTCGTGGTTGTGGTGGGGGGTGAGGAGTAGGTACAAATAACTGGATCAGCTCGTAGCAGCCAGATGATTAGACATTACTGCTAATTCTGAGTGAGGAAATCCACTGGAATATAGTAAATGCACTATAAAATAATACTGTAAAATAATACTGAAGTGAAAGTAATCAGGAGAAAAACTTTCAGATTTAACCTCAGTAACTCTAAAATCTTACATAATCATATTGGTATTAATAACTACTTAGCTGAAATATAAGACAACACAACCGCGTCTTACATTGGTTGGAGATAATATATAAATTAAATTCGATTCTAGCAGGCCGGATAACATTTGAAGGCAAGAATATTAAAAATAATGTAAGAAGTACAGTTTGGTAGGAAGGAATTATTTGTCTTGTTTTGTAATTTGAGATGTATCGTATATATACGCCTATCATGCGACCTTTGAAGACTTAATTTTGATATTCTGGGTATGACGATAAATTACATGCGTGTCCTGGGTAAGACGATAAACTATATCCAACAGCAAGGCCTCTGATCAGGAGGTTCTTATTGCTGGTGTTCCCAAGTCCAACCTGACCTGGGGTGGAGGGTCAAAACATATAGAAAGAGGGTAAAAAAAAAAAAACGGTTTTAATACCAGCAATACGTTTTTAGAAAAAAATCATTACAGTAATAAATTTTCGAAGAAAAAATTATTACCAGCAATACATTATTGCCAGCAATATTTTGTTGGAAAAATATTGCCAGCCATACATTTTTAAACATGAAATATTGCCAGCAATACATTTTTGGAAAAATATTACCATAAATATTTCTTGAAAAAAAAATATTACCATCAATAAAAATTTTAGCGGCATTAAATAACCAGGTAACCATTATAAGTATTGAGCTTAATATGCCGTAAAACAAACCAAACCAAAGCCTTAATTATGAAGCTAATTTTATTACAGCAAATGATATATTTTGGAGAACGGTATAGCGAGAACCAGCAGTACATACATTATTTTTTTCTCGTGTATGATGCAACCCTCTTAAAATTAGCTTCAAAATTAGGTTGTTAAAAGTCGTATGATTAATATTTAATGAACAAAATAGATGGGTTTGTTTTGTTTTTTTTTTTTGTTTTATTTAATATCAAAAGACACTAAATATCAGCAATTATCTTCAGAATCTTATATAAAACATTGATATAGTGTCGTCCTAACATTAATATTGAAACATTAAATTGCTATTAAATCGTTTATAGGAAAGTTATGTTACAGTAGTAGGAAAGTAATTGTAAGCCGAGATGCTAGATCAGGACAGAAAAAATTACAGTTTTTTTTCTTTGTATTCTGTAAAGAATATCTAGATCAGTCAGTTATGTGCCATGCGTGATACACGCTTAGACGATCATGTATCTTTCGATACATCACCTGCGAGGTAGATTTTTTTTTCCCGGAGTAGGTTGCCATTCTTTCTGCAGTAGACTAGTTGCCATCCAAGGCTATAGAAACTGGTCTTGTCTTGCTATTTACCCATAGCTGGTTGGGGAGGTGCCATGCGTGATACACGCTTAGGCGATCATGTATCTTTCGATACATCACTTGCGAGGCATATTTTTCCAGGAGTAGGTTGCCATTCTTTCTGCAGTAGTCTAGTTGCCGTCCAAGGCTATAGAAACCGGTCTATCTTGCTATTTACCCATAGCTGGTGGGAGAAGAGGAGGATTCATACCTTTCCCAAGGTTATTATCACGTAAGTGAATGTAATGGATTCTACTGCAATTCCAACTCGGCTCTCTGATTCCTCAATCTGAGCCACTATCCATTACTCCACAGTGCCTCTTCTAGATAGAGAACAAAAAAGCTTGACCAGGTTTAGCAGCAATGTTCAACGCATAGACGAATGGCAAATGAACAAAGCAGATTTTTGGCGAGAAACACTAGAACGGTAAACAAATTTTCCTAGTAAGACACATAGCAATTGAATGAATATATTCTTTTCACTTCACGTCAGGGGAAAATGTTAGACAAAGAAGTCGCAATGATTCACTCCCCTGAGGATGATCCTCAGCCATACTACTGACGTGCAAAACAAAGGTTTCTCTTACAATATATCCATTTCCTTTTGGAGACGTTAACATCAGCAAGTCAACTAAACTATTAAAAACGCACATAAGCATCGTTCTGGAAGACCGTAAACAGCCATGTCTTTCACAAATAATACCGCTGAAAACTCTTTATCAGTCTTGTTCAGTGAGCGGCTTATGATATAAGGCTTTACCCTTACGTGAGTCCACGCCCTCAGTGAGGAAGATAATCTGCCGTACAGATGAATTAGGAGAAGAGGTTGCATATATCCGACTCTCATCAGACCTCAGGACACGAAACATTTTTTTTAAAATAAGTATCCTAAAAAATAATAAATAAATAAAAAATAAGTGTTATCGTGCAAAATTGGAATGAATCAATGAAATGAAAACATAAAAGAAAAGTGAATTCGCACAGATGCTAATTTTTTGTGATATGGGGTCTGGAAAGACACAACACATAACTCGACAGAGTCAGTCGTGATAGAAGCATTCAATACTCAGCTAGTCAAATCACTGCAATAGTATTGTCTTCCTCATCCTAGACGATTACCCAGGGCTACTTATCATGATTGGATCAGTCCATTCATGATAGTAAGAAGGGTAACTCTCTTACCACAACAGAAATAGTTTTCTGTTGCATACAATTTCGTGTCTACTTTGTCAGCAATTTGGTATCCGTTCGAACACACGTCGTTATCTTATTCTATGTGAACACGGTAGAGTAATGGATTGCGGCTCGGATTGAGGAATCGCTGAACCGAGTTCAAATTCCAGTCAAGTTCATTACATTCACTTGTCTGGTAATAACCTTGGAAAATATATGTATCCACCAGCGATAGGTAAATTTAGTAGGATAGAATGGGTGGCAACGGGTTTAGAAGAAGAAAAACTCTGAATTTAAAACTGTATGTAGCCCTGGAGAAGCACATGATAACTGACTCCGGCCGACTCTTTTGGGTTGACCCGTTCCGTCGTGAGCTTTGGGTGCTCTCGATCCTCGTTCGTTTCTTACTTTGCCACACGTTTGATCCGAGATCAAGCTCATCTCTATAGGATATACTTGTATAGTCTTTCGCTTGTATAGCCTTCACTTCTTTTCTGGTTTCTATTTCAAGAAAGCTGATGATTCTACATTCGTCTTCTTCATGTTGAATCCTAACACATATTTTAAGCGACATTATGCTAATAAACATTCAAAGTCTCTATACATTTTTGGGACACTCTGTACAAGTCAGATCCCTTTTGCTTCCTTTGTGGCATTATTGAAATTGCATCTATAGATTTGAAGACACACAGATCTCATTATTTTATGGTACGACCTTTTTCACTTGAATTTTTTTTTCTCGATAGCATTTGATCATGTCAAATTTGATAATTTGGGAATTGGCTTATTATTCTTTTTTGCAGGTTTGATCAGGAAATGTATAATCCTTACAAAATAAAAGGCATAAAAAGGATTGCAATATGCAGCGAAATAACGAGCTCCTCTCTTTATTTTGCTGTGACAATTATATGATCGTTTCCTCGATTATGCATTTCCATTTCTGTGAAATCAATAGACGAAGTGAAAATCATTTTCTTTGCTGAATCCCAACTTGCATCTGTTCAATTTTAAGTTATTCGAGATAACGGCCTAAAGAACCGATTTCGTTGCTTTCAAAGAAATAAACTCTCGTCGTTATTGAAATAGGCAATTATTCCGTGAATATATGATCATAGAAAAAATTCTGTCATAAAATAAATTTTAGTGTAATAAAAAATGGATAGTGATCTTTTGTCAAAATGGTATTTGTAATGGTAATGATGATATTAGCCGTTTTCTTATAAGGAAAATTTAGACATACATTGACTGAAATATGAGCGTTATTTTTGGTTGAAATTTACAAAGTCTTAAAACTTTTCTCAAATCCAGTAACTGTTATCGGTCTTTCTAGTACAGAATGGGTGTTTTTTTCCTAAATCCTTTGTTTAAGGTACTATATACAGTCAACATCTTGCTTATATAATTTCATTCTAGTTAAATGTGCTCTCCATATCTGTTATTGCTGCTAATCGAAGTCTTCAAATGATGTGCTTTTTGATAAATTACTTTGTGATACGGCAGCGCCTGTCTGTGAGATCTAATGAAAGATAATCTCATTCAAGAGTTCATTAACTGGAAACGTTTTTTTAATCATTGACCTGAGAAAACGGTTGTATATAGCTGAAAGTTTAGGTATTTACAGAACGAGTTGGACGCCATCTGACGAGGCTATTTAAGACCATGATTCGAGTTCTTTTTATTCAGGCGTAAAATAGAGAAAGGAAGTGAAGGCGGGAAGTAGAGTTAGTTTAAAATATCATGTAAAGAAAACTTAAACGTAAATTAAGAGACAAATCCTTACTGGTCAATGCTTATAGTTGCTGCCTGGTCAAATCTTCATTAGTATAAACGTATACTGAGCTGACCACGTCATTCATGACATTTACTTGATTATATGATTTATGGCATGCACTTACTTGGCCATTTATCTTTTCTTTAACAACATCATATTATCAAACATATGAGACACTAGCAGCATGGCACGGCGTTGCCTGTGCTTGATTCAAAAATCGTACGACTCATACAACAATCGCTATCATTTGACTTAAAATATGTTTGCCCTTCCTTGCCTTTAAAAGAGTGCCCTTTGCCGTGCTGATGTTGCTACATGCCTTACTTCTTGCCTATCTCACATTGCGAATGTTTTATAAGCTCTATACTAAACATTAAATCTGTTACGAAGAAAGAACTAAACAAAATGAACACAAAACGATCAGCTTTAAAAAAGGACTCGTAACTGGAAAAACCGAATGAAAAAAGAATGTTATCAACAAATACTTTTTCACACCCAACCCAGTTCTGCAGAATCAGAATCAACGTTGAGTTTAAGCAAGCGAATGAGCCAATTGGAGTAAAGTGCCATGCAGTTTTAAATTTTTCTCACTTGTGACGAATGCAGCTATCGATTTTTTTTTTGCTCGTTAACATTCGTGTCACGTTGGCTCTCACGCTGGCCAATAGAATCTTCCTGCCTATTCGCGGCAGCCAGCTATAGGCTCTCACTCTGGCCAGTAGAAAATGGCCGCAAACTACATGAAAACTGCCGTAGAAGCATGAAAAGATCGATTATTTCCACTATCGATGAGAGTTGGAAAATGCAAAGTCGGTCATCGCATTCCCACTAATTTGGAGCATGTGCATGTAAATTATGGTGCAAAACCGTCGAAAATTGCGGCCGTGCATTCGATACACACACACACAGACACCCACAGACACACACACACACACACACATCCTGCCTTTTATAGATAGAGATTTCTTTCATTTCTGCCAGCTATGATATCTTTAGTAAAGGCATGTTATTGAGATATACAGCAATATTTTATTATCAATCTCTAACAATAATACGAAACTATATTTATCATGCGTAAAATAATAGTTTATTCACTCCCCTTCAATACTCCGCCAAATGAAAGTCGGCAGTATTGAAGACATGTAATTTCAAGTCTTTCTTCAAACATTCCATCTTTTTTGAAGAATGTGAAAGATTACCGTATTTTTTTCCGTAAAAAATATACCAAAAAATACGTGTGCGCCTTCCAAGACGGATGTAAGTCAACGGCCAGGCTCAAGTAATCTGGACAGTCACCTAAATGGCTTGACTGATATGGATGTGGAGTCATTACACTATAATGTTAGCTATCTAATTCAGCCTTTTATATTATGTAAACTCAGTACTTAGCTGTTGCAAATATTTCCAAGACTATAAATCTTAGCCATTTCCTTATAAGGAAGAATTCGAAACATTGACCTAGCAGCTAGTACTGCTGTCGGTTGAAATTTATAAAATATTTTTCTTAAAACAATAAGCTAATAAAAAGCTATGACATTTTCAACTGATTCATGAGGATATAAATAATTTTCTTTACAAGAATAAATATGCCGACATGTATCAGTTTCATATTTCCGTTTCTATGTAAGTGCATAAGTTTTCATTTCGTAAGCCATGAATTGCTCATAACCTTTTTCAGCAATCACACACACGCACACACACACGCACACACACACATATATATATATATATATATATAGATAGATAGATAGATAGATAGATAGATCAAATATGTGGTGCAGTTCAATTTATATTACAACACAATTAATCACTCATACAAAATGTAAATTAGTAAAGTTAATGATATAAAATGATGAAATCCCTTCGCTAGCAAAATTATAAGATGCATTAACATACTAATCACTTGATGAATGTCATGATCCTTGTTTTTTTTTTTAATTATAAGCTGTATAAGGTCTTTCATCTGCAGAGAAAGGGATGGCGTCAGTTGTTTTGGAAACAAAAGGCATTGAGTTTATTGATTATCATCAAAAGAGCCACACCATCAATAGAGAGTACTATGCCAATTTGCTGAGGCAGTTACGATAGGCTATTTAGATCATACGCCGAGGAAAACTGGCGAAAGAGGTTTTGTTTTATCAGAACAATGCTCTGACACACAAGTCCTTAGTTTCAATGGCTGCTGAGCGTGACTATGTCTTTGAAATGGTTAATCACCTTCCCTATTCTCCTGATTTTGGTCCCATCTGGCTATTATCTGTTCTCCAAACTTATTTGTGAACCGGTATCGCAGTGATGATGTCTTCATATCTGCTACTGATGACTTTTTTGACCATCAGGATGAAAGCTTCTTCACCAGTGGAATCCAAACACTGCTACACCGACAAAAGAAGTATGATGACGGAAAAAGGGATTGGGTTGAAAAATAAACCTCATTTAGCCACATCCCATAAGTGTACCTTCGTCAGTCTATGAACAACAACAGCCGAGACACAAGTAGTACTGCGAGTTACACATTGGAGAAATCAGAGTAAAAATGTACAGAAATTTGACTATCTGGGATGTGTTAAAACAGAAACTGGAAAATATCACATAGAAATCCGAATATGCATTGAAATAACGAAAGATGCCTTCCAGAAACTAAAAATAATATTATGAAACGGGAAAATTTCTTTGGAAATCAAGATAAAAGTGCTCAACTGTTATGTAATATCAGTTATTCTATATGACAGCTAATGCCGAAAAGATGAAGAGGAAACTGAAGCCAATTAATACTGAGAATGCTATGAGTAGAAAAATAGAAGAAGAAGGGAGATTTCAGGAGGAGGAGGGGAACAAAAACACGTTTTTCTTAGGATCAAAAAGTGGTAAGTTTGGGGAATCATAATAAGGAAAATTGTTTTAGAGAATTTGGAAACTCACATAACATATTGAAGGCAAGGAGTGCAAAAGAAAACGACGAGTAACGTAACTAACATATTTTGGCAAATGAGAGACAGAATATAGATAGTAGATGGTCAGAGACATTGCTTTATGTTGCAAGAGGAAGACATGATCGTCCATATACGGAAGGAAGAAGACACATAAAAGAAGAAAGAGGGAATCCAGCTACAAGACAGAAGGAAGAGGGAACTCAGAAATTGATGGCATTCTCTTTACATTTACAGTTTTCAAATATTAGAAAAATGTCCAAAGGATTATTTTCTTTTAACCCAATCGGAAATATGCTAAATATTGTCAAATGATCTAAAATAAAACTTTGAAAAATAATTCGACAAAATTAAGTTTTCCTTTTCATATTATTATTTATAGTTTAGTATTTCATATTTGTTTTCGCCTCCAGGAAAATCGGTGATGAAATGGTTTGGTGTCGAATTGATATCAAGCAAATTGAGTTACAGAATTATTCCTAACATCTTTCCGATTATAAATTACAATAAATTATTTAAGTCATCCGTTCTCGTCTCATGGTAATCTCGTCTCACGGTAATCTCGTCAAGGACAAGAGGAAAGAAAACACGGGAATGTTAAAATAACGAAGTTAATAGTTTGCCTCTCTAGATAATTTTTATCTCATTTAATTGTTTAAGCTTGTTATAAATATTGGATTTTATTTTTAAATAAAATAGTATTTTCCTATCAGTATCCACAGGATTTGAAACACGAAATTTGCATGACTTTAATATAAAATAAACACACGCAATTTAAATGAGCGGCGCATATATTAGCTTCTGCATAAACGTGGGTATAGATTCTCTCACTTGTAATCGATACACTTCGGTTTCGACAGCTCACAAATGGATAGGTCGTCTAGTTCGTTGTGTCTTTGTGTAATGGTGGCGTGACGTAAAGGATTATTTGGACTCCAGCTTTTTGTTGAGTGAAACAGAAAATTATCAACTTCCATTCACTAGCAGCTGTGTCACCGAATGCCTGTTTAACATTTAACAACGAGAATATCATTTTTTATAACTGATGAGAAAATGCAAATTTTCTGAGGCTTATAGCATTCTTATGCCGCCTATACAATACTGTGGTGCTGTAATTGTGACTATGTTTCCATTCATTCATAGTCTCCGATACACATAGATTTTCATGGTCAGAATACATTCTCTTTTATCATTCCACGGATGTCCCTTAATTTTATATTTTGCCTTTAGCGTGATGTTGATAAATGAATGATTTCTCATAATTAATCTCAAGCTTTCAATATTCTTTTATTGAAAACTAGAAGTTCTTAATGCTGAAAAGTGGCCCAAGAATTAGAATTTTTTCATTCATAGAGTTCAACATAGAATTATCTGAATATGGAACACAAATAACTCCATTTGAATTAAGCGATTTTATTTTTCTCGGAAAACATTAAGCATGTCAACCCAGGTTAAGCGCAGCAAAGGAGGTTGAGTGAAGTTTAATGATACTAGACTCACTCTATACTTTTAATTTAAACTAGGGGTCGGCAACATTTTGCTAACTATGTGCCGGCTTAGGGTTTTCAAATCATTTAGTGTACCAACAGCATACGTATTTTTTATACAAGTCTAGGTCAATATACCTGTTCTACAATACATTTTATATAGTAATATATAGTATATATACTTTAGTATATATTAAAATTCAAACAGCTAAATATCTTCTTTGCGTTGTAGTAGTTAATTGTTCGAACTTCATGTCATTTTGCGGCTGCGTGCCATTGGAAATTGCTTGGTGTGCTACGTGTGGCACGCGTGTCGTAAGTTGCCAACCACTGATTTAAACAATTGGTCGAATATTACTGATTCTGTTTCCATTGTTCCATTATGGTAATGTTGAAGTTAGCCGTTTCCCAATAAGGAAACATTTGATGTTTATTGACCGAACAGTTAGTGTTACTCTCAGTTGAAATTTATAAAAACGTTTTCTTAAAATAGTTTCCCAAGGAATAATCATCTCTGCTAGAGTGACCGTTATTTCTTTTTCTAGCCTTGATGGGAGTTTCCTTCCAAACGTTTGTTCATGGTACTATTGGCAGTTCAAATCTTAATGATATCATTTGCCATTTTAGTTACACGCGTTACCTATTGCTGATGTTGGATATGTTCAATTGAAGTGTTTTTGCTTTGTTATTTAATAAATTAACAAGAATATGGAGGAGCAAAATCAGTTTTCAAACAAAGTACAGACTATACAAATCGCTGGTAGTCTCCATTCTCCTATATGGATGAGAAACCTGGACACTGTTTGCAGATACAGAGAGAAATGAATCCAAGCGTTTGCGAACAAATGCATGCGAAAACTCCTTGGCATTTTCTATTGGGAACAAAAAAAAACGATGAATTTACGCGGAAAAGGTTGGAAGGTTTGTGGTACATCAGGAACCTCTTCTTGCCACTGTCAAACGGAGAAAAATGGCGTGATTTGAACACAATACAAGGCACGACAGCTTGTGCAAGACTATCATGCAAGGCACCGTTGAAGGTGAACGTAGGAGAGGGCGCCAACGCAAAAACTGGTTGGACAACGTCAGAAAACGGACAGCTATGACTGTACTAGAACTGCTGATGGCTACTGTTAATAGACCGCTGTGGAAAAGATTTAGAGTGGCTTCTGCATTCGGATCCGCCCTACGATTACAAATGTCAACGGGATGATGATGATGATTATGATGATTATGCTGAATGTGATACTGTAGCACCAGTCTATAAGGTCTGACCAAGTATAGTCTTCTTGAAGCTATTTATATTTTTTAAATAATGATATGTGAAAACGGTTGTATTATAGCTGATAGTTTAAACATCTCCAAATGAGTTCGACGTGATTTTGTATCGAGAGTTTATAGCATCCAATGTAGGATTCATATTTTGAGGTTATTTGAAATGGGTTTTAATTAAAAATATTAATTAGATTTTCTCTCATCCATCTCAGTTTGAGCTAATCGCGCTTCAGGATTTTTCTCATCAGTTTTAATTAGTTTTAATAATATAAATCTCTTAAATGACGTTTTCTTAGATAAACGATGATTTCTGATTGCACATGAAGGATTGTTTTATATTCTTTCAACTATTATCACATATAAAAACACGCCGGGATTTGCCAAGTTCTGGGCAGCTAACCAAGAGTATACTACGGTTAGAATTATATACAGGACTTGCTAGTTCACTATTGCATTGCGGTGAGAGACTTTTTGGCATAATCTGGGATGAGTTCACAAGTGTGAGCAGTAATTAGAATCAAACTCACTTGATTCGTAATGAGTTACGAGCCTAGCTTGCTAACATATGTTTCACAGTTAAGAACTCATTTTTAAATGTTGTTTTAGGACAAAGGCGAACATGGATCTCCACAGATTTCTCTTCATTGTCTGTAAACTACCATGCCATCTTTGGAAAGATAGTTGTGTGGTTTTTGTTGCCTTCTCCCTGATTTGAAATTCAGTGTTCACTGAATCTTATAGGGCCCAGTTTATCATGTTTTTATAACTCATAGTTGTGAAGGAAAAGGTAGCTCAACCTGGTGTAATGCTTAGCAAGCTTGTCTCGCTAGAACAGTTACAATTGAGAACTGAGTTTGGAACTCATTGTGTGTCCCTTATATTCGACCTTGTTCCCCATAACTGGGACTATAACAAGTGCTACGTTCACGGTGGATCTAGTAACAATAGCAATTAATAAGTGGTTCCACGCTCCTCAAAACTTCCAATCTCCCGATTAAATACCTTGTTGCCGGATGTAGTTAAGGAAGTGAGTGAAAAGCAATAAGACGATTGCAGCAATTCCCAAGTTTTTGTTAGTAAAAGAGCTACATGTTATATTTTACACATTTTCGCGGGCCAAATATAAAATCGTTTTTTTTTTTTGTTTTTTTTTAATATAAATGATTCAATAAAACATAAACGAATCATTGACGTTAAGTAACATAAGTACCTAGATAAGTGACTGCTTGGAAATGCCAGGTGTTGTAAGTTTGGATGTATGGTTGGTGTACAGGATAATTGCTAGGAATTTTTAATCGGAGAGCCGAGTTCCAATTCCAGGTAAGTTCGTTATATTTACTTATGAGCAGATACCATTGGAAAAGGTATGAATCCACCTCTTCTCTCCCACCTATGGGTTAATTAGTAACACTTGTTTAACTAAATCATTATTATCTTCCTTTTTTTTACAATCATAAAAAATTGCTGTCTTTAAATAATCTGCAAAGTTTGATAAGCCGTAACAAAAAATCAAGCATCAAAAATTTGTTAAAAACTATCTTTGTAATAAGCATGAAAAGATAAAAGAAGAAAAGAGATTTGAAGCAATAAAAAAAAGCTTTGTAGCAAACCGGATGATGTTTGAGGACCGTAGCTGGGTAAACACCTAAACTAACGACAAATAAATTCCCTGACTTCAGTTTGTCTATTTCAAGAGTACGGAAGCCGATGGTTATATAAAATGAAATCTGTGTCTATATTACTGCGATGAGTTATTGTAATTATTTACATTATTTACATTGTTCGGACTGTTGTCCTCATCTTTATTGGCATATTCACGACGTTTCAACAGTTGTGAGTTGTATCCTTCTTCTGGTGATTGAAATGGTCAATGAGACATTAAGTTTATAAATTCTAAAAAATCATACACTGATGTTCTCAAGGAAACATAGTCTAGTGGATAAAAGCGTTGGATCCAGTGACAGTTCAATACCTGGCTACTGCAGTGGTGAACAAAATCTTGGAGAGTTAAGTTAAAAGGAGATAACTGAAACATTCGGGAGAGGCATGTCACGCGGAACTAGAACAATCTACTTTGGTGGACGAAATAAATGATTTTGTTAGAAATTCCGATCACCGGGGCGTACAACAGTCGAAACGTCGTGAATGTGGCAATAAAGATGAGGAAAACAGTTTGAACAATGTGAATTAAATGAAATGTTTAGATAGAATAAACTGGTTTCCTTGCATTAGATGATAGTAGAAACTAGTAATATAAAGAAACACAAAGAGAAAAGGAGAATAAATAGAACTGTACAACATTTCTTTGCAGAACAAGAAATATAAAAACACATTTAGCAAACAGATTTTCAAAAAATGACGTTACCTAGAAAGAAAAGATAAGCATCATCATCATCATCATTATCATCATCTCTTTAGATATTTTATGCAAAACGCTTATTATGAAATGGACAAAGTCCGACAATTATTTTAAGACATTTTTTTATCTATAAAAAGAACGTATAAACATTAAAAAATGTCTTAAAATAATTGTATTATGAAATGGACAAAGTCCGACAATTATTTTAAAATAAAGACATTTTTTTATCTATAAAAAGAACGTATAAACATAAAAAAATGTCTTAAAATAATTGTCGGACTTTGTTCATTTCATAATAAGCGTCTTGCATAAAATATCTAAAGAAATGATGATGATGGTGATGATGATGATGGTGATGATGATGATGATGATGATGATGATGATGGTGATGATGGTGATGATGGTGATGATGATGATGATGATGATGATGATGATGATGATGATGATGATGATGATGATGATAGCCCTCTGGCAAAAAATCCTTGTTTGTTATTCATTTACTTTTTGATAATTTCTAGTTTGCGTCCAGTGAATCAATGACAATAGAAACCCTGGACAAAAGTGATATCAGAAAACAGGTCAGTTTTGTGTGCCTTACCGATTATAAATTACTGTACACAGTTTGTCGCTTTCATTATCGCTATATAAATTATGACGTTATGTAGTCGAGTCGAAACTGACTCAGCGGACATTTTATGAGAGACTGTCAAGAAGACACCATAATGGCTGAAGTTCGCTAAACAACTGCGAAATAAAATCAGACATTCCCTTCTTCTTTTGTTCTGCTTTCTGGTGGACCAGGTGAGTATTACTGGCGACCATTAACCAATTAGATTACTGCATTCTTTAAAACTATCATCTGCATACAACTACTTTCTCTGGTTAATGAATAAAAGAGCTTCGGACGATTGAAGTCTGTAGCTTATAGCAAGGAAGATCCTTCTTCGAACATCATGAACTGTATATCACACGTAACTCGAAGATGTTGATGTTACCTACTACTTCAAGAAAAGTCAGGAAGGAAAACGTTCATCAATATTGGGAAGTGGGATAGCAGTTAACGGAATTGGTAAACCAATTTTCCTGAAAATTTGTTTGATAAATTTCAACCGACGGTCGCTCGATCAGTGAATGGTGAATGTTTCCTCAGCCGGAAACAGCTATCACGAGTTTCATAAAATATGAAGGGAACAGATACTACATTTTGATCCCAACCCGATGGCCAAGGAGTGAACAAAAGCGTCACCCGAGTAGCACTGGCTTTTCGGTCAAGGAATGCCAAAAGTTTCATTATGAGGAACCGACGTATATTACCATTACAATTATGAACAGAGTTTACCATTCAGTCTTGGTTGGATTGGAATTTTTCTGTGTCGATAATATTCTCCTTCATAGAATATCAGGCATGTATACAACGAAAGACAAGTAAAATAACAAACACAGAGTTGACACTTTTTGTTTTCATATTCGTTTATTTATAGTTTTTATTTTTGTTCGCTTTCTTTTTTCTTTATCGCTAACGTTTATTACTTTTATTTCAACACTTAGTCATTTATTTTTGCCTGTCTACAAACTACATGCGCATAAATTATATGTACTATCTTAACAAAGTATACGCGGTCTGTCTGAAAAGAAACGTGATTGGTGTCACAAACAATTTATTTCAATTCCAAACAACAGACGACATGATTTTCCTTTCAAAGTAATCCCACTCGAGTCTAATGAACTTTTCCATCCTTCTCTGTCATGCTTCTTTTCACTGCTGGAAGGATACTTCTTGGATAACCCGTCAGCTCCGTCGTTATGACCCTCTTAATGGCCTCCACGCCAGATCCTCATGATGATACCCTTGAGCTTGGGGAAAAGAAAAAAGTAACAAAATCAATGTTCTTTTCGGCCGGATAGTCAGCGCTTTGTGAGCAGGTGCATTTTTCGTGGTGAAGCAGCCACGATTTGTCCTGCCACGACTCTCGTCTCTTCTCGTGCACGATTTCTTTGTTGACTTACTGATTGATCGTCTGCCTCTGTGGCAAGGACTCACGGACGATGCGACCATTTTTCAGACGGACCTCGTGAAAATGAGCTGAATGTTTAAAATTGTTTATTATTTACTTGTTAACGTTTTTCTTTTACGAAACATTATCAAAAGATAACAGAAAAAAATCTAAGGAAAAGTCATTTACATAGCAACCCTACTCCTTAATAACGATATGGTCAATTTGAAAAAAAAAATAACAGTTAATCTCCTGTGTGCCCTGCCCCATCAATACGTGGATTATTCAAACTCTCCCCAACATCCTCTCCCGTGCAGCTCTAATCAATTTTTGTCTAAATTTATGCGATCATTATTTACACTATTTACATTTGGACTATTGTCCTTATCTTTATTGTAGTTATCACAACATTTCGGAAGTTATGTTCTCCGGCCTTCATCTGAGGTGTATTAGTCTGGGTCACTTACAAGGAATTCTGAACTAAACCCTTTATTTAATCTGTTGACTGTTCTCCAGCCAATGCTTAGGGATATATCGTCTTGTTCTCATTTTTAGTACTGATCAGTTATTGCTCGCCAGTTTCCACCATGCTCATGTACACAATGCCCGGCCCAGGGATTGTTCATACTGCCAGTTGACAAATGCAACGTTTCAGTCGTGATGGACAAGTTGGAATAATCCGAAAAATTAGTATGTCCAATTGGGGATGGCAGATGTAGCAAAGTGAAACAAAACATGGCCCTAAAACTGAGAGAAATAAGATCAAGCACTACTTTAGGCAGCAAACTCAATGTCACATCAAGCTGCCGCATATGTATGCTCACCCCAATATTAAAAAGTTTTGGTAAACTATTGAGACCTATAGTCAGTTGCAGGAGATCAGTATGCCATCTGCTGATATAATCAACGCACTGGCGCGCAAGTACTCATAGTATGTTGAAAACACCGAACTATTTGTGAAATTTATCCAAGGGACTATCAACCATAGCAATCGGATTGTAACCATTGACGTGGTGAGCCTGCAGAGGAGGCTCTGATAGTGATTCGAAACAGATTGTGACCAGACCCCTTCTTGGGAGAACGTACTAACACTCCAATAGATAATATGGTGGAAATCTTGACGCTCTGTGTATAGACAATGTTTTTCCAACTATTGTTTGATGTATATCAACAGGAAGAAGGTTTGTCTGTGGGTTCCCCGTTGTCACCAGTGTTGGCAAACACATACTTGGAATACTTCGAGGAAATTGCTTAAGAACGGCACCACTAAAGACAACAGCATGGCTGAGAAATGAAGATGATACTGCCTTATCCTGGCCGCATCAGGAAGCTGTATAAATACTGCTGAACTATGTGAACTCATTAAGACTTTCAATCTAGTTTACGATGAAACAAGGAAATAATAATCAGCTAGGTTTGCTGAATGTACTAATAACTCGCATAATGAATGGTTTCAAAACATCCGTGTATCACAAGCCAACCTTCGACGGACAATACTAATACTTTAATTCCCACCATACTTACAGTGTGAAGAATGGGATAGTCCGAGCCATACAATACCGGCGAAACATCATAAGAGCCGACCCAAACACATACTAACAGGAAATGGTCAGCATCAAATGTGTCCTTCGAAATAACAGCTACCCTGCAAACAGAATAAACGTCTGCAGGTGGAGACAGAAGAGTCAAGGAGGTAGACCAGAAAATTGTCACGCGAAGGGCTTATCGGAAAAGATTCAAAAGATCCGCAGTCCATACAGAATCAGGATAATTTTCAGAAACAGCCCCATTTTACGGAAAAATCGCTGACGTGTAAACGCCTAACACATAGGGGGAGGAGCGTGACAGAGTGTACTTAATTTTATGCAGCCGTGACAAAAATATAACGATGAAAAAGCCGCCTCCCAAAAGTAAGGCTGCCGGAACAGCCGTTGTGAGGAGTGAGACAATGAAACTGTTCATTGTTGATCAAGCGAAAGGGTAGTCATCATTTTCACTTGCTTCCACAGGGAATGAAGTGAAAATACTGAACAAGAACACTGGAGAAGATGAGGACCTACTCGGTAGGCCTAGCATAGAAATTAATGCAACATGGGAGCAGCTAATAAAGAAAGAATGACAAATAGCAGCAAGTTTTCAGCAGCTGCAAGAGTAGCAGTGAATTATGACAGACAGCAGCAGCAGCAGAACTAGTCAGCAAGGAAGATTCGGTTTAATTTCACAACAGAGAATTGTCCTACTAGACAATAGTCTCGTAGATTAAAGAGTTTGTTCCTGAATTTGGGGACATAGTAACTGTGAGCTCAGTAGAAACGGGCGAGTAATAACTCAACAGTACTAAAAATAAGAACTAGACATGATATCCCAAGGTGTGGGCAGTGGAGCGAGAACAGCCTACCACGGTACATTAAAAAAAAGTGTTCAGTTCAGAATTGAACCTTGTAGGATACTTAGATCAATATGCACCTGATGAAAGCCGAAGAACACAACGGGTGAAACGTTGTGATAACAAGAGAGATAGGAATAATAATGCGAATGGAAATAGTATAAGTAATTTTTGTTTGTTTACCCCCCCACCACACACACTTCCCAGTTCTATCATCCATTCTACATAAGTTACTTAAGTAATTTACCCGCTGCCTCGATGTGTCGGTTTTGTCTTCGATGTGTACTGTGAGTCTCAAATATTCCAAACCCTATCAGTTGCTGGAATTTCAGCTATGCTTTTTCGGATTCTGAATATAAATGTTCTTTTTGTTCCTATTTTCCTTAAGACTTATTCGCTGTTTACGCGCTCCGTCCATTGTATTATCAACATTCTTTTGCGTTGAAGCTCAGACTTGACACCAGGTTGGTTGACAGGGTGCAGTTTCTTGCAATTAAACGCTAGTGGCTTAGAAATAACTCTTCGGCCAGATCGTTACCTGCGATTGAAGAACTAAACAATTTCTAGCAGTAAACCAGATTTTATTCTTATGTAGGAACTTACTACGATAAGCGTGCGAAGTAGTGTTGAAGTGTGGGTGAGTGGGGAGATGCACAGTTAAGCGACCGTCGTCTATGTATTTCTGTGACGCCCCCGTTCTTTCTGCTTTCTTTTTCGCGGGATTGTCATTTTTATAGACAACAGTTTTCTTTGTCCTGTCATCTTCGTCCCAAAAAGCAATCTTCCTTTCACATTATTCTTGTAGTTTGAAGCTGACTAAAGTTACTGATTACCGTCAATCGAAAGTAAATGTTACGTACTGATTTGTGCCACAGGTCAAGCTGTATTAATTTTAACGTGACCTCAGCTTGACTCATATTACTACTGTTCTTCTTTAGAACTAAATTTCTATTACCTGAAGTCTGTTCTTCATCTGTAACGAAATTGTCCAGGATTGATATTATATAGAAGTTCAGCATTTTTTCTTTTGTTTCTAATGTGATTTTCCCATTTCTTAGCAGTTTGCTTTGTTTTTAGAAAGCATATTTTGTTATTCTGATCCACATTATTATTTCTGAGTCATATTTTCCATCCTGATTTAAAGCACTTTCCAGATATTTCCAGTGGATAATGACGTCGGTAAGATCCAGTTACTACACCCAAATAATTGAGTTCACTACCAGCCCACAGCAGTAGTGAACCAAAACATGGAGAGTTGAGTTAAAGGGAAAAAAACTAAGACATCCGGAAGAGGCGTGGCACGTGGAATTAGAACAATCTACCCCGGTGGACGAAATAAAGGGTTCGACTGGAAATTCCATTCATCTGAAGAACGCCGGAGCGTACAACGAAACGTTGTGAACCCTTTTGTTGATAAAGAAAAATAAAGACGGGATAAATAACTGAAAACATTTCATTTGTATTTTTATTGCAATAATTGCACTTCCACATGGTTCGAAAGTCTTGTCCCCTCTGCACAGTATAATTTTCTCTTTCAGATGGCTGACACGATCTCTGACGGTTTGGGAGAGAAGTGGTGGTGACAAGACTTTTGGACCACCCTGTACATAGACCCATCAATGCTTCTTGTCGGGTAAAGTAATGAAGCAGTTTTTATTAAATAAAAACAGTGACAATATTATCGATTTTATTGTTGTAATTCGCTGGAGTTATGCCAATGCATACCAGCCTACCAATCACGTTAAATAAGACTTCAAGTGTCGGTGATATATTAGCATTTTTCGCATTTTGGAAGGTGACCAAGTCAAATATTTAAATTATGTTTGTTTTTTCTTTTATAAATAGCGGAAAGTAACGCTTACTTGATTTATTTTATTGATGGCGTAATTAACCACTTTCTGACCAATTAGGATCGAGATGTTTTTTTCTGAAAAGGATTTTTGATTTTCATGTCTTCAGTTACATCCTAAGCTGTCCTTTTGTACCAGATACAAGTGTTATCCGAAATATTTGTGCCTGGATTATTTAATGTCGACAAGATTTTTATTGCTGGCAATATTTTTTTCCATAAATGTATTACTTGTAATATTTTTTCGTCAAACATGTACTGATTGTAATAATGTATTGTTGGTAATAAGCTTTCTTCAAAAATACATTGCTGGTAATGTTTTACAAAAATGTATTGTTAGTATTAAAACCTATTTGTACACTTTCATAGTGTTTTGACCTCAGTTTGGGGTTAACTATTTGCCCATAGCTGGGACCCTAACAGGTGCTACCACCCGGAGTCAGGGTGGACCTGGGAACACCCGCAATTAAGAGGTTGTTCCATGCTCCTTAAAACCTCCTGATTAGAGGCCTTGCTGTCGGATGTATTTTATCGCCATACCCAGGACGCGGATGTAGTTTATCGTCATACACCAGGATGCTATTCGTGCCTGTAGGAATTTTTCAAATTAAAACGCTTCCATTTTTAAATTTCTGGTACAAAATCATCCTGAGGAGGAGAACATTATTTGAAAAATAATAATCGTGCTCTACCAAATAAAATAATAAGTGGGGTGAAGTTAATGGAAATAATATAATCGTCACGGCATTTGTATTTGGTACACAGGAGTATTAACTGGATTTTATTAACGTAAGGTTATCGAAACCATACCAGTGTGGATCAGTTTATGAATTCACGTTTAGCAACTAACAAGTGTTCAATCCTTGTTCAGTGTTTTCTCTGCCAAATTGTGATTAGCTAAATTTAAAACAGAATGATGCAGATTAAAATAGGAATAAAACGTAATTGATTGAATTGATTATTGATTGAAATATTGAATACTACGTGAATTCGAACGACTGTTTCAAAAAAAAAAAAATCAGACCATATTTGAATTCTGTCGTGTGCCAATAATTATACTAATAACAATGACCATATTGGAGAGCATTCGTCTTGATATTACACATTAGCAAAACAGCAATGTGAATAAATGTCCATAAGCATTGCAGTACCTTGAAATAATAACATAGTGAAGGCGGAAATACTCAGTTACAAAAACATGGAAGGGCAAATCGGAAAATGAATCCAGCAGCAGCTCAATTGTTCTTTTTTTAGATGGCACACTCAAGAATATTTCCTTGGATTTTTCTGCCTCACGAAACGGAAGAGTGCACAGGTGGTAGCTCTACTCAAAGCAGCTTATGTGCTAAGGAAAGTAAAGTATTTTATCTCTAAGCTCTCTCTATTTCTTCTTCTTATATTATTATTGTTTTGTTTTTTAATCTATGTAAAATGTGTGTGATTTTTTTTTATTTGGTTTATACAAATGATCAGTGAAAAATGTCATGAACCCATTTCTACCCTTAGGTCTCTGATTGGGACCTTCAAGGAAATATGTATGCGACAGAAATAATAATAATAATAATAATAATAATAATATCACCCGTTTCTTGCTGTAGATTTGCTGTTTGCTTTCCTGATCTTAACCAATTAGGCATACTCTCTGTACATTTCTGATTTTGAAATATCAACGTGGCTTGTGTGATGTGTCCATCTAGTATTAAGAAAACATAGTTCATAGAGTAATGAAGCCTAATTTATTATATTTATCGAAATTATTCTTAAATAAAGTAGTAAAAACAAAATCTGAAGTAATGTTGGTAATTATTAGAACCAAAACAAAAATCTGCGAAAACTCACTTAAAAATTTGAAATAATTCTGCTCCTTTTTTTGCTAACTTTTCTTTCAGTAATTTTGAATTGTTAGTATATAGAATCTAGGTACAAAATCCAAGATTTCAGAGGTCAAATTTCCAGACAGGCAGGTTTTCTTAATTTGAAAGTGTGACGCAACATAATTTTAAGCCTCATTTGTCATTATTCGGCTTATCGAATTGTAAATTTAACTTACTTATTATTTTTTTTTATCAGTTGATTAGCTGTTCTGAGTTTAGAACCAGTTCTTGGATAAGTAAAAAAATATGTTCGGTTTAATATGTCTAATGAATTTTTTACCTTAATTTTTCGACATGACCGACATAATTATCATTTTACTCGACTATTTCCTGTCATTTTCCATGCAGCTCCATAATTCGATTTTATATAAAGAAAAGATTTTTGCATTCCAAGTAATATTTATTAAAAGTCTTTTGTGAAATCGGATGATTATTCGAAGGTAAATTTATCTGAATAAATAAGACGAGAACAAAATTATAAGCAATGCTGGAACAATTTTTACCGACCGAGAACTCTAACTGTAACCAGTATTAGACCTGTGTGGATTTCTCCTGGATGGATAGTTAACGAGCTCATGTTTTTAAACATTGCTTCTATCATGAGTTCAATCCAAGCTCATCTCACAGACAATTACCCTGGCACATTGATTTGAAAATTTACTAGGTATTCATCAACGGTTAGATTGTTCCGAGCTCAGGAAAAGTTAGAAATACCAATAATAATTTTTTTGGAATAGTGACAATAATTCGTGATGAAATCTTTGTACATGACTGTAACCGAACAATAGGTTTATTGGTCAGCTTTCAAACAGATACGGAGAAAACGTAATTAAAAGAAGTAAAATAAAAAAAAAATCTCTTAAGAAGGAAGTGACTGTTTTTATCAGAAGCGTATATTTGAATATACATAACTACCTTTGAGATTTTTTTTGTTTTTTCTTTTAAAGAAAAGAGAAAGCTTATCCAGGAGAATAGAGGAACTTAGTTTACCGAGTAACAAATCCTATGGCAAAAAAAAATAACAAATCTTGCGTTGTTAGATACGAAGCTCGCAAACTTTTCAGTGAGTGATTTTTTTTTCAATAACAAATTTGTATCAGATATTCCAGGAGGATGGCTGAAACGATCACGACGACACGATCACGAGTCCTGAAAAACATGAGGATCTTAGCGGCAGTACATGTGCTGCAACCGTAGTAGCAGTGGTCTGTCTTAGGCAAGACAGCCTGACGGAACACAAAACAAGGGTGGTTTGAATTAGTTTTCCTTCTATTTGACTAGTCACCAAAGAAAGCTATATGACCCACACTTCTATTTACCCTTAGATGGGCTGGAGAAGAGATGGGTTTATACCTTTCAAGTAAGTGAATGTAATGATTCATCAAACCGAGCCATTATCCATTGCTCCACCCGGGAACGGACATTTGACCGAACGGACCGACGGACATTCCACCGAAAAAGTACAAGTAAAAATAGTAACAAGCAATACTTTTAGAGTTTTAGTTAGCAGTGTTATAAGGTAGAATAGAACTAATAATTACCATTGGATTTCAAGTGATTAAATTACTAAAGCTAAATTTAACGCAGTGTTCTTATCGCAATATATGTTTATTGAAATTAGTATATTTAAATTATTTGAGTTTATTTGGGTGAAAAGTAACACCTAATTATTTAAAATCGTATTTAATAGTAAGATAAAAGCTAGTTTATCTCTTTAAGATAATGATCATTAAAAGCGAAATTGAAATATCGTAAAAGCTTAAGATTTTTGCTGTAGTAAAATGTGCTTTTTCTCAAAATACTTATCATCTTACGATGATAAGTGAGCGAAATAAAGGGTTCAGTTCGACATTCAAACCACCTGAAGAAGGCCGGAGCGTACAACGACCGAAACGTTGTAATAAATATGGCGACAAAGATGAAGACGATAGTTCGATTAATGTAAATAGTGTAAAAAAATACCCCATACGTTAACGCTCGTTTTTTTTATTTTTGTCATTATATTTATCCATAACTTTTCCACTCTACTTAAAAATGACGCCTATATATTAACTAAGCTTAGCTTATACAGTATAAGCAGAATAATAATTATTGTCGTGGGAATATTGTGTTGTATCAGTCCTTGTAGTAAGGAAGGTTAGATTGCTTTAAAAATCAGTATTCGAACACTTGAATTTTATTTGCTGCATATATTAATATTTAGATTAGGTTGGCCTAAGCTGAATATAAATTTAACTCTAACCGCAGAAAACAGTGTAGCGCTAAATATACATGGTCCTGCTTGCCTTGACCATCAGCATTCGAATTCCGACTTTCATTTGGACTTGAACCTGCAAATGCTCGTACTGCTAACATCTTCTAAAGTCCTGTCGATGCAAAACAACTTATGAGGGCTAAAATCAAATAAGTGTATTGTCTGCCTGTTTCAGTAATATGAACGCTTGAATAATTCTCAGCCACGCTTTGTTGCTTCTACTCGATGGAGTTTCGCTTTTAATTACATTTCACGCCTCTCCACAGAAAAACAGCGGCTCGACACGTTGTCAGTGCAAGACAGGCCGAGTTGGGCATATTTAATAAGCAGTCGAAAGAAAAACATAATAAACGTGCCAAGTTCCAAACAAATTATCCGCTGCTGTAGAAGAGAGGGAAGAGGTTTCTTCTTAAAAAGAACAATTCAATAAACTGTATTTCGGATAACAAGTAAACTTATAAATTTCTACTTATTTTCAAAGTTTAGATTCGTCTGGCGCGAGGCTAGTTCAGCAAGGCACGCAATGAATATATCGATCGCACTAAACTAGATTTGCGAGATGAATTTGATAACTATCGTGTTATGTTAGTTGCCTGGATTGATTTGTTTGGCTTAGCCTAATCTACCAGAAGCTAGTGGGATACTTTATGAAGTTCGTACTCGATAAACTTGGTGGTGATCTCGCTATCAATCGCACGATACTCAGTAACCAAAAAAGAATCTGTAATCTGCATTGCCTGACATATATCAGGTCTATCTACGAGTCCTACTGGTACTACCTGATTCATAATCGTGTCATTGGCAACTAAGACGGTTCTTCCACCAGGATCTTCTGGTGAGAAAGGTGGCTAGACAAGCAGCAGGATTAAAAACAAGACCTGTTAAACTGTGGACGGACCTTTTTGATGGGACAACGGCCATCTAGCACAATTGGGTAAACTAGGCTCCATAGATAATTATAGAGACTATGGTGACGTTCCGGCATCGCTAGGTGGAGCTCTTCCTACATAGAGGTCAATGACAATGATGCTGTGTTTCCTCAATAGAATCAACAGCCACGTGTCTGGGGACTAAGGTGAGCCTTCAAGTTGGAGAACCTCAGCTGTGGTTTGATCTTTAGATATGTAAGGAGAATTTATCTAATGCTCAGCTGCGCACACTCTAAAACTATACCCGAGCATAGGACTGATGATAATGAATGTGAACCAAAGGGTCACAAGAACAGAACACCCAATGAGGATCGAAATCTCTAAAATAGTGAATCGTCTTCTAAGAGCAGCATATTAACCAGTAGTCTACGTGAACATATATTGATTACGCCTGAAACCACGTCAAATTATTGAGGTTCCTGAGAAGATGAAATTCGCCATCCAAGTTAAGGAATATTACGCAAATTGATAGATTTAAAGTGACGGGTTGAAGCTTGGATAAAATCGTTGTTGGTTCAAGTAGCAAGAGATATTTATAGGTCGTCTGTTGGCGGATGTCCGATGAACATTATAAATAAATGACTAGATTCAAGCCCTGGCCTAAGGGAAGGTATATTGAAATTTAGGAGAGAAGAAAGTAATAGGAAAATAGGACTTGAGATAAGGATATGAAAATATGTCAAAATATTGAAGATAAAACTTCTGTGGAATAAATATCTATTGATCTAGTAACCGCAATTTGTTTCTCGTTATATATCTATCTATATTCCTATGGCAGTTCGTTTTCGAGAAAACCCGTCGGCTAGATTGGCAAGCTAATTCTAGTTTCAGGCGCTTGCTCAGGTACTTTAGTATTTCTTTTTCAACACACATCGTGTTAAATAGTGGTTTATACTGTAGCTATGCTGGGGAGACATTTTTCTTTTCGTACCGTGTCTCTTCAGGATGTGGGCTCTCATTGACTTCCACAGGTCACGGTCAGGGCTTTGTGACCCTCACTATCCTATCAACAGTTGCCTTTTTCTACCTACATTTAGATATGTTACAGATTAAAGTATACACAACTATTAAAAGACGATATTTTGCGGATTTTAACGTCATTCTAGTGTCTTTCTTCACCCAAATCCCTAAATTTGTTTTACTAATGCTAAGTCTCCAGAAGACACTGCACCATACCACACAAGCAGGGGAATCCTGTCATAGATGTCAGATAATCTCTGCGACCATCTGGCCACCTAACTCTCCAGACTCTAACACCCTTGATTATTATTTCTGAGGCGCAGTTGAGCGAAAGGCCAACAAAATTCCTTGTAACACCAAAGATGAACTGAAGGCAACGATTGTGGCAGTATTCACCAACTCAAACACGGAGAAAGTCCAGATGAGTTGGAGGAGATTCCGAGGTCGTCTAGAGACGGTGGTTGAAGTGTGTGGCGATTTTATTGAATAAATATACTCTTTAGTATTTCCAGATATTTTTGTGTAATTTTGGTAAATATATCAGTTAAAATGAGATGGCTATATATATATATATATATATATATATATTACAGGAAGGTTTACCCTGTATAAAGCCTGGGGTCACTCGAAGAAGAGGGTTACGTTAAGAAGTAGTTTGTACGGATAGAAGGGTCGTAACAGTTGAAAATGTTAAGATTGTAGTGGAACATACACTTGAGAGTCGTTTCCACAGAAGAGTCGTTCGCGGGAAAAATCTGTGCAAGTGGAACTTACTTCTCATCGATTAATGCATAGAAAATGTGGATGGTCTCCTACAATGTAAGTGGTCTGGCTGGTCCTTGTCGTGAAATATAGGCCTGGATGAACTAAAGAATGTGGTTCATCCGGGCACTTTTCGTGAAAGTAGCGATAGACCAACGCGGGACTTGTCATATCCCACCTGTGAGACAGTGGTTGGTGTTAATTGTATATTTGTGCAGCAATCCCTCATTTACACACGTTTCTTTAAAGATGAGTGACAAGGTATTGCGATTAGGCTTTTTATTCAATTTTTCTTTTCTAATGTAAAAGCGCTGGGATATATAAAACATTTAGACAGTTTTACACACTTTATGTCCACAAAAGAAAACACGTTTAAGAATGCAAAGAAATTGAATAAAAAGCTTCATCGCCGTACCTTGTCAGTCGTCTTAAAATTATATATATATATATATATATATATATATATATATATATATATATATATATATGAGAGAAAATGAATTCCTTACGTACACAAATTCACAATGTTAGATTTTACTGTGCCAATCCACGTTATCACGATATATCTGAGTAATATATCCAATGGATGTTAGTGTATCTTCAGAAGTGTGAAACAAATGTTCGTACCCATACAAATTTTTAATTTATTGTATTTCCAAATAAGGAATACATATACTTTTCATATAATTAACTGTACACATATGCATAATAACTAAATATGCATAGAAAACAGAAAAAAAATCATTTAATAGAAATAAATCCTATTTATCCATTTTAATGGGTGTGACACCATTTAACAGGACAAAAAAGAAAAGAAAGGAAAAAGAGAAAGGAAAGAAAGGAAAAGAGAGGCGAGACTTAAGCTTAGATGATAAAAGAAACCACCCATTGACAATGTTATTTTGATAAGTAGCAAATGGCGAAAAGGTGTCATTACTTTTGCAGAAAAAGTGGATAAGAAAATCGACTATGTTCTGGTGGCGAACTTGTGTTATCGGGGATAGATAACAGCCACTTAACACTGGCGAACATCTAATTGACAAACCACAGACTGGCTAGCAGAAAACTCGGAGACCTTGACAATGTTAATTGGATAATGGAAAAAAATAGTAAAAATTCTGGCCGCCGGTGTCGTAGAACTGTCTGACAGAAAACAGGTAAATATAGAGTTTTGGATAGATAAGAAACATTTAACTGTGTCACGGACTGCTGACCACCCAAGAACTAAGGAAAACAAAAGAAAATAGATTAAGTCTTCATCGGGAGAAAGATATCGTTAGACAAGGTCTGGGTTTTGTTAGAATGAAGCGATAAGGGTGAAACAATATTATCAGAAATTGGCACCAAGAATGCAAATACGACTAGAACGATGGAACTGTTTTTTCGAGACGACGATCGACTGTGTTTTCGCTGGACGACTGCCTCACTTGATAATTGGCATTGATGGATCCTAGGTGACATTGGGGGATGAGAGCTGCGATTAAGGAAAGAAAAGGAAAAGAAAAAGATATATATTTTTTTTTTGAGCAAGATATATATTTTTTTCTTCCTAAAACAAAGCCAGCTGGATCACACACACCCGGCTGGACACCATTAGACGAATGATAGCGAGGGCCGGGCGGAGGTGATCACGTGACGCAAGGAGGGAAGCCGCCGCCGTCCATTTAGAGGATGGGTATGAGAAGTTGCTTCGAAGAAGTGGGGAGAACCGTTGACGCCCCTCTGAAGTATGGTGAGAAGGTGGGAGTAAGAGAAGTCTTCCAAAAATGGAAAGAAGTGGAAAATTCCTAACCAAAAATAAAAGAAGTGGATAGGTATTTAGAATTATCGAGGAACCTCCAACCCCGACAAACCCACTCCGATTTTGGTCGGCGTCCATATAAGCAAGGTCGCAGCGAGCGAAAATCAGAGTTTCCCGGAGAGTTCAGCAGAGAAGAGTGTTCAGTTGAAGCAGGCCTCGCAGCTGACTAAGATTCGCGCAACTTCCGAACTCACCTTCAATCCAAGAACAATTTATTTTGAAGAGCGACTTAGATCCATACCACCAAAATAATTTTTTCGACTTTCGCCTGAAGACACACCAAGAACCAATTTCTTAAAGAACAGACAACTTAAGATGTTAAAACTCGCCTAACAAAAAACAACGTGTCACAATCCATATAGCGGGTCGGGAGATAGACGCAGTCCTATGTATCCAGCAACCTGATATAAAGTATTATTATCCTTTTTTCTTTGATACCTTGAACTTTTGAGTTATCATTTTATTTTCTTTTATGCATATTTGTGTGATATTACCCTCGTTTGAACTCACTTTGCATTACGGCCCTAACGACTGATTGATTTCGTCTGCCTAAGATCAATTCACAACGTGGGTAGGCAGACTGGAGATCAACGCTGTTACTTTGGTAACCAGACGTTGGAAGCGAGTTGGGAACGACGAGGCTGATATCGAATCTAACCAGATTCCCATCCGAATCACCAAAAGGTTAGAACGTCACATTTGGGTGCCGCGACCGATACCAAGCCAGTTGGTCGTCACAGGACGGGACAATACGACTGACGCAACAGGCGGACGTCACGTTTGGAGCGGCGACACCCGAACGAAGCAGCGAGGAGCGAGCGAAGGCTGTGTTTAGGGACGTCACATGGGTTAAAAAGTATTCGTACAATGCTAATTTCAGATTTTAAAACTTTTAAATTGCTCTAAATTATTCAAGTGGAATATTCTAAAATGTTGCAATAATGTTACCAGTAGTTATTTTTTTCTATCTAAAAATACAAACCAAACATTCTGTAATTGATATCCGTGCAAGACGATTTTCATCATGGCAAAAGGTAAAGAATTGACAAATTAGCAAAAAGAACTGATTGTTAATCTCTGGAGTTACCGGAAAATCTCAGACAACCTGAATATTCCATTTTCTACCACTTATTTCATTCATTGCAATGTATAAATCCTCAAACTTGTTGAAAACCAAAGAACAGGTGTTCCACAGAAAATTTCTGCAAGATCTTCGAGGAAATTAATGCGTCGAATTAAACAAAGTCAAGAGTTGCAGGATGATTTGCTTTCACCAGTAATATGTGTCACTAAACTGAAAATAAGCAATGAAATTCATAGGAACAATCTAAAGTAACGCTACCCTCGGAAAACTCCACTGCCATTGAAAAGACACAGATACGCCAGGTTGAAATTTGTTCGTGAACATAGGAATAAGAAAAAATTATATTAGGAAAGAGTATCATGGACAGACGAAATAAAAACTGAGTTGCTTGGATGTAATTCTAGAAAATATGTTTAGAGGAATGATGGCGATGCCGTGAAACGAAAGAACACCGTTACAACTGTGAAATTTAGTGGTGGCAGCATCATGGTTTGGTGATGTTCTTTTGTAAATGGTACTGGCGACCTATCAGCAATAGATGATAGAATGAATGCCGCAGTAAATCAAAATATTTCGGAAGCAAATTTAATGATTTCGGTTGAAAATCCTGAACTTTTTACTGAATTGATCTTCGAACGAGATAATAGTTCTAAGGACACTGCAAAATCTACGAAGAATTGGTTTACTGAAAATAATATAAACATTCTGGAAAGGCCAAGTCAGTCCCCAGATTTTAACACAATCTAAAATCTGTGGTGTTATTTGAAAATTCAAATCCAATCGAAAGCTCCAACAAACATCTCGTATGGAAAAAAAATACCAACTAAAATTTGCAAATCATTAATTGAGAACAACAAGAAGAGTTTATTTGCTGCAGAAGTGAATAATGGCTATTCTACAAAGTATTAAAGATTATGTATTATTTTTGTATTGTATGAAGACTTTTTCACCTATTATAATGGATAAATGGATTTATTTCTATTAAATCAATTTTGTTCTGTTTTCTATGCATATTTAGTTATGTATCTGTGTACAGTTAATTATATGAAATGTATGTTTATTCATTTGATGGAAACACAATAAATTAAAAATTTGTATATATATATATGAATATTTGTTTCCCTCGACTGTATAATAAGCAAGTTTGTTTCCCTTTCACACACAGAATAATGTATGAAATGAAATGTATCAATGAAAATTGTTCAGAGATAGAAAAAAAAAGAACATTATGTATACGGCATCTATGCATAAAAGAAAGAAAAGAAACGTCCCCATCGGCCTAACATCAAAAGAAGAAACGCTCATAATAGCGAGAGAAAAATACTTCAAAGATGGAACGAATTCGTTAAGAATTCCTTTACGACAAAAGAGGTAAATCTACAATGCACAGAAATATGGAAGGAGCTAAAATATTAAATTCTGAGGTACGATCAAAACGAAACATAATGAACAAGACCAAATCAACCGGACCAGATGGAATTGTAATAGAGATGTCATTTACTTATCATTGCTTTCATTTTGGGTTAATATCTTTATTTACTAAAGTCACGGAAAATAAAATTTAACTTAACATTGTGAGACGAGTGTGCTTATTCTGGTTGCTCACTTAAATATGTGCACACGCATATACACATTACTACACTCGCTGCACACACACACACACACACACACACACACACACACACACACACACACACACATATATATATATATATATATATATATATATATATATATATATATATATATGATGTAAATCTATTTATCTCGGTGGTTGAAAAAAACATGGATCGCACAATTTTCAAATAAATTGGCATCCGCAGAAAAATGGAAAAAAGAAAGCACCAGAAACCTCCGAAGAGGACGAGAGAAAGAAATTGTCCAATACCTTAAATTTCAAGTACAAAGAAAAAAACGAGCGAGTAATAATTTAAAAAAACGAAGAGTGTTCAATATATTATATATATAATAATAAATATATATATATATATATATATATATATATATATATATATATATATATATATATATATGAAACATCCTGGTATATTCTTGGGAAGACTGTTCTGCATAATGGGTAAATCACAGTCGGGCAGAGTCTCTGGATTCCTAGGCCCTTCCCTGTTGGCCCATATTTATAGTCACGCTTTCTGTTGACGTGACACTGCTCAGTTCGTTGGCCTAGTACCGCTTATTCCAATATCCCAATATTCGCAAGGCTACTGGATAAGGAGAGTAATACATCTTCAAAACTGGTTTAGGGATTGGATTCCAGTATAAGTCATCGATCGTCCAGTCTTGCTTCTTCAAGTGTTGTGATTCTTACTAACGAAGTCAGTTGTCTTTCTTTATTTAGCCAATAAGCTGTGGTAGACCGCTTAATCATGACTAGGCTGACTGGAAACAAAGTCAAACTCTCACCGAACAAATAATAATGCCAGTTTTTGTTAAATATAGACAATTTAATGAAGGTGAATAAAATAATTTACAATCGAATATATTTGGCATCTATTAACACAAAAAGATTAGAAGGAGGCGACTTGGAATCTCGATCAATGGATCGTAATTAGGAATTCCACTTGAGATCGGGTGTGAGTTTGAGGCCCACTTTCCTCTCAAGGCGCGGTGCCTTCTCGAGGGTACATCCGTTCATCGTGACTGACAGCTTATTTCCCACTGGGTAGAGAGAGGTCATCTGCCTATCTCTGATCGCCAAGACTTTTAGAGGTGCGCCCGTAATCGTTGTATCATCGGCAGAGACGTTTATAATTGATCGTGGTATATTCTTAGGTAGATCATTTATGTAAATCAGAAAGAAGGTTGGTTCGACAAGTGACACCTGGGGGATGACTGCAAGGATTCGGAAAAGTGGCCCTTAATAACTACCTACAAAGATCTACCCGTTAGGAAGGGTTTTATAATAGAGAAACTTACCAGTGATTCCATAGATGGGGAGCTTTTGTAGCAAATCTGTGTCCTACACTATGTCGAAGGCATTCGAGGCATCAAATGCTATGATCCTTGCGTTATGTGTGTCTTCAAGGGCCTTACTAATTCTGTGTCTAATGGTAAAGACGTCAGCAATGTATCGGGCTGATCGATAGCCATACTGCTCGTCGCACAAGAGATTTTTCATTTCCAGGTGATCGACGACCTTCTTGTTGATTACGGCCTCAAAAAGTTTAATCATGATACCGAAGAGAAAAATGGATCTATATTGGGAGGTGGGGTTCGTTTGCCTGCGTTCTTGAAGACCGGGCATACACTTGACACCTTACACATGGTTGGCTAAAGATTTCTCCTTCAAGCAGCGGATAAATAACTTTACTACAATCGGGGATAATTCTAGGCTGTTTTTCTTAAGGACGACCTCTGGATTGTTTCTGGAACAGTGGCTTTTGGGGGAACGATGCTTTTCTAGAGACTTCACTTGCTGAAATGAGTATATTACTGAGATTGTGCTCAGTGAGACGTGGGAACTTGGGGAGATAGCCTATTATCTAACGTTGACTTTGAGCAAAGATCGAGGCGAAGAGCTTCGCCATGTTTGTCGAAGAGGATATGACCTCGGGGCCATTGATAATAGTGGGTACAGCCGCTTTGGTTCTGTTCATAATTTGGTTGGGGATCTTCTAGAATTTGCGAGATCCAGTTTGCCTCCTCACCGGACTTCTCCAACCTACACACCGAGGCGATTTTGAGAGAATTAGAAATCCAAATAGGAGCCAGAATCTTAACAACATAAGTTATACAGATGACACAGTGTTGATAGCAGATAGAGAAAGGAAACTATAAAAACTATTACAGAAGTTAGTGAAGGTAAGCGAAAAGAACGATCTAAACATCAGTTGCAATAAAACGGAATGCATGGTGGTAAGCAAAATCAAACAAGTATAAACATTGAAATATCTAATATAAGTCTTTTAACAGAGGACGGAAAGTGCAACACTAATGTTTGAATGCATGTTTAGGATAGAGAAATATGCCTTCCAAACGCTAAGCAAAGTATTCTCATTGCTGTATGCTACATCTTTTTCATCTATCGATCTCCATCCTTAATTTCAACTCTCTCTTCCTGATATTTCATTTTCTCTAAAACTTCATCATTCCTCACATGTTCGCTTCATAATATTCTCAGAAACTATCTGTAGAACCATTTTTCTGTTGCTTCAAGTCTCTTCTTCATTGAACAAGACAACTAAGAATTACGATCCAACACAACTTTCACATGATCAGAGTATAATCGATATAAAAACTGTTATTTTCATTCTCTTTCTTTACATATGCATGAGCAGATCAACTTGAAAATCAATTTGGTTCTTAAGTGTTAAATACACATATTGATAAATTCACTCCAATAAATAATACAATAACTTTATCATTTAGAAACAAAGTTACTTCTACATCGATTTTCCTGAAATCTTTTTTCTCTATATATAATCTTATGAAATATCGTTGTATACAGAGTGGGCCAAAAGTAGGCTTACAGTTGTTTCACTATTTGTTTCACAACCAGAGCAAACTTCGCCGACGTATTCTTTTAGCAAGATGGCGAACCTCTCCATTATGCATTGGCAGTAAGGGATTGCGTTAACCAAAGCTTTCCACAGCGTTAGTTCGGAATGCATCAGATAGCCACCACGTTTACCTGACCTAACACCAATGGATTTCTTTTTTCGTGGAGTATAATAAAGAACAGGGTTTATGAGAGAAATAACCACACAGTGAATAAATTAAATGAGTGAATCTCAGAAGTATTTATAGAAATAGATGCAGATCGGGAGTTGTGTCGTGCTATGTGTCAGTGTTCTGGAGGGGTTCCAAGAATGTTGCAATGTTGAAAAAAAGGACATTTTGAACACGTAAGAGATTAAAACGTGCTGAAAAATGTAAGTAAAGTGTCAAACAAATGTATATAAACAGTTTTGAAAAAAATATAATTATAACAAATAAATATAAATGTAACAAAAAGTTTAAAAAAAATGTAAAGCGCATACCTACTAAGAGTATCTGTCTATATTTCTGAGATGAGGTATTATGTACACTATTTACATTACTCAGACTATTATCCACATTTTTGTCGCCATATTTATCACAACGTTTTGGCTTTCTTCAGGTGGTTGGAATGTCGAACTGAACCCTTTATTTCACTCACTGGGGTAGACTGTTCTAGTTCCATGTGCCATGTTTTAATAGATGTCAGTTATCAGTTATCTCTTGTTAATTCTCCTCTCCAAGTTCTCCACTGCCTTAACCAGGTATTGAACTCACACTCATTGGGTCCTGTCACTGGATCTAACTAACGTCTTTATCCACTGTGCTTCATACACAGATGTCCTCAAGGACACATGGCACAGTGCATAAAGGCGTTACTTAGATCCAGTGACAGGACCCACTGAGTTCAATACCCTGTGAAGGCAGCGGAGAACTTGGAGAGGAGAATTAACAATACATAACTGATAACTGACATCTATTAAAACATGGCACGTGAAACTAGAACAGTCTAACCCAGTGAGTGAAATAAAGGGTTCAGTTCGACATTCCAAACACCTGAAGAAGGCCAGAGCGTACAACGGCCGGAAGCTTGTAATAAATATATGGCGACAAAGATGAGGACAATAGTCTGAATAATTTAAATAGTCAACTAAGAGTAAACCTAATTTTGGCCTAACAATATATACACACACACATACACACAAGTGCCTTTGGGAAGATTCGCCATCGCCTATGGGATGAGAAAGGTATTAGATTGGAAAGCAAAATACGAGTTTATAGAGTAGCCGTTTTCACAACACTGTTACGCGACTCAGAATCCTGAATATAGGTCCCATATCAATGCAGAATACCTAAGGTCCTCATGTATAGCCAGTTTGAGGAAGCAAAAAACTGTTGAACGGCCTTGGAATTGGTATAAAGACAAGCTAAAAGAGTAAATTCTCAGCTGTCAAAGTGCTTCATACAAACTTCGAGCGATTTTCCCTGGATAGAAAATAACTGCAGATATGTGTGCCAGAGTGGTATCAAATATTTCGAAAACTTTCCGCTGCTATGTCCAGAGGTGCTCGATGTTTCACAATATGTGGTCTTTTATGCAGATCACTAGCGAATCTGAAGTGTCGTATACGGCACAAAGATAGATATTGAATGAGGTTGTTGGATCCTCATACATCAAAATGTGTGAGTGTATGTTTGTGTGTTATTGTGTGCTCTCGTGCGCGTGAGAATGTGTTTATAAACACACAAAACACAAAAACACATGTGTTATGATATACAGGATGTTTTTAGATATTTCTTCTAACATCTAGAACGACCATAATATTGCCGGCATGCGCAAGAGTCGTTACAATAAAGATGAATATATATATATATATATATATATATATATATATATATATATATATATATAGTAAAGATAATAAATCCGTTGGTATATAATCCAAGTGGATCCTAGTAATATAAAATATTAAAACTTATCCACAAAAACAGCTCAATTTATTTATCATATAGATCAAATAAATACTAGTACAATAAAATCCAAAATTACCTCATATAGAGAATAGACATATTTCAACCGACGACAACTTCGTCAGTCTTATTCAACCCTGGTATATAGGCTGATTTCGTGTCGGAATTAGAAATTTAAATGTGAGAGGTGTCGAAAAATTATTACAGGAATTATTCATTTCAATGTTTCAGTCAGACGAAAGGCACGATAGAGTGGTCAGGTGAGGCTGGAGGTATTAGCCTTAAAGAGAATTTTAATGAAATTAAAACTTGATATTAACCTTATGACATTAAATTGGGCTTATATGAAGATGTGTATATTCCTTGATAACTAAAATCTTCAATGCATTAAATGTAATGTCAATCGACATCTTCTGATGCTTTGATCTTGATCCCCGTCCTTCTCTTTATCTATTCCTCAAACACCTCTCCTTACTCTTAATTTCACTCTCTTGTACCACTTGCGTGACTCTCCTGTCCTGATTGGGGTGAAATGCTTCATATATATATATATATATATATATATATATATATATATATATATATATATATATATATATATATTATGAATTTCTTAAGATTATCATAATGCGACACAAATGGTGGTAAAAAGGCTGTGTTATATAAATATTCCAAGGGGAGATAACTTGCCAACTTTGAAAATCCACAGTCGGAATCGTGTTTTCTTTTAATTCTTTCGGTTTAAACACTTATCATTTGTTCTGGTGGTAAATGGCCACAAATTCTAATCAAATGTCAGCGAAGAAGCTTAACTTTGATTCTTGTACGTATATTTAGTAAACATATCTGACTACTTTACAATCAGAAATGAGGCTAGTGAGAAGTCTGCGATGCGCAAACCATCCAAGCATGTTTTGTTAATGCCATTCAAAATCATGACTTTTATTTGTGCTTTCTTAAAGGTTTATACGAATGAATGTATAGTTTATATGTAGCAATAGCCAGGGCCGGGCTGGTATGTACTACCCCTGAGCTCGAGCGGGTAAAGGGCCCAAGCCTGATTGGGGGTCTACGACACTGCGTTGTGACTCTTGTTACCTTATAAACATTTACATACGTTACAAATTAAACTAAGTACAACTAATTAATAAAAGATGGAAAAGCTTCATGGATTTAATAAAATTGTTTTTTTTTCCAAAATTCGTTGTGCTTATGCAATATAGTGATTTTTCAAGCGTAGCTTAGATGTGGCACAAGGCCGAATGCAAGGGGTACCTAGTGAGGATCGAACTCACTAGTAATTGTTCTATCGAGACAAGCTTGCTAACCATTACACCGCCTCGAGGTGCCCGATAATATATAAATATAAATCCCTATTCTTTATCCCTGATGTTGATAATTTTAAATGAGTATAATCTCAAGTCGCTGTTAAAAATTGCCGTAAGACATTTTTGTTTTATTTAAGTTGGAATGATATTTTATGACGTGTCTTTTAATTTGTAATTAGATATTGTGTATTAATTACACTTTTTTTAGTAGAATTGTTCACAATTATTGCGTGTGGCATTGTACATAATAAGGTTACAATAAAATTTGTATTTTATATGAACGCGACCTTAAAATTGATATGTAGTAGAGTGCGAACTCGTATCATAGATTCGGAGGGTATCATAGATTCGGGGGCGCGGCCAATGATACTTTTGCACCGACCTTGGTAATAGACATAACAAAGACAGTGTAAACCCAGAAATGATCACAGTACAAGTCTGAAAGAAATGACATTTAAAGTAAGCAATCTTTGCTATAAAGTTCTCGATATAAGAGATAGAGATTTAATAGGATATACAAAGATAAAATTATTTGTATTACCCCACCTGTTTATATATAGTACATATAGATATACCATATCTCTGCCGTATAACTGCATAAACTCGAGAAAATTATAAACATGAAAACCAAATCTCACAATCCACTTTATACAATCATAATTTTTTCGCAACCCACCAAGTAAAATGATGTAAAAAGTACAAATAAAATGATAAAAACAATTACCTTTTGCAGCTGAACTCAGAGTAGCTGGAGCTTCCAAAGATTAATGGTTTATGTTTGATAAACAATCCTTGTAAGACAATTCACTTCCTTAAACTTGAAATATTGACCTACCGTCCTATTACCCTTGTAATTTCCCCCCCCTTTTCTTTGTAGCTACGTGAGCGTGAGTTTTTCTTGGAGGTTTATACAAATAATTGTATAGTTCAAATGTCTGACATATGTATTTGCAGTTAAGATAAAAATGGGCTTGAACAGAAAATCAACATTCTTTACCAAGGTTTCCAAGAAATAGGACTCAAGATAAACATTTCTATTGTGAGACCGGAACTACCTACACAATAGACTCTTCCAGATCTATATTAAGTATGCGACACAACACTCTAGTCACAGAGAGACAGCGAGAGCCGCGTACGACTACCAGTATTGGACACTAACATATAGTAAGCTCTGCTTACACTATCTCTGTAACCTGTTGTTAATATATCTTTCTTACATCTAATCCGTGTTCCGTGTTTTACTTCTGTGGTCCCAACTTTGGCCCCACATCAATTTCCAAAACAGAAATTATGATCAGGGATTTGAAGAAAAAAACAGTGTAGGTAAATAACCTGAATCCATCAGGATATGGAATTATTAAATACTACTTCTATTCTTCTTGGTTCCTTGGAGGACATAGGGCGGCATCAAAACCTCTCCAACGGACGCGGTTCCGGCCGATCCTCTTCACCTCAGCCTATATTGTGCCGGCTGCTTTCACCTCTGCGTCAACACTTCTGAGCTAAGTTTGTTTTGGTCGACCCACTTTTCGCTTCCCTTGTGGATTCCAGTCAAAGGCCTGCCAGGCCACACTAGAAGCAGGCTTGCGGAGTGTGTGACCGATCCATTTCAATTTCTGTTTCTTGATGTCAATATCCATTGGGACTTGTCTTGTCCCACAGTTGGTCGTTGGAGACGACTTTCGGCCACCTGATATTGAGGTTGTTCCTGAGACATCGGTTGGTAAATGTCTGAAGTTTGTGGGTGTTGGTCTTGGTTACCCACCAGGTTTCTGAGCCGTAAAGTAGGATCGACTAGAAGTTTGTGTTGAAAATCCGGATCTTGTTGTAAAGTGAGAGGGTTGTTGATCTCCAGATTGGCCGAAGAGTATTGAAAGCGTGTCGTGTTTGTTGATTCAGCATTTAATGTCTTCACCTCTCCTCTCGTCTTTACTGACGACGCTTCCCAGGTAGACAAAACTTATCGACGTCTTTGATGTCTTCTTGGTGTTGTCGCATTGGGTCTTGTTGTCTGTTGTATGCCCTCATGACCTCCGTCTTCCCGATGTTGATTTGGACGCCAGTCTTCTCCGCTTCTTCTGCAACACGACTCAGCTTCTCCTGCGCATGTTGTTGTTATCCAGTCAACCACCAGCAGGAAGATCGTCGGCGACAGCAGACGTCCCTGACGAACGCCAGTTGGCACGGAGAATGGTTCCGACAGCATCTCTTCATGGATGACTTGACAGGTGGCATCTTCATACAGTTGCTGGATGATGGTGATGAACTTTAGTGAAAAGCCGTATTTTAAATACAATGTAATCGTGTAACACCCTTCTCGTTCGTCCAAGACTTTGCTGAAATGAGCCCTTCAATCCAGAGTTAACCTTATCCCACGCTGTGATTTAAGATCGAATCGTTGCAGGTATCTTCGTGTTGAGCGAATACGTACAGGGAAAAATAACAATCGAATAAATTGAACAAAAGTAATTACAGTTTATACATCAGTCTTTCGTACAATAATTGGTTATATCAGATTTCGTATGCAATTAATTATCAGCCCAACCCACGTCTAAATTGGTAGGGATATTATTGCTGATTTGGTAAAGTTTAGGTTGCTGTTTTGGTAAAGTTCGGAACAAGGCGGGGGTTTCTCTTAGGCAGACAATCACATGGGCTGTATCACCGCCAGTGGTTGGAACGAACTCTCTACCGTCTTTATCCTATCTCTGTTTCCGTCTCCGTCTCGTCTGCCGAATTCGCTTTGCGCACTCGTATTTATTGACATTCTCTCAAACAGGGGCGGGACACGGCGCATAAGGGGATTTCGGTAAATCCACTTTGTAGTCAGCTTACTTCATAATTCTGGGGAATTCCCTTCTTCCACTCTCTCTTATTATTACATCTCACTAAATCTGTTCAGTGGGGTGGGTTGCTCATCCATCCACTCCTGATATTTCAACTCAACTTTCGACCAGAAGAAATCTACTCCAAATTCATTGTTTACGAAAATGAAGTTTCCGTTTTACAGCTTGCATTTTCAGCTGTCTAGAACACATGCCCATCATAATTTCCCTCTAAGTCTGGGTCATTTTCTATTGTTCAAACACTCGACACACCAATTCCAGGTGGTGTCTATATGTGAATTAAATCGTCAATCTTTTCCCATCGGATTTTAAGTATTAACCCTTATTGTTCCAAAGTCTTTCAGCATATCGTTCCTTCTATCCATAAAAAATAAACTTTCCTAGTTTTACCGCGGTAACAACAAATAGTATCACACTAAACATATAAAATATTTCGGTATATAGATCAGTTGTAACAAATTTAGTGTTGGAGAAAACGAAATTGAATATAAGATAAGCCGCACTAGATATTGTTTCGCCCAACATTGCAAATTGCTACAAAATCAATACATCAGCTTGAACAATCGTCATATTCTTAGATAATCTGTCAGATTGAGACTTTCATATGTAGCCATGTATGGCGCCAATCTTGCTTAAAAAACTGATACTAAGCAATCTGTCGTATACAGACGCTTTATCAGATCAATGATTTAAAATGGCTTTAAGCAAGTGTAGCCTATGGATCTTGGCGAAGACTATTCTTCTTCGAACGATGTGAATAGGTGGTACAGAATCACAAACAAAGAACTGTATCAAATAACAGAAACCCGATCACTTGAGGACGTTCAACAGTGGCAACAACTAAAATGGATAGCACATGTAACTCGAAGTGAAAATAATGGCATAAAATGTTGACGTTCAACACTGTATCAAACAAAAGGTGAGGAAGGAAACTCCCCATCAATACTGGAAAGAGCGATTACAGCGACTGGAATTGAGAAACCTATTTTCATAAAAAATGTTTTATGAGAAAGATTTTATAGATTCCAAACGACTGCACTGCTCGGTCAATGAATGCTGATTCTTTCCTTATAAGGAAACGGATAATATTAACATTGCCGTTTACGTACACTCAACATCCGACCATTGATAGCAATAAACACAATATATGAGCCGACGAAGAAGTCATATTTACTGTATTTATATACATTTCAGATATTATATCCTGATCTTTTATTAAAAAGACTGAATGGAAATATTTTAAATTCGGAATCATTCATGTCACGGCGTATATTTTAGTGATTTTCTTTTCTTTTTGTTTGGATTGTATTTCTGAATAAGGTTTCATTATTCGATTATAAAAATGTTTTCCTGTTGAACAGATTCTTTTTACTGTTTTTTTTTTTTTTTTTTTCTGCACGTTTTCCACTTTTCATTATTTTCTGGCTTTGGAGCAATGAATTCATGAATTTTAGAATTTAATGTTTAGTGTAGTACGAAAATAAATCTTACAGTTTTGTTATCTTGGTAAACTAAAAAGAAAGTAGTTTGTATCTGAAAAGGAAAATGCGTTTTTTTTTTGTTTTTTTATGTTACTCAGAAGAAATAACTTTTTCGTTTTTGCTTCTTTTTTCTCTTGTGATTTATAAATCCTTAATGAATCAATTGTTTTCATGAACTTTGAATACAAGTGATTTAATGGGAACAGTATGGAAGCCGAGGTTGTTTCCTATTAAGAAAATTGGAAATATTCGAAATTAACTGCGAAATCTAGCGAAAGTCAAACATGAAATAAAAATAATTGTTTGTACGGAAAGTAAGGACCTCCGTACATCAATTGTCTTTAAATTAAGTGACGGCAGAAGAATTATCGTTGAACTTTTATAATATATAAGGAGTGATATACTGAAAGACTTTGGTACACTAAGGGTCAATGCCTAAAATCCGTGGGAAAAGATTGACGATTTAATTCACATATAGACACCACCTAGAATTGGTGTGTCAAGTGTTTGAACAATGGATAATGACCCAAACGGAAACTTCATTTTCGTAAACAACGAATTTGGAGTTGATTTCTCTTGGTCGAAAGTTGATTTGAAATACCAGGAGGGGGTGGCTGATACACCCACCTCACCGAGCAGATTTAGTGGGAGGTAATAATAAGAGAGAGTGGAAGAAGGGAATTCCCCAGAATTATTTCCATGGATCAAAGTTTCAGTCCAACAAAAATACGGGAATTTTCTCACGTCTGATGGATGTTACAATAGGACAAAAATTGGACTGGGATCAAACCGGCATAGAAAATGTATTGAGTATTACACGACAAGCCTTGTTGGGAGTGGCATCTATAGGAAGGGGAAAATAAAACCATCTTAGCTAAAAACAGAAAAAAACTGTAAAATATCTTAAATAAGAACAAGGATTTCTTCGCACTTAATAAGTCTAGACAGCTGACTTAACGTTACACCAAGCTGCCGCACATGTATTGTCCACGCCGAGTTCACAAAGTTGGTATATCCATTGACAATTATAGTCAAAAGTATGGGCTCAGCGTGCCACCCGCTGAGAAGATTCCTAGTAGATATAATCAATCCACTAAGAGGAATTTCCTCGTCCTATGTTAGAAATGCAGAACATTTTGTGGAATTAATATGAGGGCCTCCCATCCATCTCTCTGGAAGAACGTACTAACATCCCGATAGATAATAAGATGGAAATGTTGCCGTTCCGTGTACAGATAACATTCTTTCAACTAGAGTCTGGCGTATACCAAGAGTTCGGAGGCTTGACTATGGGCTCACCGTTGTCACCAGTGAATACATCGCAGAAATGGCTATAGGAACGTCACCACTAAAGCTCACAGTATGGCTAAGATACATACATGACATCTTCATATGCTGGCAGCAGGAGGAAGCCGTACAAATATTGATGGACTATGTGACCTCAATAAAAGTTTCGATTCAGTTCACAATGGAAGAAGAAAATAATTATCAGCTAGCCTTCTTGAATATATCAATAGCTCACACAGAGGATGGTTCAAACCATCCGTGTATCTCAAATCAAACTTCATCAGACAATAACTCAGCTTCAGTTCTCACCGTCCATATCGTGAAGAAAGGATTGAACACATGGATAAAAATCATAACAAGACACACATCAACAAGACATGGTTAGCATCATTTTTACCCTTCAGATTAACAAATACCCTGCAAGTTTAACATCAACGTCTGCAGTTGGAAAACAAAGGGTCAAAGAGGAAGACTAGAAAGTTGCCACAGTCTGTGTATTTTACGGCAAGACTCATCGGAAAATCAATAAATCTGTGATTCATATATCAGAGCAATATTCAAAAGAAGCTCCACTCTACGGTGAAAGCTCTCCCGGATAAAGCCTAACAAGGAGAAGGAGAACATTACCAAGAACTGCGTTTATTGCATTCCTTGCAGTTGAGACCAAGAATTTCAAGGTAAATACTTTTTAAGTAGAGTTTTTTACTGCTGAAATTTGTAAGATAAAAATGCTTTAAAATCTGTTGTTCTACAAATGTTTGTACGTCTTTCGCAAATATCTGAAAAGGAGTTAAAAATGTCTTAGCATAAAATATTCGGAAAAAAACATAACGTATTGCTATGATTTTCATAATGCTGAAATTCAAATAGTGAGCGAGGAAACTAATTCAGGATTCAATATTCATAGTTTTCAAGAGACTTAAGAAACGATTTTAATTGACTAAAAATTACTTGGTTTGTGCTTAAATTTTATTTTTATTGTTGTTGTCATAATTTGTTGGTGGTTTTAATTCTGATATTTTAATTAAAATTGATTTAACAAAATTAATTTCGGCTCATTTCTGGTCTCAAAGCGATAGTGTTCAATCTGAACAGAGAAAAAAATCTATATACAGAAACATAAACGTCATCTTCACCTGACCATAATTCATAGACTTTTCTCATTTTCTTAAAGATTCAACAACAACAACAGCAAAAACAACAACAACAACAACAATAATAATAATAATAATAATACATTGACGCAGTCGGAGGTTGACTGTAGTCGAGAATACAGGGTTGGAATTATTGCCATTTTTATATTTTTAATTTTGCGCATGCGCGTTGTTTGTTTTTGATTTTGTCGACTGCACAGTATAATAGGGTCAGTTGAGCTCCGCCTGTGATAAAAATAGCATCATAAAACAATTCACTCTGCCAGAAATGACATGCTGTACTGTTTGTCTTTCTTACCGAAAGCATCAATACGAATATTTGAGATTGTTTGGGTGTCAATCTTTGTCCCCAAAAGATGCACCGTGAGTGACGAAAACCAAATATCCAGTCAGCGTCATGATGTTTGGAGTGATCTCTAGTGATGGCAGCATCATGCCTTCATTCATCTTCCCACAGGGATTCAGACTCAACACGGAGGCCTGCATCAAAATCCTCGATGAGGTCGTGCTGCCCTGGGTCACGAGTGTGGTTGCTGGAAGATCGTATGTCTGGCAACAATACCCTGTATTATGCCACAGGAGAAACCCAGCCATGGATGTCAGACAATTTCTGCGATCACATCACCTCTTACATCTGGCCACCTATCTCTCCAGATTGCTATGAGCAGGGCGCAGGTGAGCAAGAACCCGTAAAACTCCTTTTAACACCAAAGATGAACTGAAGGCAAGGATTGTAGCATAATTCACCAATTTAATCAAGGAGACATTTCCGAAGAGTTTCAAGAGATTCCATCGTCGTCTGGAAGCCGTGGTTGAAGCCAATGATGATTTTATTGACAACAGCACTCAATGTGCGATAACATATATACCGTGTGTAGTAGTAAAATTGTCCAAATTGTGTAACAGTATAATTATCCATTTCACAAAGTATTTAATATCTAAAAAACACTAAACTAAATGAGTTTTCTTTTTTCCACGTTTTCAGATAAGACATCTTGACACCATCTTTATTTAGAATTACTGAAAAAGCCTTTGAGTTATTCAGCTAATAAGATAGTAGGTTAAAATTGTTTTGTTCCAAACGCACTGTCTCCGCAAATGGGCAATGGTGAGAGGAAAACGATTATTCAGGCCTTCAGTAATGGTACCAACATTCATACCCTGGCTTCCATCTTCAAAATCCATTCAAGAACCATCAAGAGAACGGTGAATAGGTCTAAAGAGAGGGAACAGTAGAGAGTAAAACTGGATCAGGAGGTTACAACATAATAATAATAATAATAATAATAATAATAATAATAATAGTAAATGCAGATTCTGTTATTAATATCCATGTTTTATCAGGTTGCACGGTATTGGCACCCAATGAATATAAAACACGGCACGACAGATCGGGTCATTTGCATTGGAATATATGCAACACTTACGGAAAGGAAACTGTAAGAAATTGGTATGAATACTACCCAGATCCGGTTACAGAGATAGGACCTGTAACAAATTAATGGACTTTACAACACACATGGACTGAACAATCAAAGCTAATCGCCCATACATCGTGATTAGAGACCTCAAAAACAAAATGTGCCTCCTTATTGAAATGCCGGTCACTGCATCTTTGAAAATGTGGCTCATCAGAACATTAACCATTCCAGGTGTAGTTGGAGCCCTGTGACTGATTCGAAAATATTCTAATAGACTCATTGAAAGAATCACTGATAGCCCATGCCTTGAAGAAATACAAAAAGTTGCATTCCCAAGTACAGCCCATAAAAGGTGTGTGATTTTTTAATTTAATTTTTGCTCAGTGAAAAATGTCATGATGCCATTTCTGAACTTAGATCTCTTAGAAATGAGTATATATCAGAAACCAAACGAAATAATAATAATAATAATAATAATAATAATAATAATAATTTCACGACGCAGTCGTAGGTCGATAATTCAATCCAGATTATGCAGTCATTAAATGTTTAAAACCATGTTACAATTTTACTGTCTTAAACAATACTATAACAAGTTATTTCTGGTAATCGGACTCAATCTTATATATTTGTGCATGACGATGATCCCTGTTCATTTAAAAAAAATAGTCCACCGGTCAGTATTTTGTGTCAAATCCTTTGTTTTTGTTTACTGCTTGGATGAGTCGATGCACGATGAGAATCAAGCTGTTACAGTAGTCAACAGAGAGTTTTTTTTTACCCAGGTTTCCATAATAGCCTCTCTTCACGTTTCGATACTTGAAGGTTGCTATTTTGCAACTTTCTTTTTGACATTTCCCCATATAGTTTCTGTTGTGTTCAAATCTGTGCTGTTCCCCAACCAGTTCCTTGTTGTCAAGTTGATCCTATTAAAAGAAAATAACTCAAGAGCTTTGGACCAGTTGCATTGAGCACTATTATGCATAAATATTGTTCACTGCTGAATGTGCATATGCATATGCAGTTACAGTGTCTCCTGCAGTAGTGCCACATACCTTGCACCATTCATCGTTGTTCCTAGAGACAAGAAGTCGAATTCCACTGTTACAGATTTGATTTTAGCACCCTAAATCATCTGACTTGATGGGTGCTTCATAGTCTGAATTGTATACTTTTCATCAAATCTCTTATCAGAGGTCTTCAGTTTTTCGGACTGTTGCAGACTCGATATATCTAAAGCCATAACTTTTCCCCAGTCTTCAGTTCTCCAAGTTTTATATTGCTTCGCAAATGCTTGATGCTTGGATGTTATAGCTGCAGTAAGCCGTGATTTACGGGCCTGGGTTGAATCAATCAGAACTTACATTTGTAGCATTTCAAGTAGAGCACCACATATCGCCTTAGAAGAACTTTTGAGGGGACATGTAGCAATGATATTCTTCAAATCTCTAACACTGCTTTTCTTTGAACCTCCAATTTTCCCCTTAACGCTAAATATCCCGGCATTTTGAAAATTCACGATAGGAATGTGCACAGCGTTTTTCTATAACCTACTTTTATACTAATTTCATATATTTCAGAGCAACCATCATCGTGTTGAACAATTTGGGCCATTCGTGAAGGTGAAAGTGAAGATTTTTCTCACATATTCTAGCCTAATTCGCTACACGAATATTATCACAATGGCTACTAATTTGGAAATGATAAAAAATATTTTTTACCATAAATCATGTGCAATAATGGCTGATGCAATAACTAAAAGTAATTGTTTCATGCAATCACTTGTAATATACAAAAGCGAAAACAACTTGTTACAGCTAAGTGCACTTAAATAATTGTTAATGACAGTAAAGTAATTGTAAATTCCATGTTCTTGTCGATGGCTTCATAGTATGTGTTACGCCAGGACTGTGTACAGATCTAATTCAGAGCTCTAATTAAATCCCGATGGATTTATGGATAGCGGCTCAGATTGAGGAATTGGAGAGCCGAGTTCGAATTCCAGTCGAATCCATTACATTCACTTACGTGCTAATCCCCTTGGGAAAAGCTATGAATCCTCTTCTCCCCACCAGCTATGGTTAAATAGGAGGACAGTTCGGGTTCTGTAGCCTTGGATGACAACTAGTCTACCGCAGAAAGAAATGGCAACCTACTGCGGAAAAAATATCTTCCTCGTCAGTCATGTATGGAAAGTTATATGATCGCCTAAATGTGTATCATGCATGGCATATAACTGAATTAAGTCATATAAAATAAGTTTCCTCAGAATTTTATTATTAATAATGATAAAAATTATATGAAATATCTTTATTTTCAATATAGTCATTAACTTGTAAAATATCTTAAAAATAAAAGTTTTTTTTCGGGTAAAATTTAATAAAAACGTTATGGTTGAAAAGAAAATTTAACCTGAAATAATAAAAAAAATAAATTCGCATAAGTTTAGATTTAACTTATTACACTGACGTGCCAAATGTCATAGTGTAGACGTCCTGTGAATTACAGCAACTCAAAGTGACACCGATTCCACAAGTGATTGGAAAACGTTTGAAGAAATATAAGGCCAAGACGTTTCAGGAAATGTACACAGATTTCTTCTGATATTCGTAGTTGGAGGATGATCCATACATTCTTAATTGGACTCATGTCAGGTTAAATGCGTCATAATTCTGGGCAACTTGGCCCCGATAAGAAAAAAGAAAAAAAGTGCATTATCCTGATGATATAATCCATCTTTTGTGGGTAGATAGCTTATTTTCAATGGATGCAAAGAACACGAATGCATCGGTCGATATTTAAGCGGACTCTGCTTAAACCATGTGGACAAACCTCACGTGCTGATTGAATCACCATTAGCTTGCACGAGGATTTGTTGCCAACTGGGATCTATGGAATTATGGGGTTTGCATCACCTTCGGTTCCTACCATCAACATGAAATAATCGTGACTCATCGTTGTTAATCTTCTAAGGTTCAATTAGCGATGTCCCTAACTCAAGTGAAATGCTCTGTCCGGTGCCATGGTCTTCAGTTCTATGCACGTATCCAAATATGGCTTCTGCTCCTACGTTTCATGGAAGCTAATCAACGCCGAACTGATCGTCTTCGTTAATCCGTTAAATGTTATTTGAACTAATCCTCCATGTCTTTTAGCGGAGACTAATTTACCAGGTTAATTAAGAACGTGTGGTCGGCCATTGTGCTGTCTACGATGATCGCGAATTCCTTCCGCCAGTCATTCACAGTACACACCTGACACTGTAGATCGATGGATATTAAATCTACCCACAATTTCAGAAACAGTATGTAATATACATCTAACTCTTATCATCACTTTTATTCGAACTCCGATCGGTATTCGCACTAACTCACTTGATGTCGGAGCATGACTCTACACTCACATGACGTCAATGTGGCACCACCTACCATCAGATTTGCATAATGATATCTCATAAATTTTGGCACGTCGTTGTATATTATTTTATTTATCAATCAAGATTTTTCTTTAAAATAAACTGAATCTCAATGGAAAAATACTCCAGTGGTTAAGTGAACTTTTTAGGGGTTTTGTTGTTGCTATAAGTGTTTTGCCAATCCATTCTTCAGAAGAATCAGACGGAAAGAAACATTCTCTCTCTCTCTTCCTCTCTCCCCCTCTCTCTCTCTCTTTCTCTATCTCTCTCTCCGTTGTTGTTTTGGGTTTAAAAAAAGTCGACCGTTATCTTTTTTCGGAAGACTCTACACCTGAAGAATGTTTGGGAATGACGTGAACAAATGTTATATTATTATCAGCAACTTATGGCAGATTTAATGTAATTAAATAGACTCAAAGCGTGTGTATAATTCATAAGCACAGAGAAAAATTGTAGGTCCTCTTTATTTCAGTGTGAAATAATTGTCTAGTTGCTGTAATAGGCAAGTAAATAAAATGGGAGCTCGGGTTTAGATGAAAAGGCTGTAAGTGTTTGTAGTTTTTTTTTTTTTTTTTTTGTTTTTTTGGGTGGGGATTTTTTTTTTATCTTAATTTCATTAGGAACTCCACTTGGTCGCGTAAAAAACAGTTGAAAAAAGGCCCCAAACTCACTAAAAACAAAGATTTGTAATCACAATGTTTATGTTATTATTAAGAGGAAAGCCCAAAGTATTCTTTTTTTATTTTTTGAAATTTTTTACTCCATTCTAGCACGTTCGAAATTTTGGTTAAATATCAAGATAAAGTTTAGTTTCTTTTTTTTTTTCAGGTGAAATACACATTGATTTGGAAATTATTGCAAAATTTAAATAATTGTCGGATTTTAATGAAAATTTTAGGCCATATTCAGAAATGAATGAGATTATTTTAAAAAAATTTCTTTTTAGAAAATCTCGGTAAACAATATTTTTTTTACATATATTACCACCTACTTACTTAATTTCATGAAATTTCGAAAAATTAATTTTTAGGGGTCGGGGAGATTTTATTAGATAAAAACAGGACTCTTTGGAGAATGTAATAATTTTTTTTTTTTTTTTTTTTGTGAAACAGTTACCCGAATCATTGGAAACCTGCTCTGAATTGTAAAATAAAAATACAATAAAACTATGGCGTTATTTAATTAGAACAGCTCTTAATTGCTTTGATAAATAAGTTATATTAAGTACACTATTGTCTGAAGAAATAAAAAATTTTCGATGAATAATGAATTATTGCAAGAATATTTTTTTCATTTTTTTAAATTTTAATTATAATAATTTATAATACAGTTATCCCTCGCTAATTCGCGGTTCTACTATCGCGGATTCACGACTCCGCGGATTTTTAAAATATATATATTGAAAATATATCGCGGAGATTCTGCGAAATTCTAGAAAAATCGCAATATATAAACACCTAAAATGTTTCATTAAACCCATTAAAATATTAATAATAAATATTATTTCCTGGTCTAGGAACAACAAAACAAGCGTAAAATAGCAATAGAAAGGGCACCGCCGCCTGAAGAGACGTAAAATACAATTATCGGCTGCACAGTAGAAGTCATCATCAGCTTCATCATCATCATTTCTACTGCGCAGCAAATTCATCGCCATCATTATTCAAATTCTACTTCAACTTCTATCGTGTTGAATACAGTAAAAATCTTTATATTTTTTAATCTAAAGTGTTATTGCTTAACAATTGTCCTTGTTATTAATAGAGTATTTTAATGGGTGGGTTGTTAACAGTAGAGGGAGGGTTTTAAAAGTCCAAATACACGTTAAATTAGTACTGAAAAAATATGGCGTACCTATTTCGCGGAAATTCAGTTATCGTGGCCGGTCTTTGAACCAATCTACCGCGATAAACGAGGGATCACTGTAGTTTAAAAATCGTTTAAAATTCTTTATTGCTTTCAAGACGGTGGTCTGATGATATCGTTAAGTGAAAAATAAATTTACGAATCAAAATTTGAAAAGCTCATAACAGTCGTTTGTACCCAAATATTTTTTTTTAAATTTTAAAATAATTTTTAGTGAAAAAAAAAATGTTCCTAATTTTTAACTATGGGAATATATACATGACATACTCCTTAAATAGATCGTCTGATGCACTGCAATTATTTCATTTTTATTACAGTTCTGTTTCATCATTAACGTCTTTGCAAATCATCCCTTGAAAATATCAAAAGAAAACAAAGTTTTACTTTTCTTAATTGCTATTTCACTGTATATTTTTATTTTATGTATTTTAGTTTGGGTCAGACTTCAATTAATTATTTTTTTTAGTTAACTTAAGAACCTAGAGACGAAATGCAAATGTCATAAAGCTTCTTGAAACTTAACTAAATGTCATTAAAATATTAAATAATTTCTGAAAATATGTTAACTTGTAAAAATGACTAGCTAGTTAAAAGCTAAAACAAATGCGTTAAAAAAAATCGAGCAACTATTTGACATTCCAATCTATATAATTCCTATGTGAAATACACCAGAATATTTTACTTACTGGAAATAATGAATGTAATCATTTAATTTCAATTAAATTTCGTAAATTTATGTCATTTCTGCTCATCCATAAAAGCTGTCATCACCTCGAGAGCTTCTCGATAAATCAATAATCAAGGAAAGAGGAGACCCATCGTTAAGAAATGCTTGTATATTGTTTTTGTATGCTATAAGTAAATATTATTAATTGTAATTATTTGATTAATTTAACTTTAAATTTTCTAATTTTACTCATATGTTATGTGTCACAAATCTATAATTTAATTTTGAAAGATTTTTAAAACCGATAAATTTGTTTGTTTATAAATTTCTTAAAATTAAGAAAATGGCCGCTTTTTGAAAAAAATTTAAAAAAATCGAGCAACTATTTGACATTTCAATCTATATAATTCCTATGTGAAATGCACCAGAATATTTTACTTACTGGAAATAATGAATGTAATCATTTAGCTTTCAATTAAAATTAAAATGAAATCTTCAAGAATACTTTTTCATTCTTAAAGTTTAATTTTAAAACTTAGATACCGAAAATTCAATGGTGGTGTCTAATTTCATGAAGAGTGATTGAACCAGTTAATGTTTTTTTTTTCCTCTTTCTGTTTTATTTATTTATATATGCATTTATTTTCATTTTAGGAAAAGGGTTTAGTTTTATTTATTTATTTATTGTGTTTAAATTTGTTTTTATTTTCTGAAGCTGCCGCAAACTCATATGAGGTCAAGTTTTTCAATTAAGCAGATGTTTCTTTTTTATTCATTTTAAGCCAAAAGTTTCAAAGGTCTGTGCAGCAGTGCATCGACAAGCTATTTTTTTTATATCTCAGCGGCACAGCGACTTACACCGATTTATTGTTATAGTTGAAAGGGCTTAATTGGCTCTAAAGTGGTGATCGATTTCCATTTTACAATATAATATGTATAATGTAAGTCTAGATCCTCACATTGTGTGTCCATTTGTGACAACCCTTTCTCACTTTACAACGTAGATATGGACTACGTAGTAAATTAGTGAACCAGTTCCACTTTTCCCCATTATAACAGTTACGTTTCTTAAGTATGGGGGCACTACCGGAAGGTTAAATTCTGTCTGAATAAGAAAAATAGTTTCATAATTAAAAAAAAAAAATACACGTTTCCGCCTAGGCCAAGCTTCACCATTATTTATATATTATTTATTATTAATTCTATTTAAGGTAATTTTCAGTTTCATTTGTATTATAAGACAGACGTTATCTGATTAAACCCATTTCTATGAAAAATATTTACGCTCACAATAAATATTAAAAAAAAAAGTTTTTAGAATATCAAGGGAGATAAAACTTAGAAAATAAACAAGAGTTACTTCCCTTGAAATATATGTCTGTCTGTATGTATGTATGTATGTATGTATGTCCTGAAGGGATCCCTGAATTGTCATGTGGTGCCAACCTGACCATGTGCCCAATGCAATCGGATATGTCTATCCAGGGTGAGTCTGCTCAGTCACCAGAAATCACACCAACAGTCTAATATATATGACGATTTCGTAATGTCATGCTTTGAATGTCCAACCTGCACGGGGTTGCAAGTCCAGGTCGAGCCTGACAAGGCATATGAAAGGGCACATTGGAAATGATGATGATTAAAGTCAACTTCCACCACCCGGAAATAATTTGACATACTACATATGTAACAAGAAATATAGATCGATGGCTGGTTTTATGAGCCACTGTCGTTAACGCAACCGATGAATGCATTGCTGTAGGGGGAGTTCAAGTGAAGGGCTGGACATGTCAGTGATGGTCATACACAGCTGCACTTGAAAAAAAAAAACAGAACTACATAAGATATACAATAAAAATACAGACAAATTAAGCTACACCTGCACAAGTCATTTAGATACAATAATAAAAAGACAAAATAACAGAAATCTCAAAAATAACGTGTAGCAAAATAATACTAGTAATTTATGCAACTGTAGAGATAAAATTAGATGCCCATTAAATGGAGCTTGCAAAACGGAATATATTATTTATAAAGCAGAAGTAACAAGTATAAATGGTCAAATTATAACATAAATAAGCGCATCAAGTTTTAAGCTACCAAACTTTAGATACTCCACCAAACTTGCCAGACACATGTGGAATTTAAAATAAAAGAATAACAGGGACCCGGTCGTAAGGTGGACAATTTAAAAATGTTAAAAACATATAACAACTACAGCCGCATTTGTAAACTATGCCAATATGAGAAATTAGCAATTATGACATTCCCGGACCCAAAAAATGTTTTAAACCAAAAATGAAAAATTTTAAGCCCTTCTCTTTACATAAAACAATTTTTATTAAGTGAATATGAAGCCGGTTTAAAATATCTAAAATAAAACACCCCACTGTTACACTTTAGACACGCCCCCTCCATCATTCATAACAATTAAGTTACATATGTGATTTCTCTTTTTACTGTACACTTGTATTTCTGTCCCTTTCCATTCTTTCCTTCCCCCCTCCTTTTCCACTTCTCTTCCCATTACACCCAATGTTCTGTCTTTCAATCATAATACGCCTGTTATTTTTTTTTTTCGAAAGATAATTATGTAGCGTTCTTTGTGTTTTTTTTTAAAGCGTTAAAGTAGTCCTTTTAAAAGTATCGCCTGACGAGACCGCCAAGTCGAAAACAGTGGTCGCGTATTTTAATTGACCTGAGTTTTACATTTAAAAGCTCTACATTTTATTTTTTATTTTTACTCATTTTGTTTTCTTACGTGTATTAATTTTTAATACTGTTAAGAGAACCATAATAAAACATTGTGTCTGTGAACATTCGAAAATATGTACAGAAATAAGACATTCTGAAAACATAAAAATACTTCAAGAGTGCAGGCAACATTTATAAAAAAAAAAAACAATTCTTTGGAATGTGTCCAGTAGAAAAGCGCATTATTTACATGTATATTAACTGTTGATACTTCAAACATCCTTGTTACATGAGTACGGAATTTTAATTCTTGTATTTGGCATCTAAATAAATATATTCTCCCTTCTTTAGATGTGCGTCAAATTCACGACCCTAGAATTATGCTCATTGTTTGTTTGTTTTTTCTTTAAATTATCTCTTGGAAAACAGGAAAGTGACATTGTGGAGTCTACCACTACATTATTCAGGACTATAACATCAAGGATATAAATTCTCTCTATTTGTTTAGGTACACGTCATTTCATCACTTCCGGGGAAAAAATATTTCCCCAAGACAGACGACTGCTAAATTTTAAACGTTTTAATCATGTGGTGCAAATATATATATATATATATATATATATATATATATATATATATATATATATATATATATATATATATATACACACACACACACACACACACACACACACACACACACACACACACACACACACACACACACACACACAAATCTATCTAGTCGTGCAAATTATATTTCCCTAAACTCTGTTGCAATAAAAAAAAGATGGAGTATTGAAAATTAAACGGAGTACAATCAACAGTAAGGGGAAAATCGACAAAAGGATGAAAAAAGACAAAGGATATTTTAAAACAAAAAAAATAGAAAAATTAGAAAAAATAAAACCAAAGTTTTATTGTAAAATAAAAATAAGGGAAAGGTTTGTAAAAATTAGAGAAAATATCTTTTTCAAAATCTAAATACTAACAGGGTAGATATTAAATTTTAATTTCGATAGGATTCACTGAAAGTGAATAAACGGAAACTTTAAAAATATATATATATATATATATATATATATATATATATATATATATATATATTAACTTTACAAAAATTTATTCATGTACGTGAATTTTTTTAATCGTTTTGACCCCATGAAAAGCAAAAAAGCTACTAAGACACAATGGGTAACTGCGTGTAGAATAATTAAGAACAGAATCGTTTATAATGAGCGGGAAGAAAAAAGAGCAATCAGGAGGACAGCAGATAGCGATTGACATTGCATTTAATTTTTTGCTAATTAATGCTGGCTGGAAAGCATGGAGCCGGTAGGGAATTTCACAAAGGAGAAGTGCGAGAAAAGAAACTGTTATTATAGAATTTAACAACTACATCTATCCAGTTCAACTGTAAATTGATGAGATCTCGACGATAGTCTAGTACTGCGCTTAAATATAAAAAGCCGAGGTACCATAGCTAAGAGCTCATCTGAACAATTACCATGAAAGTATTTGCAGAAAAAAGCACAGAGAGGTAATCTTAAGCGGTGGATTTTGTTGATTTAAAACCCAGGAAAATAAACGGCTAGATTTAATACTAAAAATTTGCCAGGTCATCGAAGAATTTACGTTTCTTGTCATTAAAAATTATTGAAAATCAGTGGAGAATGCAGAAGAAACGGGAAATGTTTAAAAGACACTAATACTACAAGTATAACAAATATTTTATGAAATAAAATTCCTTGAATAATCTGGATATTATAGGATATAACAGACACCTGAAAACATCCCAAGTTTACAGTAGACAAAACATTATACATGATTACGTTAAAGCGACTACAGATGCGCAGAGTCTGATAAGTCCTAAAGAACAAAACGCGTCACGCGAAAACAAAAATTCAAATTATTCTGTTATATAAAAGTATATCTATCGTTTTCCCATAAATATTTCTTTTTTTTTTTTCGTTTCCGGCCTGAATATTCGAGAAATCTTACAGAAAAATATGCGTTCTCCGGTAGAAACATTTTAAGATCCGACGAAGGGTGTCAAGGTTCAAGCAAAGTTGAATAGTGCCTTATGAATGCAAATCTTTCTCCGACTCTCGAAATAGACATATCTGATCAGTTTCGTATCATAAAGTAAAGAACAAATCAATTTCTAAAGTGGATTCTTATTTATTAATCCAACAGATTTCATTACTTAAACGTATTTTTCTCGAACATTCACGACGGTTAATATAAATAAATATATTGATTTATAGTATAGGTTTACCCATACGTGTTGCTCGTACCAAGGTTCGTGGTGAAGAGATTGAATTTAACGTCTTTTTTTCGGGGAGGAACAGTTTTTGTTGCATGCTGGGAGTATTTTTATTATTTTTAATGTTTATTTAATTTAATTTATACAACGTTTTTATGATATTGTTTTATTTATAATTTTCGTTATTATTATTATTATTTTATATTTTATTTATAATAATAATAATAATAATAATAATAATAATAATAATAATAATATTCTTACAGGTCTTTAAATACATTGTTTTGCAAACACTATTGTTCGTTAGATAATTTTCTGTAAAATCAAACTAAATTAAGCACCATTCATTTTATATATATATATATATAAACACAGGGTAGGGAAATTCTATGTTAAAATGTCTCTCCTTTTTTTTTAATATGTTTATGTACATGTGCGAGTTTCTCTGTCTTTGTCATCTTCCATTTTTATAGATTTGAATAAGCGGTGTCGAGCGTTGATATCAAACATTTTATCACGGTCATTCATTCCGTAATTCTTTTTTCATTTTTTTACTCGGGTAGATTGTTTTTCAACCCGCGTATTTTTTTAAACACATTTAATGTTAGAATGAACAGAAAGATTTAATGCTATGAATTTGAAGCAAAAAAAAAAAAAAAGGATACTGAAGCATGCTATTACAAGTATTTCCTTTTGGTCTTCTCGGGATGGAATATTCGGACCCTGTAATCATTTTCCTCAATTGATAGACAAGTTATTTATTTTCTTCGTTTAACCCTTTTATGTCCAGTTTTAATAAAATTAATCATTGCAAAATTTATCATAGTAAAATTTATCATGAGTCATTATTGTAGAATATGATCTTAAAACAAATCTATAACAAGTGGCAAATAAAAACAATTCAAGACAACATTATTCTTGAGCAGGTTTAGGGCTACAGTTTTTGGTTCAACCAAGTTAATAAGAACGAATTATTATTTGTACTTAGAGATTTCTGTTGCTTTGAAACAGGCACACTTGGCGATTAACCATAACGCCCCCCCACACACACACGAACCGGGTTAAAAAAATAAAACATTTATGCATGGAAGATTCAATATTATTGTCAATATTAGCATCTTCAGTCGTTGGCCGATATAATAAAAATAGGATACATTACTTGAAGAGAAATTCGTCTTTCATCTCTCTATATATATATATATATATATATATATATATATATATATATATATATATATATATATAAAGAACAGTAAGATATATAAAAAAGATTTGGTGGGGGTGTTTAGGTTAAAATACGTTTTATTTAAGTACAATTTGAAAAATATTTTCCTTTTATTTTTAATATACTATATTTCTTTTAAGAGCAAGAAAATGTATTAGAATCCCTTATAGTATGTAGAGTTATTTTCACATCAACTATAAATATGTATATTATTAGGTAAGAATTTTTTTTTTATTTATACTTAAATATTATTTAAGTATACTTTATGACAATGACGCCAAAAAAAGCTAATTGATTTCACTGGTTTAGTAACCTTTTATTTTTTATATAAACCTAATCCTTAAATATACAAATAGAAAAAATGCCGTAAGAAGCTTTGCCGTTAACAATAAATTAAAAAAAAAAAAATCCAGACGACATTCATTTAACAGATAACAGATTTCATTGAAGAATACATCCCTACCCCCCCATCAAAACGTAACTAATAACTGATACATCAAAATACAGCGATAATGAACACGCAAACACCCCTCGTCTGGTTGAAATGAATTTCTCTGTTTCCTTGGAAACGTGAATTATGATTATTGCTGTCTTTAAAACCCAGTAATTTTATAAGTTACTTCAAAATTCGCTTGAGGATGAAATGGAACTAATGTCTTTAATTTAATTACAAAATTAAATTCGGACCTTCCATTTTTGAAACATGTTTAGAACTGTGTATTGGAAAAACCATATTTTTAATCAATTTATTTATAATATATATATATATATATATATATATATATATATATATATATATATATATTGATTGTAGATCAAAATTCCCTTCTAATAAGAGAGTCAGCATAATTCATGAAATAAAAAATTCAGAAATTCTCTCTCTCTCTCTTTATCTCTCTATCTATCTGTTTATCTATCTATCTGTTTATCTATCTATCGATATATGTGTGTGTGTGTGCGTCTAATAATAGAGATTCAGCATAATTCTCGCTCTCTCTCTCTCTCTCTATCTATATATCTATATCTATATCTATATCTATATCTATATATATATATATATATATATGTATATATATTTATATTTGTGTGTGTTTCTATGTGTCTGTGTGTATTTAGGCAGCATATTTTCATAAAAAGCATGTTTGGTTAAAAATTTTAGATGTATTATGTCTATTTAGTTTTAATCATTTCAAGTCCAAGAATTAATTTCTTGGTTGCTATAGAAAATTGGAGGAAAGATAGTATGGAGAGATAGCAAAAAGAGGAAATCTACTGAGAGTTTCAAAATTTCAAGATACTTACTACATAGAAGAATTCAGTTTCAAAGGGAAATAATCACAAAATATTTTGAACAAGTTATTTCCCTTTAACGAATTCTCACGTTTAGTTGTGAAATGAGGCTATTTGTAGGCAAGCAAGTTAAGTTTTTTTTTTTTTTTTTTTTTAATCCATATTATCCCAAACAAAACAGTGATGCCGCTAAAACACTTTTACGATGTCTAATCATGATTGTTGCTTTAAAATGAAGTCTGGATTTGATTTAAACATCAGATTTTAATTTCAGATGCCAGTTTCATTATTTCATGATCCTAATTTGAATGAAAATATACAAACTTGAAAAGTCGAATATTTTAAATGTTCTGCACCTTGGCAATTGAAGAATAAACCTGGATTTTGAAACTAAACAGACACCAACCAACGTTGATACTATAAATTAAGTTAACTATTTGGTTATTGCAAATGTTTTTTGTATGATCTTTTTTATATATATTATAAATATATTTTATATATATTAGAGAAATCTTAGATGTATTTGAAGCTTTATCAGTTTTCTCTTTCCTTTTTAATTCGTTTAGAGATTTTAGGAACGTTTATGAAATTAAAAAATGGGTTCAAGAGAAATGTTTTGGGAGCTATTAATGGGGTTATTTGTGGTCTGGATAAATACCTGTCTATAAAAATAGATTCTTTTGAAAATATAGAAATTAAGAACTTCATGAGTATACCCAAGAGAACCTTCAGTATTTTAGTCTAAACATAGTCTTTTACTGGAAAAATGTTATTCTTTGTATTTACTTGATTTCAAAGGGAATTATTTTCCAAACTGCCGAAGTTTTTTGAGAAAAAAGTAGTTAGGAAATAATGCAATATTATGAAATTGGTTCTTTTAATGTCGCATTAAGACAGAAAATAGATCTTTTTTTCTGAAAAAAGATGACCCTGCTGTGAAAAAGTATAATTTCGTATGTTCAGATGATAGGTCACCGGTTGAATTTTTAAAAGATGTCCTCTGCTGTTGGCTTTAAGTATATTCTTCAAAACCTATATCATCAATTAAGTGAGCCGATCGGAATCCTTTGAAGTCGTCACACAGTTCCAGGCTTTACGTTAAAGTTCGTTAACATGATTTCAGCCTGAAAAAAAAAAACACTCACTCACACAGCAATATTTTATCACGAACAGTCAACTCAAGTTTTCAACGTTCAACTTGATACACGAATCTTTGTCGCACGCTTTCAAGCTCAACGTTAATTATTGCAATTAACATAAACACAGCTTGTTAAGAACCACTTATTCCAACTAAAGAATATTCTCTTCAAACGACAAGTGAAAACAAATCAAAGAGCTACAACTTTGTAAACATTAAAGAAAGTCTTGAACAATCTTCTCTACTTTAAGTACAAAATTGAACTGTTTAATTTTCCTTAAAGTAAAATAATACCCAAACACATTTTCTCATTATTGTGCAAGACTTCGACGCTCCGATTTGTGAATTGGGTAGATGAAAAAATAACTCGGTGAAACTTAGGTTTACTGTATTATACAGCCGAAGAACAGCACAGCCTAAAATACGATATAATATCAATAAAAATGACGTTTACTGGTTCATATAATTTGTACTAGAAGGCATTGCATACGATTTCGTACCAAAAACAAGTACCGTTTAAAATACTCAAGCTGGTGGAAAATTTTCAACTTATAAAATGAGCGTAGTGGAGGAAGTGAATGAAATATGTTTCTTCTCTTCTGTCTTTACATGAAGATCAAAACCAACAAATATCTCATGTAAATGAAGGATTCATAGACTTTTTTTACTACCTCAAATTTGCATTCATCTTCTTTTCGAAAGTGTTTACATCGCTGAGGCATTGATTTCCAATGACAACCTTTTTTTCTCAGAATTACAGGTATGTAATGTAGGTTGTCCGACAAAATGAGGTACATACTTTGGGTTATGATAATTCAAGTCATTCTAAGTACGTTGTTTTTTCATATTTATTTATTTTTGCGTTATTTTGCTAGAAACTGAGGTTAAATGTTCGCAGTGATGTGTTGCCAGAGTTGCTTTCTGTTGCCGATGATGATGATGCTGGACAGCGGGTGTTGGTTAACTATAATGATAAACATAATTATTTACAATTAAATTTTAAACTCTTCAAAAATAATTACTTTGTATAGAGTGATCCCCGTTTTTTTGCGTCAAAAACTGATCATAAATCTCGGACTATACTCAAGTACATACAATAAATTTCAAAACATCAAGGGAAATAACTCTTTAAGTTTTGGTAAGAGTTATTTACCTTTGTCTGTTAACTGCTCATAACTGTTACAAAATGTAAATAAAATGTGTTTACTTCGTTTCGTAATGGTCGAATGAAAGGAAATGCAGATAAAAAGAGCTTATAATTTCAAGTTTCTAAATTAAAAAAAAATTAGATATTGGTATATATTCGTTACATTGGAAATATATGTAATTATAAAAAAAAATTGTCGGTTATATTTTTATAGTTTACTCTAAATTGCTTAGAATACATCACACATGCCCTCATCCAGTCTATATATATATATATATATATATATATATATATATATATATATATATATATATATATATATATATTCTTACTCTTTCGTGGACATTGAGTTTTACCTTGATTCTATCCTCCATAGGAATATATATATATATATATATATATATATATATATATGTGTGTGTGTGTGTGTGTGTGCGTGCGTGTGTGTGTGTGTGTGTGTGTGTGTGTGTGTGTGTGTGTGTAAATAAAAGAAAGAACAGTAAGATATATAATCCGGTGTTCTTATAGATATTTTATTTTTACAAAATACCGCTCAATGTAAATTTACAGAGCATTAATATTATAAATTAATTGATTTAAAATATGTTTTTTTCCGCTACACAGTTCTAACCATGTTTCAAAAATGGAAGCTAAAAGCTCAGAGTTTAATTTTGTAATTAAATTAAAGACATTAGTTCCATTTCATCCTCAAGCGAATTTTGGAGTAGCTTTTTTAAAATTACTGGGTTTAAAAGACACAACTAAAATCATAATTCACGTTTCCAAGGTTACAGATAAAACCACTTTCACTAGACTAGGGGTGTCTGCGCGTTCATTATGTCTATGTTTTGATGTATCAGTTATTTGCTACGGTTCGGAGGGGGTAGGGGTGTATTTTTCAATGAAATCTAACATCCGTTAAATGCATGTCGTCTGGATTATTTTTTAAAATTTTATTGTTAACGGCAAAAATTCTTACTGCATTTTTTCCCCTATTTTTTATATTTAAAGATTTTTGGTGGGTGTTTTGGTTAGAATACGCTTTATTTAACTACGATTTGAAATTTTTTCACTTTTAATTTTAATATACTATATTTGTTTTAAGAACAATTAAATGTATTAGAATCCCTTACAGTATGTAGAATTATTTTCATTTCAAGTATAAGTATGTATGTTATTAGGTTACAATTTTTTTTTTTTTTACTTATTATTTAAGTAAAATTTATGACCATCACGGCAAAAATAGCTACTTACTTTCACTGATTTAGTAAACTTTTATTTTTTATATAAACCTAGTGATATATTGTTTCTGATGTAAGTACAAAGGACATGGGTCATTCAAAAGCTTACATCTTCTAGCATTTCATATAAATTTCATTTTACTGTGGGTGTTTTATTGGATTCTTTTAAGTTCGTGTAGTACTAATAGGGAGGTCTTTAGGTTAGAAATCGTTTTATTTAATTACAATTTAAAAGAAGTTTACGTTAGAATTCATTTTATTTAACTACAATTTTACTTACATCTTTAAAATATTTTCATTGTTAGTTTTAATAGACTATATTTCTTTTAATAGAAGTAAATGTATCAGAATTACTTACAGTAAGTAAAATTATTTTTCCATATCAAGTATATGTATATTACGATTTTTAAAATTTTATATTTAAATATTATTTAAGTAAAATTTATGGCACTATAGGTAAAAATAGCTAATTCATTTCTCTGATTTTGAGGCTAATCTCACTACAAGGATAATAAATCCTACAAAACCGGATATTGGAAAAATCAGTAAAATGATCCTTGAAAGGGTAAATAATCAAATTAAAGAAAAAATAAGCCTGAAACTTTGGATTAATACCAAGGAAGTGATAAACTGGTTTACTAACATAAAAGAAAAGAACAACTATACACTAATGCAGTTTGACATTGATAATTATTACCAATCAATATCTAAAGAACTATTTATGAATGCGTTGGACTTTGCCACCCACTATACTGATATTACAGATGATGAAAAGAACATTATTCTATATGCGAAAAAATCGGTACATATACAAAAAGGTGAGCAATGGATTAAGAATTCTTATGACCACTTTGACATCACAATGGGATCACTAGACTCAGCTGAGTCTTCTGATCTCATTGGTCTTTTTATATTATACAACCTTACAGCACACCGTGATATGAATATAACTGACATTGTAACCTTGGAAACGTGAATTATGATTTTAGCTGTGTCTTTAAAACCCAGTAATTTTAAAAGTTACTCCAAAATTCGCTTGAGGATGAAATGGAACTAATGTCTTTAATAATTTAATTACAAAATTAAATTCTGAGCTTTTAGTTTCCATTTTTTAAACATGGTTAGAACTGTGTAGCGGAAAAAACATATTTTAAATCAATTAATTTATAATATATATATATATATATATATATATATATATATATATACACGTTTGTGGTGTGTGTGTGTGTGTATGTGCGTGCGCGCGCGTTAGGGTATTTGGAAAATAATTACATTTTATCAGAAAGGTTTGGTTCGTTTGTTTAACGGCATATCAACTGCATATGGGTCATTTAATGACAAAATTTTATTTTTGGGGGAGATTTGGTAGTTTATTTTTGTCTAAAAATGTATTGTTGGTAATTTTTTCTAATGTATTTTCATCTTTTCATGTTTTGGCCCCAGTTTGAGGGGTTTACTATTTGCCCAAAACTGGGACCCTAACATTTAGGTTGGCCCTTGGAACAACAACAACATTCTCCTCAAAACCTCCAGATCAGAGGCCATGCTGCCAGATGCAGTTAATCGTCAGACCCAGTACGATTGTTAGAAAGCATATATAAATACATTTATTTAAATATTATTCATATTAAATGTAATCATCTTCATTTTCAGTCCAACGGGAAAATGCAATTTTAGATTCCACGTTTAAAGAAATCTCATCTTTTCTGTTTCTGAATATTTTGCCACAAATTCGTTTTACAGATATTCTCATTCCTGCTTACTAAATCAGGACAATATCGACATGATGTTTCGTTTGCCGATCAAGTTATTGACGATAATCACCTGCAATGTTTGTCCTTCCATGTCCAATCAGATCCTAATGGATGACATCTTTCATATTCCAGCAGACACAATGCAAGAATTTTGTTTTGTTTGTGTCCTGGTATTGGTGTTAGCGCTGATTTCTCATTTGTGATAATCAGTGATTTTCTTATTTTCTGTTGACATGCCAAAACCATTTTTCATCACATGTAACAATGCAATCCTTAAATGAACGTTTCGTATTCCTGATTAAAAGTCTGCTGCAAATGATAGAATTTTGAAGAAAAAACGAAGAGGAGACTTGAAACAGATATCTGTTTTTAGAGAATGTTGCTTAGTATAACATTGACCGAACATGTGACTAACGAGAAAGTTTTACGTAAAATTGAACAAAAAAGATTTCAAATATGTAGAATCATAAAGAGAGACGGATGAAATTTCTTGGACAAAAATGAAGAAGGGATTGAAAAATTTGACACCCAAAGGACATATTAATGGCAAAAGTGAAGAGGAAAGCAGTGAGTCACCTGCTTGTGGCCGCTGTGGCTTTCTACAACTTCCTTTGGAGCTCTAATTAATATTTGCCTTTTTACTAGCCATGCAAACACCTGTTCTGCCATCTTTATACACACTGCATTAGGTAGGTTTACTCGTTCTTTCTATCTCTTTTGTTGATATCAATAGGTCTTTAGAGTGTCAAATTCTCCTAGTCCACTTTCTTCATTGTCTCCTAGAAATTTCAAAAAAGTTTACCTTTTGTTTCATCGTTGCTTAGTTATATTATCAATATTATTTTCAGCATCTTTTGCAGAACGCCATCTGCTGATACAAATCTCGTCTTTATTAGAAAATGTTCCAGCATTCCCTGGCATATTGGAGGAGGGACATTACATAACATTTGAACACTATTCTTTGTTTCTAATCAAATCTTTCTGTGTAGATTTTGGAAGACATTTTTAACTATTTCAATAGGCCTTCTAATTTTGTTGTCATATTTTCCGTCGCTTATTAAATAACTTTCCCCATATTTAAATTTATGTACTTGTTTGATACTGACCGGCTATTTCTCTTGCTAACAACAATCCATTCTGTCTGTTTACAATAGTTAGTTCTTCTTTCCCACTTTCCTTTACATAACTGCTTAGCAACACCTGCTGTTTACTTTCTGTATCTACTATCATCAGGGTGCCATCTGTAAATCGTACGTTGTTAAAATTGCATCCATCAATAATAGATCCTAGCCTTCAAATTATCTCAGGATCTCCTCGCTTTAAAGAAGGTAGAATAAATCCAGTGAGAAGACACATCCATGCTTTACACTTTTTTCTATTTTTGCTGTAATGAGTAAATTCATTTTCTTTACATATGCAAATGGTTTTCTCACTGTATGATTTCCAGGTTACATCTTCCTCAAATAAATCACGTTTACAAAAGAGTTCAAGCACATGTTTGTCAAATAAATTTAGCGTAGTCCAGTGGTTCCCAAATAGTGCGCTTCGCCTCATAGGTGCACCGGAAGAAAATTGCAGTATAGGCGGAAGAGGATAGCAGATAGGCGGAAGAGGATAGCAGGTGAGGCGAAAGAGAATAGCAGGTTAAGCGGGAGAGGATAGGTGAGTCGGAATAGGATAGCAGATGAGGTGGAAGAGAGTAGCAGGTGAAGCAGAAGAGGATAACAGGTGAAGCGGAAGAGGATAGCAGGTGAAGCAGGAGAGGATAACAGGTGAAGCGGAAGAAGATAGCAGGTCAAGCGGAAGTGGATAGCAGGTGAGGCGAAAGAGAATAGCAGGGGAAGCGGGAGAGGATAGGTGAGTCGGAATATGATAGCAGATGAAGTGAAAGAGGATAGCAGGTCAGGCGGAAGAGGATAGCAGGTGAAGCCGAAGAGGATAGCAGGTGAAGCGGAAGAGGATATCAGGTCAGGCGGAAGAAGATAGCAGGTGAAGCGGAAGAGGATAGCAGGTGAAGCGGAAGAGGATAACAGGTGAGGCGGAAGAGGATAACAGGTGAAGCGGAAGAGGATAGCAGGTCAAGCGTAAGAGATAGCAGGTCAAGCGGAATAGGATAACAGGTCAAGCGGAATAGGATAACAGGTCAAGCGGAAGAGGATAACAGGTGAAGCGAAAGCGGATAGCAGATGAGAGGGAAGAGGATAGCAGGTGAAGCGGAAGAGGATAGCAGGTGAAGCAGGAGAGGATAACAGGTGAGGCGGAAGAAGATAGCAGGTCAAGTGGAAGTGGATAGCAGGTGAAGACGAAAGAGAATAGCAGGGGGGAAGTGAGGGAGAGGATAGGTTAGTCGGAATAAGATAGCAGATGAAGTGAAAGAGGATAGGTCAAGGAAGAGGTCAGGTCGGAAGAGGATAGCAGGTGAAGGGAAGAGGATAGCAGGTGAAGCGGAAGAGGATAGCAGGTCAGGCGGAAGAAGATAGCAGGTGAAGCGGAAGAGGATAGCAGGTCAAGCGGAATAGGATAACAGGTCAAGCGGAAGAGGATAACAGGTGAAGCGAAAGCGGATAGCAGGTGAAGCGGAAGAGGATAGCAGGTGAAGCGGAAGAGGATAGCAGGTGAAGCGGAAGAGGATAGCAGGTGAAGCGGGAGAGGATAGGTGAGTCGGAATAGGATAGCAGATGAGGTGGAAGAGGATAGCAGGTGAAGCAGGAGAGGATAGCAGGTGAAGCGGAAGAAGATAGCAGGTGAAGCGGAAGAGGATAACAGGATGAGGCAGATGATAACAGGGAATAGGATAGCAGGTGAAAACGGAAGAGGATAGGTGAGGCGGAAGAGGATAGCAGATGAGGAGGGAATAAGATAGCAGGTGAAACGGAAGTGGATAGGTGAGGTGGAAGAGGGATGAAGGGAGAGGATAGGTGGGAATATGATAGCAGATGAATGAAAGGATAGGCAGGCGGAAGAGGATAGCAGGTGAAGGGAATAGGATAGAGGGGGGGAAGAGGATAGCAGGTGAAGGAAGAGGGAATCAGGAGGAAGGATAGCAGGTGGGGGAAGAGGATGCAGGTGAGGCGGAAGAGGATAACAGATGAGGGAATAGGATGGCAGGTGAAGGGAAACGGAAGAGGATAAGAGGTGAGGCGGAAGAGGATAGCAGATGAGAGGGAATAGGATAGCAGGTGAAACGGAAGAGGATGGGTGAGGAGGGAAGAAGGAGAGGCAGATGAGGAGGGAATAGGATGGCAGGTGAAACGGAAGGGAGAGGAGGAGGGAAGAGGAAGATGATGAGGGGAATAGGATAGCAGGTGAAGGAGAGAGGATGGGTGAGGTGGAAGAAGATAGCAGATGAGAGGGGAAGCAGGGGAAACGGAGGAAGAGGTGAAGGGGAAGAGGATAGGTGAGGCGGAAGAGGATAGCAGATGAGAGGGAATAGGATAGCAGGTGAAACGGAAGAGGATAACTGGGTGAAGGCGGAGCAGAGGAGTGGATAGCAGATGAGAAAAGAGAATAGCAGGATGGAAGAGGATGGGTGAAACGGAAGAGGATAGCAGATGAGAGGGAAGAGGCAGGTGAAACGGAAGAGGATAACAGATGAAGGAAGAAGGATAGCAGGTCAAGGGAAACGGATAGCAGGGAGGCGAAAGAGAGGAGGGGAAGAGGATAGGATGAGAGGGAATAGATGATGAGGGGAAGAGGATAGCAGGTGAAGGATAACAGAAGAGGAAGAAGATAGCAGGGAGGCGGAAGAGGATAGGTGGGGAAGAGGATAGCAGGAGAGGGGGAGAGGATAGGGATGGGAAATGATAGCAGATGAGGGAAGAGGGAGCAGATGAGGATAACATAAGCAGGAAGAAGAACAGGGAAGGGATGGAGAGGGAAAAGGATAGCAGGGGAGGGAGAGGGATAGGTAGCAGAGGCGGAAGAGGATAGCAGATGAGAGAAGAGGATAGAGGTGAAGCGGAAGAGGATAGGAAGTGGAGGCGGGAAGAGGATAGCAGATGAGAGGGATGGGAGAGGATAGGTGAAAGGGAAGAGGATAGATGAGGCGGAAGAGGATAGCAGATGAAGGAATAGGATAACAGGTGAAGCGGAAGAGGATAGGGTGAGGCGGAAGTGGATAGCAGATGAGAGGGAATAGGATAGCAGGTGAAGCGGAGAGAGGATAGGTGAGGCGGAAGAGGATAGCAGATGAGGGGGAAGAGGATAGCAGGTGAAACGGAAGAGGATAGGTGAGGCGGAAAGAGGATGGAAGTGGATGAGAGGGAAAGAGGATAGCAGGGGAAGCGGAGAGGATAGGTGAGGCGGAATAGGATAGCAGATGAGGTGGAAGAGGATAGCAGGGAAGCAGAATGAGGGAAGGAAGAAGATAGGTGGGGCGGAAGAGGGATAGCAGGTGAGGCGAAAGAGAATAGCAGGGGAAACGGAAGAGGATAGGTGAGGCGGAAGAGGATAGCAGATGAGAGGGAATAGGATAGCAGGTGAAGCAGAAGAGGATAACAGGTGAGGCGGAAGAGGATAGCAGATGAGAGGGAATAGGATAGCAGGTGAGGCGGAAGAGAATAGGTGAGGAAGGGAGAGGATAGCAGATGAGAGGAATATGATAGCAGGTGAAGCGGTGGAAGAGGATAGGGTGAAGCGGAAGAGGATAACAGATGAAGAGGAATAGGATAGCAGGTGAAACGGGAAGTGGGACGAGAGAGAATAGGGTGAGGAGAGGAAGGGAGTCGGAAGATGATGAGGAGGGAAGAGGATAGCAGGTGAAGCGGGAAGAGGATGAAGGGAAGAAGTGAGGCGGAAGAGGAGGAGATGAGGGGAAGAGAATGGGGAAGGAAGAGGATAGGTGATCGGAAATATGATAGCAGATGAGAGGGAAGAGGATAGCAGGTGAAGCGGAAGAGGATAGGTGAGGCGGAAGAAGATAGCAGATGAGAGGGAATAGGATAGCAGGTGAAGCGGAAGAGGATAGCAGGGGGGGAGAGGAGCGGAATAGGGATAGCAGATGAGAGGGAATAGGATAGCAGGTGAAGCGGAAGAGATAACAGATGAAGGGAAGAAGATAGCAGGGAAGCGGAAGTGGATAGCAGATGAGAAAGAGAATAGGAGAGGATAGGTGAAGCGGAAGAGGATAGGTGAGGCGGAAGAGGATAGCAGATGAGAGGAAGAGGATAACAGGTGAAACGGAAGAAGATATGGGTGAGGTCGGAAGAGGATAGCAGATGAGGGGAAAGGATAGCAGGGGAAGCGGAAGAGGATAGGTGAGGCGGAAGAGGATAGCAGATGAGAGGGAATAGGATGAAGCAGGTGAAACAGGAAGAAGGGAATAGGTGAGGCGGAAGAGGGGATAGCAGATGAGAGGGAATAGGATAGCAGGTGAAGCGGAAGGAAGAGGATAGGTGATGGAAGTGCAGATGAGGGGAAGAGGATGGCAGATGAGAGGGAGGGGAGGGATAGCAGGGAAACAGGTGGAGGGGAAGGATAGCAGATGAGAGGAAATAGGCAGGGGAAGCGGAAGAGGATAGGTGAGGCGGAAGATGCAGATGAGAGGGAATAGGATAGCAGGTGAAGCGGAAGGAGAGGATAGGTGAGGCGGAAGAGGATAGCAGATGAGAGGGAATAGGATAGCAGGTGAAAAGGGGAAGGGAGGATAGGTGAGGCGGAAGAGGGATAGCAGATGAGAGGGAATAGGATAGCAGGTGAAGCAGGAGAGGATAACAGGTGAGGCGGAAGAAGATAGCAGGAAGAGGAAATGGGATGGCAGGTGAGGCGAAAGAGGATGGCAGGGGAAGCGGGGAGGATAGATGAGAGGGGGATAGCAGGTGAGGAACAGGTGAAGCAGGAGAGGATGGGGTGAGGCGGAAGAGGATAGCAGATGAGAGGGAATAGGATAGCAGGTGAAACGGAAGAGGGGATAGGTGAGGCGGAAGAGGATAGCAGATGAAGTGGGAGGGAATGAGGATGGAAGGTGAAACAGGGAAGCGAAGAAGATAGGGAGGCGGAAGTGGATGGCAGATGAGAGGGAAGAGGATAGCAGGTGAAACGGAAGAGGATAGGTGAGGGATGAGGTGGGGTGAGGTGAAGGGAAGAGGATAGCAGATGAAAGGGAAGAGGATAGCAGGTGAAGCGGAAGAGGACAGAAGCGGAAGAGGATAAAGCATGTGAAGGAAGAGGATAGCAGGTGAAGCGGAAGAGGAATAGGATAGCAGGTGAGGAAACGGAAGATAGGAGATGAAGCGGAAGGAAGGATAGCAGGTGAGGCGGAAGAGGATGAGATGAGGGAATAGGATAGCAGGTGAAACGGAAGAGGATAGGTGAGGCGGGAGAGGAAGAGGATAGCAGATGAGAGGGGAAGAGGATAGCAGGTGAGAGCGGAAGAGGGATGGGTGAGGCGGAAGAGGATAGGGAGATAGCAGATGAGAGGAGGGAATGGGATGGCAGGTGAAACGGAAGAGGATAGGTGAGGCGGAAGAGGGATGAAGCAGATGAGAGGGAATAGGATAGCAGGTGAAAGAGGAAGAGAGGATAGGTGAGGCGGAAGAGGATAGCAGATGAGAGGGAATAGGATAGCAGGTGAAACGGAAGAGGATAGGTGAGGCGGAAGAGGAAGGAGCAGATGAGAGGGAATAGGATAGCAGGTGAAACGGAAGAGGATAGGTGAGGCGGGAAGAGGATAGCAGATGAGAGGGAATAGGATAGCAGGAGGAAACGGGAAGAGGATAGGTGAAGAGGAGGAAGGATGAGGAGGAAGAGGATAGCAGGTGAAGAGGAAGAGGAAGAAGGGGAAGAGGATGAAACGGAAGAGGATAGCAGATGAGAGGGAAGAGGATAGCAGGAGTGGGAGAGGAATAGGATAGGTGATGAGGGAAGAGGATAGCAGATGAGGAGGAAGAGGATAGCAGGTGAAACGGAAGAGGATAGGTGAGGCGGAAGAGGATAGCAGATGAGAGGGAATAGGATAGCAGGTGAAACGGAAGAGGATAGGTGAGGCGGAAGAGGATAGTGAAGCGAAAGAGATGAGGAGGGAATAGGATAGCAGGTGAAACGGAAGAGGATAGCAGGTGAAGGAAAGAGGATAGAGGTGAAGCGGAAGAGGATGCAGATGAGAGGGAATAGGATAGCAGGTGAAACGGAAGAGGATAGGTGAGGTGAAGAGGATAGGGATGAGAGAATAGGATAGCAGATGAGGTGGAAGAGGATAGCAGGTGAAGGTGGAAGAGGGAAGAAGATAGTGAAGCGGAAGGGATAGCAGATGAGGGAATAAGAAAGGTAGAAGCGGAAGGAAGAGGATAGGTGAGGCGGGAACAGGATAGCAGATGAGGGAATAGGATAGCAGGTGAAGCAGGAGAGGATAGGTGAGGCGGAAGAAGATAGCAGATGAGAGGGAATAGGATAGCAGGTGAAAGCGGAAGGAGAGGATAGGTGAGGCGGCGGAAGAGGATAGCAGATGAGAGGGATAGGATAACAGGTGAAGCGGAAGATGAGGCAGGTGAAGGGGAAGGGATAGAGAGGAGGGAATAGGTAGCAGGGAAAGGGAAGAGGAAGGTGAGGCGGAAGAGGATAGCAGATGAGAGGGAATAGGATAGCAGGTGAAGCGGAAGAAGGATGGAAGAGGATAGCAGATGAGGCGAAAAGAGATAGCAGGGGAAGTGGGAGGATAGGTGAGAATGAGAGTGGGAATAGGATAGCAGGTGAAACAGGGAAGAGGATGCAGGTGAGGGGCGGAAGCAGGTGAGGCGAATGAGAGGGAAGGGAAGAGGATAGAGGTGAAGGGAAGAGGATAGCAGGTGAGGCGGAAGAGGGATAGGTGAGATGGAAGAGGGAAGGGAATAGGATAACAGGTGAAGGGGAAGAGGATAGGTGAGGCGGAAGAGGATAGCAGATGAGAGGAGAGGATAGGATGGAAAGAAGATAGCAGGTGAACGGAAGAGGATAGCAGGTGAGGCGGAATAGGATAGCAGATGAGGAAGAGGAATAGGAGGATAGCAGGTGAGAGGGAAGAGGATAGCAGGTGAAGGGAAGAGGATAGGTGAGGCGGAAGAGGATAGCAGATGAGAGGGAGGATAGCAGGTGAAATGAAGAAGAGGTGGAGGCGGAAGAGGATAGCAGATGAGAGGGAATAGGATAGCAGGTGAAAGGGAAGATGAGAGGGTGAGGGAAGAGGATAGCAGATGAAGGGAATAGATAGCAGGTGAAAGGAAGAGGAGGTGAGGAGGAAGAGGCAGATGAGAGGGAATAGGATAGCAGATGAAACGGGAATAGGAGGCAGGTGAGAGGATAGAAGAGGATAGGAATAGGAGCAGGGAAGAGGATAGCAGATGAGAGGGAATAGGATAGCAGGTGAAGCGGAAGAGGATAGGTGAGGCGGAAGAGGATAGCAGATGAGAGGGAATAGGATAGCAGGTGAAACGGAAGAGGATAGGTGAGGCGGAAGAGGATAGCAGATGAGAGGGAATAGGATAGCAGGTGAAACGGAAGAGGATAGGTGAGGCGGAAGAGGATAGCAGATGAGAGGAATAGGATAGCAGGTGAAACGGAAGAGGATAGGGGTGAGGCGGAAGAGGATAGCAGATGAGAGGGAATAGGATAGCAGGTGAAATGGAAGAGGATAGGTGAGGCGGAAGAGGATAGCAGATGAGAGGGAATAGGATAGCAGGTGATGGGGAAGAGGATAGGTGAGGCGGAAGAGGATAGCAGATGGAGGGGAGGTGAAGCGGAAGAGGATAGGTGAGGCGGAAGAGGATAGCAGATGAGAGGGAATAGGATAGCAGGTGAAATGGGAAGAGGATAGGTGAGGCGGAAGAGGATGGCAGATGAGAGGGAATAGGATAGCAGGTGAAGCGGAAGAGGATAGGTGAGGCGGAAGAGGATAGCAGATGAGAGGGGAGGATAGCAGGGATGGAAGGTGAGAAGCGGAGGAGAGGATAGGTGAGGAGAGGGAAGAGGATAGCAGATGAGGAAAGGGGATAGCAGATGAGGGTGAAGAGGATAGCAGGTGAAGGGAAGAGGATAGCAGGTGAGGCGGAAGGATAGCAGATGAGAGGGGAATAGGATGAAGGGAAGAGGATAACGTGAGGCGGAAGAGGATAGGTGAGGCGGAAGAGGCGAAGCAGATGAGAGGAAGAGGAATAGGATAGCAGGTGAAGTGGAAGAGGATAGGTGAGGCGGAAGAGGATAGCAGATGAGAGGGAATAGGATAGCAGGTGAAGCGGAAGAGGATATGAAGGAAGAGGATAGCAGGGAGATGAGGATAGCAGGAAGAGGAATGGAAGAGGATAGCAGATGAGAGGGAATAGGATAGCAGGTGAAGCGGAAGAGGAAGCAGGGGAAGAGGATAGCAGGGAAACGGGAAGAGGAGGTGGAAGAGGAAGAGGAGGTGAGGCGGAAGAGGATAGCAGATGAGAGGGAATAGGGATAGCAGGTGAAGCGGAAGTGGGAAGAGGATAGGTGAAGGCAGGGAAGAGGATGGCAGATGAGGAGGGATGAGGATGGAAGAGGTGAAGCGGAAGAGGTGAGAGGATAACAGGTGAAGCGGAAGAGGATGGCAGATGAGGGGAAGAGGGATGGCAGGTGAAACGGAAGAGGATAGCAGGTGAGGATAGGTGAGGCGGAAGAGGATAGCAGATGAGAGGGAAGAGGGGGAGGTGGCAGGTGAGTGGAAGAGGAGCAGGTGAAGAGGATAGGATAGCAGGTGAGGTGGAAGAGGATAGGCGGAAGAGGATAGCAGATGAGAGGGAATAGGATAGCAGGTGACGGGAGGGAAGAGGATAGGGTGAGGCGGAAGAGGATAGCAGATGAGAGGGAATAGGATGGCAGGTGAAGCGGGAAGAGGATAGGTGAGGCGGAAGAGGATAGCAGATGAGAGGGAATAGGATAGCAGGTGAAACGGAAGAGGATAGGTGAGGCGGAAGAGGATAGCAGATGAGGGGAATAGGATAGCAGGTGAAACGGAAGAGGATAGATGAGGCGGAAGAGGATAGCAGATGAGAGGGAATGGGATAGCAGGTGAAGGAAGAGGATAGGTGAGGCGGAAGAGGATAGCAGATGAGAGGGAATAGGATAGCAGGTGAAGCGGAAGAGGATAGGTGAGGCGGAAGAGGATGAGGGCAGATGAGAAAGGGAAGAGGATGGCAGGTGAAGCGGAGAGAGGATAGGATAGGTGAGGCGGAAGAGGATAGGCAGATGAGAGGACAGGAATAGGATAGCAGGTGAAACGGAAGAGGATAGGTGAGGCGGAAGAGGATAGCAGATGAGAGGGAATAGGATAGCAGGTGAAGCGGAAGAGGATAGGTGAGGCGGAAGAGGATAGCAGATGAGAGGGAATAGGATAGCAGGTGAAGCGGAAGAGGATAGGTGAGGCGGAAGAGGATAGCAGATGAGAGGGAATAGGATAGCAGGTGAAGCGGAAGAGGGGATAGGTGAGGCAGGAAGAGGATAGCAGATGAGGAGGAATAGGATAGGGGCAGGTGAACGGAAGAGGATAGGTGAGGCGGAAGAGGATAGCAGATGAGAGGGAATAGGATAGCAGGTGAAACGGAAGAGGATAGGTGAGGCGGAAGAGGATAGCAGATGAGAGGGAATAGGATAGTGGAAGAGGGTGAAGCGGAAGAGGATAGATGGATAGCAGGTGAGGAGGTGAGGCGGAAGAGGATAGCAGATGAGAGGGAATAGGATAGCAGGTGAAGCGGAAGAGGGATAGGAGGAGGCGGAAGAGGGATAGGATAGCAGATGAGAGGGAATAGGATAGAGGTGAAGGGAGGATAGCAGAAGAAGGAAGAGGATAGGTGAGGCGGAAGAGGATAGCAGATGGAAGAATAGGATAGCAGGTGAAGCGGAAGAGGATAGCAGGTGAGGCGGAAGAGGAGGAAGAGCAGATGAGAGGGAATAGGATAGCAGGTGAAGCGGAAGAGGATAGGTGAGGCGGAAGAGGATAGCAGATGAGAGGGAATAGGATAGCAGGTGAAGCGGAAGAGGATAGGTGAGGCGGAAGAGGATAGCAGATGAGAGGGAATAGGATAGCAGGTGAAACGGAAGAGGATAGGTGAGGCGGAAGAGGATAGCAGATGAGAGGGAATAGGATAGCAGGTGAAGCGGAAGAGGATAGGTGAGGATGAGGATAGCGGAAGAGGGATAGGAGAGCAGGTGAGGGGAAGAGGATAGCAGGTGAGGAAGATGATGAGGGATAGGATAGCAGGTGAAGGGAGAGGATAGATGAGGAGGGAAGAGGATAGCAGATGAATAGGAAGCAGGTGAAAGGGGAGGATAGGTGAGGCGGAAGAGGATGGCAGATGAGAGGGAATAGGATAGCAGGTGAAGCGGAAGAGGGAGGCGGAAGAGGATAGCAGATGAGAGGGAATAGGATGGCAGGTGAAGCGGAAGAGGATAGGTGAGGCGGAAGAGGATAGCAGATGAGAGGGAATAGGATAGCAGGTGAAGCGGAAGAGGATAGATGAGGATGGCGGAAGAGGGATAGCAGATGAGAGGGAATGGGATAGCAGGTGAAGCGGAAGAGGATAGGTGAGGCGGAAGAGGATAGCAGATGAGAGGGAATAGGATAGCAGGTGAAACGGAAGCGGGTGAAGAAGGGATAGCAGATGAGAGGGAATAGGATAGCAGGAAGAAGGGAGAGGATAGATGAGGAGAGAGGATAGGATGGCAGGAAGAGGAAGCAGGGAGGGAAGAGGATAGGTGAGGCGGGAGGATAGAAGATGAGAGGGAATAGGATAGCAGATGAAGAAGGGAATAGGATGGAAGGGAAGCAGGAAGAGGAGGAATAGGTGAGGCAGGGAGGGAAGGATAGCAGATGAGAGGGAAGAGGATAGCAGGTGAAAGGGAAGAGGGATGAGGTGGAGACGGAAGAGGATAGCAGATGAGGAGGGAATAGGATAGCAGGTGAAGCGGAAGAGGATAGGTGAGGCGGAAGAGGATAGCAGATGAGAGGGAATAGGATAGCAGGTGAAGCGGAAGAGGATAGGTGAGGCGGAAGAGGATGAAGCAGATGAGAAGGGAATAGGATCAAGCGGAAGAGCAGAGGTGAGGAAACGGAAGAGGATACCAGGTGAGGGCGGAAGAGGATAGCAGATGAGAGGAATAGGATGGCAGGTGAAGCGGAAGAGGATAGGTGAGGGGATAGCAGGAAGAAGGATGGCAGATGAGGAGGGAAAACGGAAGGGATAGCAGGTGAGGGGAAGAGGATAGCAGGTGAGGCGGAGAGGATAGCAGGTGAGGAGGAAGAGGATAGGATGAGAGGGAAGAGGATAGCAGGTGAAAAGAGGATAGCAGGGAAGAGGATAGCAGGTGAGGCGGGAAGAGGATAGCAGATGAGGTGGGAATAGGATAGCAGGTGAAACGGAAGAGGATAGGAAGAGGATAGCAGGAAGAGGATAGCAGATGAGAGGGAATGGGATGGCAGGTGAAGCGGAAGAGGATAGGTGAGGCGGAAGAGGATAGCAGATGAGAGGGAATAGGGATAGCAGGTGAAGCGGAAGAGGATGGGTGAGGCGGAAGAGGATAGCAGATGAGAGGGAATAGGATAGCAGGTGAAGCGGAAGAGGATAGGTGAGGCGGAAGAGGGATAGCAGATGAGAGGGAATAGGATAGCAGGTGAGACGGAAGAGGATAGGTGAGGCGGAAGAGGATAGCAGATGAGAGGGAATAGGATAGCAGGTGAAGCGGAAGAGGAGCAGGTGAGCGGAAGAGGATGGGTGAGGCGGAAGAAGAGGATAGCAGATGAGGAGGGAATAGGATAGCAGGTGAAGCGGAAGAGGATAGGTGAAGGCGGAAGAGGATGATAGCAGATGAAGCGGAAGAGGAGGGGAAGAGGATAGCAGGTGAAGCGGAAGAGGATAGCAGGTGAAGCGGAAGAGGAGCAGATGGAGGGGAAGCAGGATAGCAGGTGAAGTGGAAGAGGAAGACAAGAGGTGAGGCGGAAGAGGATAGGATAGGTGGAAGAGGAGGGAAGAGGATAGCAGGTGAAGGGGAAGATGATAGCAGGGTGAGGCGGAAGAGAATAGCAGGTGAAGGGGGAGAGGAGAGGGAATAGGATAGCAGGTGAAACGGAAGAGAGGAGGTGAAGCAGAAGATGACAGGTGAAGTGGAAGAGGATAGCAGATGAGGGGAATAGCAGGATGGAAGATGATAGCAGGAAGCGGAAGAGGATAGCAGGTGAAGCGGAAGAGGATAGCAGATGAGAGGGAATAGGATAGCAGGTGAAGGGAATAGGATAGGAAGGGGGAAGAGGATAAGCAGATGTGAAGCGGAAGAGGATAGCAGGTGAAACGGAAGAGGATAGGAAGGGAAGAGGATAGCAGAGATGGAGGGAAAGAGGATAGCAGATGAAGGGAATGGGATGCAGGTGAAGGTGATAGAAGGAAGAGGATAGATGAGGCGGAAGAGGGAGCAGGTGAGATGAGGAGGGGGAATAGGATAGCAGGTGAGGCGGAAGAGGAAGGTGATGAGAGGAAGAGGATATCAGATGAGATGAGGGAAGAGGATAGCAGATGAGAGGGAATAGGATAGCAGGTGATGAGGGAAGAGGAGGGACGGAAGAGGATGAGGCGGAAGAGGATAGCAGATGAGAGGGAAGAGGATAGCAGGTGAAGCGGAAGAGGATAGGGATGCAGGCACAAGAGGATAGCAGGGAAGAGGATAGCAGATGAGGAGGAAGAGATAGCAGGTGAGGCGGAAGAGGATAGCAGAGGTGAAAGCAGAAGAGAGGGATGGAAAGATGAAGAGGCAGATGGCAGAAGAGGGATAGGATAGCAGGTGAAGCGGAAGGGGATAGGTGAGGCAGGGAAAGGATAGCAGATGAGAGGGAATAGGATAGCAGGTGAAGCGGAAGAGGATAGGTGAGGGCGGAAGAGGATGCAGATGGGGAGGGAATAGGATAGCAGGTGAAGCGGAAGAGGATAGGGGTGAGGCGGAAGGAGGGATAGCAGATGAGAGGGAATGGGATATGTGAAGCACAAGATGAAGCAGGAAGCGGAAGAGGATAACAGATGAGGCGGAAGAGGATATCAGGTGGGGCGGAAGAAGCAGAAGGATAGCAGATGAGAGGGGAGGATAGGATAGGCAGGTGAAGCGGAAGAAGGTCGGAATAGGATAGGTGAGGTGGAAGGAAGGCGGAGCAGGTGAGAGGGAAGAGGATAGGCAGATGAGAGGGAATGGGATAGCAGGTGAAGTGGGAAGAGGATAAGAGGAGGCAGGGAAGGAAGAGGATAGCAGATGTCAAGGGAAGAGGATAGGTGAAGCGGAATAGAGGTGAAGGGAAGAGGATGAGGCGGAAGAGGATAGCAGATGAGCAGGGGAATAGGATGGCAGGTGAAGCGGATGAGAGGGAATAGACATCAGGTGGGGTGGAAGAGGATACCAGGTGAAGCACAAGATGAAGAGGGATGGCAGATGAGGAGGAAGAGGATAGCAGGTGAAGCGGAAGAGGATAGGTGAGGCAGGGAAGAGGATAGCAGATGAGCAGGGAATAGGATAGCAGGTGAAGCAGGATAGAGAGGGAAGAGGATAGGTGAGTCGGAATAGGATAGCAGATGAGGTGGAATAAGATAGCAGGTGAAGCGGAAGAGGATAGCAGGTGAAACGGAAGAGGATAGCAGGTGAAGCGGAAGAGGATAGCAGGTCAAGCGGAAGAGGATAGCAGGTGAAGCGGAAGAGGATAGCAGATGAAGGGAATAGGATAGCAGGTGAAGCGGAAGAGGATAGGTGAAGCACAAGATGATAGCAAGGAAGAGGAGGATAGATGAGATGGAAGAGGGGTGATGGAAGAGGATACCAGGTGAAGCGGAAGATGATAGCAGGTGAGGCGAAAGAGAATAGCAGATGAGGAAGGGAGAGGATAGGCAGGTGGAAGAAGGAAGGATAGCAGATGAGGTGGAAGATGATGGAAGCAGATGGAAGAGGATAGCAGGTGAAGGAAGAGGATAGGGTGAGGGGAAGAGGATGGAATCGGAATAGATAGCAGATGAGGGGAATAGGATAGCAGGTGAAGCGGAAGAGGATAGAGGGATGGAAGTGAGGCAGGTGGAAGAGGATAGCAGATGAGAGGGAAGAGGATAGCAGGTGAAACGGAAGAGGATAGTAGGTGAGGCAGAAGAGGATAGCAGATGAAGGAAGAGGATAGCAGCAGGTACAAGGAAGCAGGAAGGAAGAGGATAGGTGAGGGTGGAAGAGGATAGCAGGTGAAGGGAAGAGGATCGCAGGTGAAGCACAAGATGATAGCAGGGAGGCGAAAGGATAGCAGGTGAGGAGGGAAGAGGAGGGATAGCAGATGAGGAGGAATGAAGGATGGCAGGTGGAAGAGGATAGAGGATGGGGAGAGGAGGCGGCTTGGAATAGGATAGCAGATGAGGTGGAAGGGCAGGTGAATAGGATAGCAGGTGAAGGCAGAAGCGGATAGCAGGTGAGAGGGAAGAGGATAGGAAGAGGATAGAAGATGGATGGCAGATGGAAGAGGATAGCAGGTGAGGATAGGGAGCGGGAAGAGGATAGGATGAAGAAGAGGATAGCAGGAGAAGGGATGGAGATGAGAGGAAGAGGATAGCAGGTGGTGAAGAGGACGGAAGATGATAGCAGGTGAAGCGGAAGAGGATGGCAGATGAGGGAATGGAAGAGGATAGCAGGTGAAACGGAAGAGGATGGGGTGAGGCGGAAGAGGATAGCAGATGAGAGGGAATAGGATAGCAGGTGAAGCGGGAGAGGAAGCAGGTGAAGGGAAGAGGATGGGCAGAGGGAAGAGGATAGGTGAAGGATAGCAGATGATGAGGGGAATAGGATAGCAGGTGAAGCGTGAAGAGGATAGCAGGTGAGGCGGAAGAGGATAGCAGATGCGGGAAGGGAATGGGATAGGAGGTGAAGCAGATGAGGGAAGAGGATAGGTGAGTGGCCGGAAGTAGGATGAAGCAGATGAGGAGGGAAGAGGATGAAGCAAGGTGAAGCGGAAGAGGGATGAGGGGGAAGAGGATAGGCGGAAGAGGATAGCAGATGAGCACAAGATGGAATAGGTGGCGAAAAGGTGAAGCGGAAGGGAGAGGATAGGTGAGGCGGAAGAGGATAGCAGATGAGGGAAGAGAATAGCAGGTGAAGCAGAAGAGGATAACGGAAGAGGATAGCAGGTGAAGGGAGAGGAGGGAAGATAGGATGAGGTGGAAGATGAGCAGGGAAGAAGGATAGCAGGTGAGGGAAGAAGGCAGAGGATAGGAGGGCAGATGAGGCGGAAGATAGGGAAACGGAAGCAGATGAGGTGGGAATAGGATAGCAGGTCAAGTGGAAGAGGATAGCAGGTGAAGCGGGAGAGGATAGTAGGGAAGGAATAGCAGGTGAAGGGGAAGAGGATAGCAGGTGAGAGGGAGAGGATGAGGATGAAGAGATGAGGTGGAGGATAGCAGGTGAAGCGGAAGAGGATAGCAGGGGTGGAAGAGGAGAGGATGGAGAGGGAGGATAGCAGGTGAAACGGAAGAGATATAGGTGAAGGGAAGAGGATAGGATGAGAGGGAAGAGGATAGAGAGAGAGGATAGGTGAGTCGGAATAGGATAGCAGGTGAGGTGGAAAGGGATGAGGCGGGAGAGGATAGCAGGTGAAGCGGGAAGAGGATAGCAGGTGAGCAGAGGAGAGGTGGAATAGGATGGAGCAGGATAGCAGGTGAAGGGGATAGGGTGAGGGGCAGGGAAGGGAAGGATGGCAGATGAGAGGGAAAGAAGGATAGCAGGAGGGAAGAGGATAGATGAGGAAGAGGAAGAGGATGGAAGCAGATAGAGGTGAAGGGAATAGGATAGCAGGTGCGGGAAGAGGATAGATGGAGGCAGGGAAGAGGATAGGAGGGATGAGGAGAGGGAAGGGAGAGGAGGTGAAGCAGAAGAGGATAGCAGGTGAAGGTGAAGAGGGAAGAGGATATGGCAGATGAGGAATGATAGCAGGTGAATGGAAGAGGATAGCAGGTGAAACGGAAGAGGAAGAGGGAATAGGATAGCAGATGAGGGGGAAGAGGATAGCAGGGAAGGGAGAGGAAGCAGGTGAAGGGAAGAGGATAGATAGCAGAAGGAGAGGAATAGGGAAGAGGCAGGTGAAGGGAAGAGGATAGGTGAGGCGAAGGGAAGAGGATAGCAGGTGAGAGGGAAGAGGATAGTAGGTGAAGCAGAAGAGGATAGCAGGTGAAGAAGAGATGGCAGGTGAGAGAAGAGGGAATAGGATAGCAGATGAGGTGGAATAGGAGGGGAAGAGGGTGAAAGGGAAGAGGATAGCAGGTGAAGCTGGAAGAGGATAGCAGGTCAAGGGAAGAGGATAGCAGGCGGAAGAGGATAGCAGATGAGAGAAGAGGAATAGGGAAGAGGATGGCAGGTGAAACAAGATGACAAACGGAAGAGGATAACAGATGAGGTGGGAAGAATCAGGTGAAGGGGTAGCAGGTGAGGGAAGAGGATAGCAGGTGAAGCGGAAGAGGATAGCAGGTGAGAGGGAAGAGGATAGCTGATGAGAGAGAAGAGGATAGGTGAGTCGGAATAGGATAGCAGGTGAAAGAGTAGCAGGTGAAGCAGAAGAGGAAGAATGGAAGAGCAGGGTGAAGTGGAATAAGAGGATAGATGAGGAAGATAGCAGATAGCAGAAGAGGAAGCAGGTGGCAGAAGTGGATAGCAGATGAGAGGGAAGAGGATAGGTGAGTCGGCAGGAAGCAGATGAGGGAATAAGCAGCAGGTGAGGGGAAGAGGAAGCAGGGAAAACGGAAGAGGATAGCAGGTGAAGCGGAAGAGGATAGCAGGTCAAGCGGAAGAGGATAGCAGGTGAAGCGGGAGAGGATAGTAGGTGAAGCAGAAGAGGATAGCAGGTGAAGCGGAAGAGGATCGCAGGTGAAGCACAAGATGATAGCAGGTCAAGCGGAAGAGGATAACAGATGAGGTGGAAGAGGATATCAGGTGAAGCGGAAGAGGATACCAGGTGAAGCAGAAGCGGATAGCAGATGAGAGGGAAGAGGATAGCAGGTGAAGCGGAAGAGGATAGCAGGTGAAGCGGAAGAGGATAGCAGGTGAAGCGGAAGAGGATAGCAGGTGAAGCGGAAGAGGATAGTAGATGAGGTGGTATTATTGAATGACAATCAAAGATTTAGAAACCGTCTCAAAAAGTTCATCTGCAAAAATAAATATGATTTTAGAATTTAAAGAATGTTATGGATTAATTCTAATTGCTTGGATGAGTATTATATCAAGCATTAAGAATATATTTACTAGTCCACGGAAATAGCGGGAGGAATTTATCAATGATGATGTTCTGACTTAATTTCCTCAGTTATTTCCATTTTACCCTTTGTGTATTTTTTTTATATCTTTAAGTGTACTTTTTAGCGCATAAATTTTGGTGAGCTGTGAGTAAATTTTAATTCCGAAAATGCGGCCTAAAAAAAAAAGTTTTGGAAATATTGGTGTCGTCTATAAAATAAGTGTACGTCCATCTGCATTTCTATTGATCGCTTTATTAAAATTCTGGTCTTGTTTCATTTCTTGCTCCAGTTTCTTATACGAAACGATATTCTTTTTGTCCTAATTCCCGTCTAATTCTGCTACGCGTTACCGGGAAAAAAAAAACTATTTTCCTCGTTGAATTTCAGCTCTTTTATAATGTGAAAATATTGGTCACAAGTGCCCTGATGCAAAACTGAGCAGATATTGGTCTTCGAAAAAAATCTTAGCGAGGAAGTGTGCTTTCCTTAAAAAGGGAAAACTAAGCCTTGCTTTACTGTGACGCTTTTCGTAGACGAGCGGAAAAGTACGTCGGATCAAATGTTGGTTTCTCCTCTAAAGGGGGACGCAAGTTAAATTTCTGCAGGAGGCACATTTTCTTTATTAAAATTTCTCGAATACGCAAGACAGTCGACATATTGTTTAACATAAAAATGGGGCGTGGTCTATTTCAAATACGAGTATCAACTATAATAACTTTTGAAATAATAAAATAAATATTTTACCATTCCAGGCTTAGAATTCGGTTTTTTATAATCGGCCAGTCTGTCAGTGGAATCTTTCGATATTGTTGGTTATGTTTTTTGGTGGAAAAAATCATTTAATTGTTACGGAATTTTTAAGGGTAGAAGAAAATCTTTCAATATTTCATTATAATTTGTTTTAAATTCGTTCTGACCATATTCTTCCCGTGAATCATTTCCTATGGAACAGACACCCCAGAGTATGTTTCCCTGATCATACAATCTTAACCTGCTCAAGAGTTAACCGTTATCATCCCTCCTATCCTATAAACTACCCTTTATCGTAGCTCTCTACATCGAGTGGTTCCAAGGCCATGTACAGGTTGCATTAGTTCTATCAGTTCAGACATTTACAGATAAAACCCGCCATGCTGCTTAGACAGGTATAAATTATTCACATTTCCTACGTATTCTATTGTTAAGAGGAATTTCTATTTGGACAGCTTCGCCTCAAGAATCGTTAATTTGTGGAACAGACTCCCGAGATGATGTTTCCCCGGACACTGCAATGTTAATCTTTTCATGTTTAGTGTCAATCTATCTATCTTTCTTACATATCTTCATAATATACACTTCTTACCGCATCCTCGTGTTCATACAACATCATCATTCATTAACCCTCTACATTGAGTGGCACTTGGACCTTGTCATGGGTGAACAATATAAAAAAAAATGTACGAAAAGAGAAATAATCCGCTTATTACAATAACTGGACTTCCATACATGCTAAATTCATATTTTCTTATTAAGCAAAATAATAATAATAATAATAATAATAATAATAATAATAATAATAATAATAAATTACATCTCATGATATTTGGTGATAAATACTTTATTTCACGATTATTTACGTAATAACATTTTAAACATGATCAAAAGACAGAAAAGAATTTTTTAAAATGATTTCTGAAACATTTTTTTAAATTAAAAATTCCATAAAAATTTTGAAAATATTTGTGAAAATTGCTAGCCTGAACATTTTTTTTTTGTAAATTAGAACTTGTAATTTATCAAATAATTGCCAAACAAAGCAATATTTGAAATGTTTTAAATTCTTTGATTTATTCAACACAACGGATATATTTTAATAAGCCAATTACACTGGTTTTACTTACATGATGTTTTTTTTTTTTTTTTTTTTTTTTTGATTAACGTATATTTCATCTTAATTTCAACTGCCTTTTTTTCGTCATCTCAGGGATAATATTTGTGTAGAAATCCAAAGGTTTCAATCAGAGTTATTAAGCAATGTTATGGAGCTTGCTATTCGAAAAAAACGTGACTCATAATTAAAAAAAATAAAGGAATTACTAGATTGTTAAATACATATCTGACTTCTAGAACAATATATATATATATATATAGATATATACACACACACACTATGACAAGGCCCAATATATATATATATATATGCGCGCGTGTGTGTTTTGATTATAAGTTATTTTTATAGACAGAATTATTTAAGTAAATGCTCTTTTTATAAGAAAAAGTATTACATTTACCGGCATGAATGTCCGAGAATCACGCGCACACACACATATCATAGTAATTTATCGAGTCTAGAAGAATCCGCAACAGAATACAGAAAGCACGGATACATTCATTAGTTCAGACCTTTACTGTTCCATTTGGGACTCATCAGCAATGCGCATCCATTACCGAGAATCGAACCCGGACCGTTACGATACAATGCAAACGTCACACCACTGGACCACTCAGAAGTGATAACCATCGCATTATTCATAATCGAAAGGGTTGTGCTCTAAGAGCAACGTCTTCCTTTCCCTTGCCGTTTGCGTTGTATCGTAACTGTCCAGCTTCGATTCTCGGTAATGGTTGCGCATTGCTGATGAGTGCCAAATAGGACGAAACAGTCGTCCAGTAATTTCTGCCATTTGTTAAGGATTCTTCTAGACTCGATGAATTACTATAATGATTATTCTAATACCTCAAAAATTTCTAAAGGCCTCAATATTCGAAAAATCTTAAAGAAAATATGGACTCGCCGACATGATTCGAACTTGCGTTCTCCTAGAGGAAAATGTAATTATATCTGACGTGCTTTGAACCTATATTTCGAGTGTCAGAGAAAAATCTATTCAACGTTGGCCATTGACGCACTTTATGGCCGTCTCTCACAGTAAAGCGTATAGTTTTCTATAATAAGACTTCTCGAAAATTTAGAGTAAAATAAATAAATATACTGTTCCAGAAATAAAAAAAGGTGCGTCTTCTCGAATACGAGTATCCACTAAAAATAACATTTAAGTAAAATCATATATATATATATATCTGTATGTATGACAAAGTGGGAAAAAGCTTTGGCTAAATTTGTTAGGTTGGTGCGACTACATATGCTCATGAACGAGGGATGCTGGGAATTTAATTTTTATTTTATTATACATACATACACATACATATATATATATATATATATATATATATATATATATATATATATATATATATATATATAATCTAGCTGATTTCATTTAGATTCTTTTCGTTTCTTTACATCCCTTTTGTTATCAGATATCCCACATTAATAGATTTGTCAGGAACGGTGAAATGTTGTAAGAGACAGGAGACAAATTTACTGTGGATGACCTTACGATCAAGGGACTCGCTAAACATTTTCGTTTTTGTGTATTGTTTTCTCCTTTGATGAGAGTCACATTTTTTATGTCAAAAATAAAAATTATAACTTCAAAAAAGAAGCAAGATATTGTAAAATTATTGCGTGATAGGAAAACATCATTAATAATTGTATGAGGTTGAATCGAGAATACAGAAAAAGGAAAAAAAAGACTGTTAAAACATGGAAAAGATATTATCAAGAAAAAAAATTAGCTTTAAGAATGTCACAGAAAGATTTGTCGGAAGAAAATATGCAGGAGAATATCGATATTATCTGAAGGCATGAAAACAACAAAATTATCACATTTAAATAATCAACACAACGAGTAACTTATATAACATGTGAAAACGTACATCCAAAGTTTATTTTCGATAGTAATTTTGACGATGTAAATGATGCTGGGGTTTTCATGAAAATAGTCTAGCAAGATGACTTAAGGTGTGGTTGGAGTAATGTTTTAGGCCATTATTTTAGATAGCACAATTATAGGTCACTTTAAATTTGATGATTGTGTTAAAGTAAATGCAAATAAATTCTTGAACATGGTATTTTGATGTGTTATATATTATAATTAAGTACCTCCAGAAGAACCTAAGCTTTAAAATGCATTAAGAAAAATTAAATCTCTTTCTTGAAGCTTTTATTTTAGTTTTAATTTCAAACTAATAGATTAAATTTAATATTTACAAAACGTAAAATATTTTGCTGCACTTCATTTTATATTTTTTTTTATTATCATTAACACCGATAAAATCATCCATATTGACAAATCTGTTGACACAACATAATTATCTTTATGACAAAATCTTTCAAAAATAAAATATACTTTTCTGGATCTTTATTTGAGGAATATTACCTAATTTAAATTTTAATTAGCCTGAATTAAACCAAATATTACTTTTACTTTAAAATATCAAAGAAATGCATTTTGTAACATGGTGTTTTTAGGAGGTGTTGAAAAACATTTAAATCAAAAATTTATATCATCATGTAATTGAATTTAAGTTTTTTTATATATTATATTATTAAATTTTCACTCTTTTTTTTATATATATGATGATGATTATTATTATGCTGACTTAGATTAGATGATGTCGATATAAATTTTGATTTAATTTCAATGTACTTCACAAGCTGTCACTTGTACTTCCCCCTCTTACCCCTACATAGTTTGTTCTTTTCCCTTTCCCCAGTCCTGTCTTCAATAATGTAAATCCCCAGAAATTTTTTTTAGGTCAAGTAATATGGACGCTTAATTCCTTATCTCTCGTGGTGTAATATATTGTCTAGATAAATTTAAACCATTTTGTAATTTCGGTCTGATGAGGCAGCTATTAAAATCTTATCTGTCGAAATAAATTTATTACTGAATTCTTCGATGACGTGTTAAATCTTTTCCTTTAGATATTGAATTTTTTTCCGCACATTGGACAGACTCAGGTCTAGTCTACCATTTTCATTTTACTCTTATATATATATATATATATATATATATATATATATATATATATATATATAGTTAAGTAATGAAAAGTTTGGTAATCCGTATGGATAATCCCAGGGAGGATGTAATCCAGAGAGCTCAATGTTAAACCAGAGCAAATATTTAATTTAATTAGAAAACAGACAAACTTAAGGGTCCATTGATTATATTTTATTTCCCCAGGAACGTAGTTATTTTTCTGGTTCCTCAGATCATATTTCAAGCATAAAAATGGTTTTAAATTTACGTATTTTTTAAAGACTTTTGAGGCGTAGTTTTAATTTGATGTAAGGTGTTAGAGAGAAGGGGAAGACAGATATGGTCGAAATTAGAGAAGGAAGGGAGAGATAGGAATATTTTTAAATCTATTTTTATTAAAATACTTAAGATTAAGGGAGTAGGTAAGGACCAGACATTAACCTATTTAATAAGTCATCTCACGGGAAACGAGAGAAAGAGAAAAAAGAGAAGAAAAGATATAAACAAGCAAATGTGGAAGCAGTAGTGTGAGGAAAAAAGTGAAAAGGAAGAGTAAATTGACATATATGGGCATATTGCGATTAATTTAAGAAAATACAGATTGGTATATTTTTCAGTTAACGTTTGACATTAATTTAAAATTAAAAAAATTATCAATAAAATGAAATAATAAAAATATGATGTAAATATAAGCTAAACAATAAATATAATATAATATATATATATATATATATATATATATATATATATATATATATATATATATTTAAAGCAAAACAGACCACTTCAAGGCTCCATTAGTTATAATTTATTTCACCAGAGAATTTTATTTTCTCTCGATCTTCAGACTTCACTTTCAATGGTGAAAAGAAAAATAAGTTTAAAATTTACACTTTTGAAGGGCAGTATTAAGCGTATATAAGGTGACATAGAGGTGGTGAGGAATAGTGTGAGAGACATGGTCGAGTGTAGGGAGAGTTTTATAATTTATAAACTTATATATATATATATATATATATATATATATATATATATATATATATATATATATATATAACATGTAGCTCCTAATATTAACCTGTATAACTGCGTCTATTCAACGTAATATCGTGTCTACAATGAACCCTATTTATTGCGTATGTATATCTATTCACATATGGCCTGGAAACAATTCATAACTTAGTTATAATTGTTGAATGTAGTTACTGTTAATTTAGTGAGATTTTCAATATGTTCATGCATGTTTGTAGGCCATTTGAATATTTGAAAACCATTCTTGAATCCAATTTCATTTCAACCAGTATTGAAGAAAGGTGCGTTCTCATACTGAGACAAGCTTTCATTTACAACATTACAGTCTACGGCGATCTTCTAATTTAGTTCAAACTAAACGCTCCTAATGTCATCTTATAGCAAATATATTACTTTCTGGGTAGGTGAATAGTGAGTACACGTCGCCAACTGGCCCGAGCACCAGCCAGATTTTTCTAATGTGCTACGGCATATATAGTACCGGTCTTCAGGATGTGGTTTTTGTATCGCTTGTACTGACTACACTTAGATCTTTCGAAGAATCGGTTGTAAGGCATGCGGTTGACGTGGCCATAACAGCGTAAATACCAATCAACAATCATGGCTTCGATAGTCATTGCGGATGGTTGAAAATTTCACATCTGAGAATTTTTTGTAGGCAGCATATGTGGAATCATCATCATCATCATCATCAGTTCCTTCAGATGATTGGACTTTCGAACTGAACTCTTTATTTCGTCCATCGGGGTATATTGTTCTAGTTCCACGTGCCATGTCTCTTCTGGATGCATCAGTATCAGTTATATCCTTTTTATTTCAACTCTCCAAAATTTTGTCCACCTCTGCTGTGGCCAGGGATTGAACTCACAACTCTTCGGGTCAAGACACTAGATTCAGCCAACGCTTTTATCCACTGCGCCATGCAGAGGTGAACGAAAATCACATGAAAAAGGTCGGTGCGTACAACGGCCGAAACGCCGTGAATATGGCAACGAAAATGAGGACAACAGTCCGAACAATGAAAATAGTGAAAATAATTACAATACGTCATCTCAGAAATATAGACCGTTCCTGAAGAAGGACGGAGCGTACAATGGCCGAAACGTCGTGAATATGGCAACGAAAATGAGGACAACAGTCCGAACAATGAAAATAGTGAAAATAATTACAATACGTCATCTCAGAAATATAGACCGTTCCTGAAGAAGGACGGAGCGTACAATGGCCGAAACGTCGTGAATATGGCAACGAAAATGAGAACAGTCCGAACAATGAAAATAGTGAAAATAATTACAATACGTCATCACAGAAATATAGACCGTTCCTGAAGAAGGACGGAGCGTACAACGGTCGAAACGTTCTGAATATGGCAACGAAGATGAAGACAACAATCCGAACAATGTAAATAGTGTAAATAATTAAAATACGTCATCTCAGAAATATAGACCGTTCCTGAAGAAGGCCGGAGCGTACAACGGCCGAAACGTCGTGAATATGGCAACGAAGATGAGGACAACAATCCGAACAATGTAAATAGTGTAAATAATTACAATACGTCCTCTCAGAAATATAGACCGTTCCTGAAAAAGGCCGGAGCGTACAAGAGCCGAAACGTCGTGAATATGGCAACGAAAATGAGGACAACAATCCGAACAATGAAAATAGTATAAATAATTACAATACGTCATCTCAGAAATAGAGACAGAAACCTTCCTTTCATTTGGACATCTAAACTAAGCGTTATAATTATTTTATTTTTTTAAGTAATGGCATTTTTTATAACCTTTTCACATTTAATGAGGAATTAGAGAGAAAAACGAAAAAGAATATGGAAGTATAAAGGCTGGTGGGGATTTTTTTTAATTCTACCTGCTGGTGTATATTTATATTTTTATAAGTATATCTACACATATATCTTTGTAGATATATCATTGGGTTGCGTGATCTTCTCATATAAAATATATCCCGAAAAGATGTTATCCTACGGCAAAATACGGACAGAAATACGGAACCACATACATACAAATATACTGATTGTCGATATTATATCAAAACGCACATGTATATTTATAAAAATTACTTCCCCTGCCTATCATATCATATATATATATATATATATATATATATATATATATATATATATATATATATATATATATATATATATATATATATATATATATATATGTGTGTTGTATAGGTGAATTTATTTACTTCCACTGAAAATGTACGCACTTGTTTCAACATTCACTGTGGTCCTTCTGAAGTCTGACACATCAGTGCGCACAGCTCACCACAAGAGGGTTTGTGTGTTGGACGCGAACTGGCGGCGGCGTCTTTTGGTTTGAACCGGAAGTACTGATCACGTGATCCTTATAGATTTCGTCGACGCATTCACGAATTCGGGAAATTAGGTTTTCCTAAAAATCTTCCCTACGCCCAGGCATGAGTTTTTCATGGTGGTATTTCCGGCTCTCTCCCTCTCTCTCTCTCTCTCTCTCTCTCTCTCTCTCTCTCTCTCTCTCTCTCTCTCACACACACACACATACACGAACACACACTGCAGTAGCGTGTACATATAATATGTATTAATAAACTTACGCACCCACAGACATACGAAGGAATGGAGTCATAGTTTAAAGTCCAATGTACACGTATGAGGATAAACACGAATAAATATGCGTCTATTTATACAGGTTTTAATGTAAATATAATGTAAATATGAAGAAGAACCAAAGTATTTATTTGAGAGGGAATGTAGCGTATCAGAATAAATCGAGTAGAAATGTGCCTTTGTCTCACAAATCTAATTTTCGGTGATTGAGGAATTACGATGTAAAAATGTAAAATGTAAAGATATTTAAGCCTTATATACAAAGAGCAGAATCGAAGACATATAGTTAAAAAAACTGTGTTACGACATTTATTTAAATACAATCCATGAAGCGAAAGGAAGGCCTGGTGATTTCAGCCCCCTCATCATTTTTTTTTTTTTTTTTTCTGCTGGAACTGAAATCTAAACAGAAAACTAACATTGTGTTCATGGCCTCAATCTATGACAATGCTATTAAGCTGAGCTGTATCATTTGTCAAAAAATTATTACTGGTATTAATTTTCAAAATAAATAAATAAAAAACAACATCTTGACTTTTTTATTTTATTTTTTTTTTGTTTTTTAGAAATATTTCTTTCTAAAACTTCTATAAAAGTTTATAGATCTTATTCCAGCAGCAAAAAATGTTTATTTAAAATTTTAAAAAAATGTTTACACTTCAGTATTTGTCTATATTTCTAAGATGAGGTATTATGTATTGTCCCCGTCTTTACCGCCATATTTATTACAACGTTTCGGCTGTTGTACGCTCCGGCTTTCTTCAGGTTGTTGGAATGTTAAACTGAACCCTTTATTTCGCTCACTGGGGTAGACTGTTCTAGTTCCACGTGCCATGTCTAATGGATGTCAGTTATCAGTTATCCACTGTGCCATGTGTCGTCAAGGACAACATGGCACAGTGGATAAAGGCGTTAGTTAGATCCAGTGACAGGACCCAAAAAGCGTGAGTTCAACACCCAGTTAAGGCGGTGGGAAACTTGGATAGGAGAATGAACAGAAGATAACTGACATCCATTAGACATGGCAGCCACCTGAAGAAGGCCGGAGCGTACAATGGCCGAAACGTTGTAATAAATATAGCGACAAAGCTGAGGGCAATAGTCCGAATAATGTAAATAGTGTATGTTTACACTTGGATAATAGATCCCATTAGAAAAACATATAATGAAAAATCGTTAGAACTTAAAGTCTGACTTAGCTCCCAATAATTCACTAGGAATTCGCTCCACATTTAACTTCTGATTTATTCTTCTAACATTTTTTTCTTGGCGTCGTGTTTGAACTGGGGTCACTAAAAACACACTTTGAAAGATTGCTCTGAGATAAACTCGAACAATGACCATTTTTCACTGACAAAAAAGTTTCAAACCTTGTACAGTCGAGAATAATTTTGAGCTAAGATCGCACAACGCAAATCTACCCAGCTAACAAAATGACTACGTTTCTGCAACGTTAAATTATAACATGGTAAATACATCACCTTGTAATGTTATGTTAGAAAATAAATAATACAAGGAAGATATTACAACGTGCATTCACCATCCAAATTAATGATTATCAATCAAAAAATATTATATGATGTTAAGTGAAAAAATATTCTTATGTTATTTGACCAATGCAGAATTTTTCAGCTATATCACTTCCCATCCTTACCATAACTTTGTGACAACGTTGGCAATGGCTAGTCAATTTGGAATCAGAAAAATAGGTGAATACAATATTACAGTAACGTGGCAACAATATACACATATACACCAACCAAAATTCAACGAACAAAAAAATTCATTGTTAGCTTAGTACAAATTTATGCGGGCTTTTGTCTTTAAAATCAGCATTGGAAATACTAACTCAAATACTAATCACTTGTATTTAATTAGTTTCGTTTGCAATCGGGTTATTATGTGACGCAATTTTATATCTAATAAACGAAATTGAGTTAATGTTATTATGTTTGAATTTTATTTTCATATTTCTTTATACACTATTTACATTATTCGGACTATTGTCCTCATCTTTGTTGCCATATCTACTATTACAACGTTTCGGCCGTTGTACGCTCCGGCCTTCTTCATGTGGTTGGAATGCCGAAGTGAACGCTTTCTTTTGCTCACTGGGGTAGACTGTTCTAGTTCCACGTGCCATGTTTAATGGATGTCAGTTATCAGTTATCTCCTGTTAATTTCCCTATTAAAGTTCTCCACTGCCTTAACCGGGTATTGAACTCACACTCTTTGGATCCTGTCAATGGATCTAACTAACGGGAGATAACTGATTACTGACATCCATTACACATTGCACGTAGAACTAGAACAGTCTACCACAGTGAACGAAATAAAAGGTCCAGTTCGACATTCCAACCACCTGAAGAAAGCCGGAGCGTACAACGGCCGAAACGTTGTAATAAATATGGCGCCAAATATGAAGATAATAGTCCGAATAATGTAAATAGTGTACATAATACCTCATCTCAGAAATATAGACAGATATTGAAGAAGGCCGAAGCGTACATCGGCCGACACGTTGTGATGAATATGGCGACAAAGATGATGACAATAGTCCGAATAATGTAAATAGTGTACATAATACCTCATCTCAGAAATATAGACAGATACTGAAAGGCCGGAAAGTTGTGATAAATATGGCGACAAATATGAGGACAATAGTCCGAATAATGTAAGTAGTGTAAATAATACCTCATCTCAGAAATATAGACAGATACTGAAGAAGGCCGAAGCGTACTTCGGAACATTTTTTGGATATCAATTTTGAAAATTAATTATATAATATCTTTCTAAATATCGCTACTCATGACATAGATATCACATCCGACTATCGCGATAAAAACGCTGTAACGACGAGAAAAAATGACTGTGTATCACGCCTCCTTACTGAGTACATAAATATCCAATGCTTGCCTGACTATTTGTGAAATCTTATTCATTAAACTATATTTCCAAAATTGATGCTCTAGGGGAGTTTCAGCAAAACAACATATCTTGTTTATTTTATTTAATAGAACATGTTGAAACGATTGATTGCTACTTAGATATACCATTATATATATATATATATATATATATATATATATATATATATATATATATATATATATATATATATGATAGGGTAAGGTACAAATAGAAAACGTTTATAAATCTAACATTTCTTGCATCTATTAAAACTTCATCAGTGATTGAGATATTAAGAAAAAAGGAAAGAAAGAGAAAGAATTCTTGTAATTTTAATTGATGTTTTGTTTGATTTTTATTGGTTTAAACAGACTTCACGTACATTTGTCTTGTCAAACATCGTTCGTATGTAAGATTTGTATGTGTAAGTGTATCATGATTCTAGTTTTCTATATTTGATTCATGAGATAATGTATAATCGTTTTATATATATATATATATATATATATATATATATATATATATATATATATATATATATATATATATATATATATCTGTGTGTGTGCGTGCATGTGTGTGTCTCATATGCATTTTTATTTATGTTTTCTGGCTGTCTCACTGTTGATTTGAGGACGTTTTGATGTAACACCGGTATATATGGTAGTAGTAAGTAGACATATCTTAGATTCATTAAGTATGCATGTTATAAAAGTTGCTGATGTAAATATATTTGACTTGTGATGACAGATGGTTAAATACTTAACAGTAGTCCCTGTAAATATTTCCTGCGTAAAGAACGATGTCCATTTTTAATTAGAAGTTTTGGCCAATTTTGTTGCTATGTATTACGAGTGATTTTGAAGGGTTCTCCCAACAATTACGAGTGAGTTTGAAAAATTACGAACAATTACGAGTGAGTTTGAAAAATTACGAACAATTACGAGTGAGTTTGAAAAATTACGAACAATTACGAGTGAGTTTGAAAAATTACGAACAATTACGAATGAGTTTGAAAAATTACGAACAATTACGAGTGAGTTTGAAAAATTACGAACTATTACGAGTGAGTTTGAAAAATTACGAACAATTACGAGTGAGTTTGAAAATTACGAATGAGTTTGAAAAATTACGAACAATTAGTGAGTTTCAAAGTTTGAAAAATTACGAGTGAGTTTGAAAAATTACGAACAATTACGAGTGAGTTTGAAAATTACGAACAATTACGAATGAGTTTGAAAAATTACGAACAATTACGAGTGAGTTTGAAAAATTACGAACAATTACGAGTGAGTTTGAAAATTACGAACAATTACGAACAATTAATGAGTTTGAAAAATTACGAACAATTACGAGTGAGTTTGAAAAATTACGAACAATTACGAGTGAGTTTGAAAAAATTACGAACAATTACGAGTGAGTTTGAAAAATTACGAACAATTACGAGTGAGTTTGAAAAATTACGAACAATTACGAGTGAGTTTGAAAAATTACGAACAATTACTCCCACCGTAAATCTCTCTTATGCTCGTGTCTGTCTTTCTGTATGTGTGGATACATGAATCCATGTATGTATTGGTCACTTAACGGAGACATGAAAAAGCTGGAGCTATTTCAGAAACAGTCCATATAGTTCCGTGAGTCGCGTTGATATCGTTCTATGTTTGCCAAGAGAAAATCTCTGACATTTCAGCGCCGGTTACGATGGAATGATCAAAGAACGATAGGATCCTTAAGCAATTTCTATTCAGTGAATTTGCTGAAGGTAAAAGACCAGCACACAAGCAGAAATTGATATATAAAGATTGTATCGCAAATATATTGAAGAAAGTCAAATCATGCGAAATGATTGGTAAATCCAAGCTTTTTATATGTAAGAAAGCAAGGTATAATTTAAAAAAAGAAAAAGAAAAAAAAACTGAATCGAATTGAGTTGTGCATGAAAACATCAAAAGAGATATTCGTAGGGGTCTTAAGGTTAATAATCCTGACAATCTTGTTGTAAAATTTGATATAATGTCTAATGAATGTGGTCATGTCTAACTAGAGTAAATCTAAGACAACATCAGAGGAGACGCCATAGACAGAGAAACGTCACTCGTTATAACTAATGCGGCCTCGGCCTTGTACCAAATCTGAGCTACGCTTGGAAAATCACTACAACTAATGCGGCTTTTATGTAATAACTACTGCAAATGACGCCCAGCATTTCCACATGTGTGTAAGCGAACGTAAGACACCATATCGGGAGTAAAAATCTAAATTTTAGCGGCTTATATTTGAACATGGATCAAGCGATGGCATTAATGGAAATTCTGTTATTATTTACATTCGTCCGTTTGTAAGAAAGAGGAACTGGCTACTCAAGTGATTTAAGCGGGGAATCAAAGATGAAGAGAACATTTCGATCACCATCTTCCTCATTTAAATATTCCGACTTTTTTTTTTTTTTGCAAAAACGAACAAAATTTCCTTACTCGATTTATCTTCAATCCAACAACATTATCCGGAGGGATTTCCTGGAGTTTTGTTTAACAGGCGGAGTATTAACTAGCTTAGTGGTGTCGGAGTTAGCTCCTCCTTACTTCCTTAACCATTCACCAGTGGTCTCTCTCCCCTTGCTATAAATACTGGGTGATCTTTTGCCTCGATCTCTCTTTTCCCTCAGGCCTTGGGCCTTATACCACCTCGCGTTGATGAGGCGAGGTAATTCTTTTCTCTTCATTTCAGCTAATACCAATATGTGAGCTCTCACCAATACAGCGTTTCCCAAATTCTGGGAACACGCTAAGAACAATACCAATACACGTACGTACGAAAACTCACCACAATACACACACATAATATTCACCACACAAACTCAATGTAACTGTCCATGTGCTTGTAACTTGTTGTTAATACATATATTTGTTTATATATAATTATCGGTCTTGTTTGTTTTCTTTGTCTTCTTTGGACTTAATTAAAGTCCAACATTCTCATGTAGCTCGACCGGCTATCAAGAAATTTTAGCTCATGTGTGTTCTTTACATCTTCACCCCACGGTCCACTACAGTGGTTCTGGTCTTCGCTGCGTTGTCGTATTAAACTTTTTCTGATAAATCTATTCTTAGTTCATAGTGTACTAAGTAATTTCTTTCGAAAACTTTTCGCCAAGATAGTTCGATTCCCACGAAATGCCCCACTGCCTACATTTGTTCTGGTTTAGGCTGAGCTAATCTTTTAAATATCTAATGAGGTATCTTTTGTTTGTCGTATCAGAGACAGCAAATGTTAAATAAACAAGAAATTCTTAAATATCCAAACTTGTTTATGAAAACATCAACAGAATTGAAATTATTTATTTACTTTTATCACAGTGGCTAATTAATTTGACCTAAAAGATATTTTAAATTCCAGTTTTCATGAAATAAGACAATATATTATGTCCTTGATGCAAAAACGTTACTTTAAGGAGGTGGGGAAACTTTCTGTTTTTAAATGTATTTAGAGAATAAAAACAAAGTATTAATGTAAATTGATAATCTTAAAGTGTGTTATTTTTAGTCGATGTTTAAATGAATGCATTTATTCCATTCTTCAGACTGAAGATCAACATGTTGCCAACGGTTTTATTAACACAGTAAATATTAAAACACTGAAGGCAAAATAATTAGTCAAAAAACGTAATAAATATATACAACACATTCTTATAAATAAAAATACAACAAAAGAAAAGAACATTGTTCACAAGTCATCATTATGCATACATAGGGTTTGACGAAGATGTGACCAATTTCAAGTAGGTACCTCCAAAGAAAGCGATATCTACTGTTCAAAATGAAATTTAAAATGAAAAATCTTTCTTGAAACTTTTATTTTAGTTTAAATTTCAAGCTAACAGATTAAATTTAATATTTCTGATAAGCAAAATACTTTTTCTGTATTTCAAAACTAATTTAAATTGACAGGAGGGATATTTTTGTTTTTTGATGATGATTTTAGCCATCTGCCAGCACAATGTATTTCTTTTTATTAAAAAATATTTCAAAAATAAAATATACTTTTCTAAAAATTTATTCAAGGAATATTCGTTGATTTTAAGTTTAATTAATCTGATTTGAAACAAATATTACAAACTTTTAGTTTAAAATATAGCAGAAAGGCATTTTAATAGAGAATTGTGTGTTTTATCAGGTGTTGACCTCTCTATTGACAGATTGGCAGCTGAAAATTTAACTAATATTTCCTACGGGGAACATATCTGTAAAAATTACTTGACGAATAGAACGTCAGCATACAATTTTTAGCTACCCAGTAATCTTTTGAATTTATGAAAATATTCTCTGTAATTTAATGTTTAATTGAATTTAAGTACTTTGGTTTTAAATTTAATATAATTACCGCTCTTATTTTCTGATAATATCGTGTATAGACGTCCGCATTTACAGACATTGGTGCGTTTATGCACATACAAAAACATTCAAAATTAATTTTAAGATCCTGGTAGTCGCTGAATTGTAGTAAACTTTTCCATTTATGATTAGTAAATATATTTTTTATTTAATGATAATATCGCCTAATCCGTACAATTTAATACAGAATTTTAAATTATATAAATCTTTATCAATTATCCTAATTAAAATTTAATAAAAAATGAAAACAATTGTAAAAATTCCTTATTCATAAAAACTATTTTTAAGACAATAGTATCCATAACATATCTTATTCATAAAAATAATTAAAAGCCTTTCTAATTAAATAATGTCTTAGTTTTATTGCATATAATTTTAAGATTCAGAGCAGATTTTCGGTAACAGGTGTTCCTGTTTTACAAAAAAATACTGATTTAAATTCTCCAAGGAATTCTTTGCATAGATAATAAAGCCATAAAAAATTGTATTTCTCGAAATTTCCTAAAATTAAATAAGTGAATGTAGTAGATTCATAAAATAATTTTTTGAATAATTTAGTTTAGAAATTCATTTTTGAATAATTCCTGAAAGTTTCATTAAAATCCGACAATTATTTGATTTTTGCAAGAACTTCCAAATCAATGATTTTTTTTCCCGCAAAAAGACGCTAAAATTCACACGTTGACGCAATAAAAAACAAAATTTTTAACCAAAATTTCCAATTTTCTAAAAAGGATCAAAAATAAAATTTAACCCTTTGAGCCTTGACCATTGCTTTACCGTTGGTAGTAAAAAATGATGCCCAGTTACGGGTTGAACACTTGTAACTATTTTTATATCTAGGGTAAAACATTACATAATTATTTGCGAATTTTCACTCAGGAGCTCAGGCAGAAGGATTAAAATTGTTCAGGAACACTAAGCTCAGAGGGTTAATAATAAAAATAATCCTTTGTTCTTTTCTCTTAATCACAACATAAACATTTTGACGTTAAACTTTTTTTTAAAATTAATTTTGAAACGTTTTTTCATCATGTATGCTTATTTATTCTTGGGAGGTGCGTAATTCAATGTAAAAAAGTATGTAATCACTGCATACACATAAACTAAAAACTACATCAAAAACACAATAAGACACACGGTAAGATGCATATAGCACTGAAATTATGGGCTGAGTTGGTTTGTGTTGGGTTGATTTAACGGTTTACAGAACTTCCTCGATTATCCGTAGCTCGATTCTCCGGATTTCCATTATCCGGACATGAAATGATGGGATCGAAACCCATTATAATATATCAACTCAGAAAAGCGTTAAAAGAATATAGAAAAAACATATTGAATGTTCAAAATATCTATTTCCGATACCGAACCAATTTTTATACTCGGCAATCGTTGAAATTGTTTGCACTCTAACGTAGCTTCGCTTTGCTTTTACTATAAGTATATTTATTGTAGTTGTTTTGAGGAGCTTTCCTCTTCTGTACATCTGTCTCATGTATTTAAGCGCCGTACTAGATTGGCAACTAGGTCTCATCATTTTACTGTTAAAATTACTAAGTGTAACCGTAAGTTCTATTCTCATAGTTTATTTTCCCACACTTCGCGCCTGTGGAACGCTCTTCCAGCTTTCCTGTTAACGAGCATCTTCAAAATTTTGAATGCAAAGTCAATCGTCATTTTCTGTATTCTTGTATCATTTTTTTTTATTGTCGTTTTTACTCAATATATATAAATAAAAATATACAACAGTAGGGATATATCGTAAGACCTAAGTAGATCCATTTAAAAAAAAGAAAAAAACTAAGTGCAAACAGTCAGCCTTACGAGCAATATAACAAAATATGTCATTCTAATTCTCATGAATAGCAGAATTAGGCAAGAAAGAAGACAAGAATATTACGGTTTATTTCAAGAAACTGGAACAAGGAATGCGATATTTATGCTCAGGATGAAATAAGAAAGACCAATATAAATACAAAAGGATATTTACATGTGTTTTATAGATCATGCACAAATGTATATTACATGGAACTGCTGGAAATGCTCCGGCATCGCTGACAAAACTAACCTGGTCGAAGGGCATGAGAAGGGCCTCTAATCTGTGGTCGACTGGGGTAGCAAATGGCTTGTAAACTTTAATACCTCTAAAACGAAACTGCTCTCATTTACTCACCATAGAGAACCAACCCTGCCTTCCATCGATGGCTGATGCCCAACTCCAAGAAAGCAATTTTCTGCGTCTGTTTGGTCTCACGCTGTCTACTGACCTGAAGTGGAACAACTAAATTGAATCTATAGCTTCATCTACTGCAAGGAAATTTGGTTCTCAGTGTCGCGCCAGAAGGTTTTTCTCGCTTGAGTCCATCCGTCAAATCTACAAATCAACCATTCGTCCTTGCATGGAATACTGTTGCAATGATCTGGTGCTCCCGCTGTACACTTGAGATCCTCGACAAAATCCAGAGACGGATATTCAACGTGAATTGTCCTGATCTGGCATCCCCTCTTTAGTCACATTCTCACAGACGTGCTGTCGCTTCCCTCTGTCTTTTCTACGAGTATTTTCATAGGAACTGCTCCGATGAGCTACTTTCACTGGTTCCCAAACTGCATGAATTTAAACATGCTACTAGGTTGGCATCTCGGTCCCACCACTTCACTGTCGAAACGGATAAATGCAGCCATCTCTTCTACCCCAACAACTTCTTATCTCACATCTCCCATCAGTGGAACTCCCTTCCTATCAGTTGCTTCCCTGATAGCTATAATCTTCAGATATTCAAATGTAATGTCAATCGGCATCTTCTGATGCCTTGGTCCTGATCCCCGTCCTTCACTTTATCCTTTTCTCTAGACACTCCTCTTTACTCTTACTCTCATTCTCTATAACCCCTTGCATGCTAGTGGCACTCCCGCCTTGCTTGGCGTGATTTGCTTTTAAAAAAAAAAAAGATCAGGGGTCACAACCTACTGCACGCGTGACACACGTGGCATGTCAAGGAATTTCCAATGCCACGCAGCCGCAAATGACATCACAAAGTCCGAACCAATAACAACTACAACGCAAAGAAGATATTTAGCTGTTTCAATTTTAATATATACTAAAGTATATATACTATATATTACTATATAAAATATATTGTAGAACAGGTATATAGACATTGACTTGTATAAAAATATGTATGCTGTTGGCACATTGAATGATTTTAAAACCCTAAGTTAGCACATCGTTCGCAAAAGGTTACTGACACCTGTAGATAACTTTGACATATGGGGGAAGGATATTAGAATAATCCAGAAACTAATCTGGCCGCAAAACGCCTGAATACAGAGAGAAAATGAGTTCAGTAAATATATAAAAAATAGAAAAGGTATAAGACAAGGTTTTACCTTCTCCCCGGACTTATTCAATCTGTACAGTGAGGCGATTCTGATAGAATTAAAGGTCCTGACAGGACTCACTATTAGTGGCCACAATCTTAACGACATAAGATATGCAGATGATAGTGTTGATAGAAGAAATAGAAAGTGAATTAGAAGAACTTCTACAGAAGGTAGTGAAGAAAAGCGAGAAGAAAGGACTAAATATAAATTGAAGGAAGACAAGCTATCGTCATCAGCAAATCGAAAATCCCAACATGCAAAGTTCAAATTTAAAATACCAAAATCAAGTAAGTACTACAATCTAAATATCTGGGAAATGTTTTAAAAGAGGACGGGGAGTGTGATACGGAAATCCGAATGAGAAACTGGAAATTATAGAGAGCCATGATCGCCAATGTCCTGAAGGGATATAGCACATAAAAGAAGAACAACGGATGTTATCTCATGCTGCTGCTTTTACGTCATCCATATTTTCCTGTATCTTCCCATTCTCTCCCTTATTATTTCAAATCTTCTTTCCCCGTTCATATTGTTTAAACTAAATTATTAAACAAACATGGACTGAATTCATACATGAGAAAAATGGACGAAACAGAGAGCCTATATTTTGTGGTTCAACAATAATTTCCATTATTGTTTATAAATTTTAGTTTTCAAAAAATAAAGTAGAATTACACTTTTATTCATTTAACGTAATTCCTCATGTATAATACCCATTTTTTTTTCTAAAAAATAATAAGCAAAATTAGGGGTGCGTATTATGCACTGCTACAAAAAATCTTTAAAATATTGCCGTTTTATTGGTCGATGTCAGTTGCGAAATGACTACTCACCACAAACGTACAACAATTTGAAACTAACATTTGGCGATTGCAAACCCATAAGGATGCTAAATACAATGATATGTACCTAAAAATACTTCCAAATCTAAAACAAAATAAGAATTATCAAAAAATTAGAATAATATTATTCTGTTTAAAACCATTTTTTTTCATAAGAGTAGGAAACGCTGGCTGTAATGAAATTGGAGGTACAATTTATAGGGTTTGATTACCAAACAAGGGGTGGATATTATGCGGGAGTAGAAGCATTTTCCCACAAGTTCAGAACAAATTTTGCGGTGTCTATTATGGACGAAGGCGTATTATTCATGGGTAATTACGGTATATACAGTTCCCAACTAAGTATGGATGTTGATCACCTATTTACACCTTTCCTACTAGTAAGTTCGAGAGGTCCGCCAAAATAAAACTCGCAGCTGCTCTGGAAAATGACCTCGAATAAGTTGTTAATGGGGGCAAGAAATGGCTTGTAAATTTTAACGCCTCCAAAATGAAACTGCTATCTTTTAATTATCATATACTCCCATTTTTGATTTCCATCAGCATAGTTGAAAGAAAGCATCTCATTTGGCCTTCTTGTGTTTTCCACTAACATGAAGGGAAGTGATTCTATTAAATCATTTTCTAAGTACGTTGCCCTGAAAGTTTCTTCATTGTGACATGCCAGGTATTTTTTGTTGCCAGAACCAATCTTGCACATTTATAAATCTGCAATGAATTTTGCCATATATGGTCTGGTACTCTTGCAATATATCTCGAGATTCTTGACAAAATCTAAAGAAATGTCCTGTAATGTTATCATAGTTGACCGGACATCTCGATATCAGTCACTTTCATACCGCCGTGACGTAACTCCCCTCTGACTTTTCTATAAATATTTTCATAGAAATTGTTCTGATCAGTTCTTCTCTATGCTTATTGTGTTTAGTTTCATGTAAAAGTTTTGTTTATTTTTGTAAATATTCAATGGGATTTAGTTTTTTAAAAATTTTATTGCTCTCCTCACTGACAGACAATGTATTGATCATAAGGGGACTAGTTAGGACTCTCGTAGAGACAATGCGATATTATGTTGAATGTAGTAAAAAAGGTAAGTAAGAATGCGTTGTTTAGGTGTAAGGAATATTGTATGTTTGGGTCAGTGTTTGTGCTCGCTAAGTTTAATGATAAGACAGAACAAGACCGTCCTTTTCCCACATTTTCTGTAAATAAGCGGAAATAAAATATCGCTCTTCTCTTTGCTACTTCGAATTCATAAATTTAAGCGTGCTACTCGATTGGGAACTAGGTCCCATCCTATTAAGGCCGAAATAGCAAGCGCTAACAGTAAATTATATTATGATAGTTTCTTTTTTCGCACTTCTCATCTGTGGAACTCTCTTCCCGTTTCTTGCTTCCACGTCACTTACGATATTCAAAAAAAAAAAAAATTAAATCTAACGTCAATCGCCACTTCCTGTCTTCCTAAATGCTGTTCTTTTATTTTCCTGTCTCCTCACTAACGTCTTCTAATTTTCTTTTACACAATAACACCTTGTGTCTCAGTGACTTTATCGTCTTGCTTGGGGTGAAATAATTAACAAAATGCTTCCCTCGAATGTTGAGACTTCACTTGTTCTTACATTTGTTATAACACAAAATAAAGGATCCTGTATATTGATAATGTAGATTTAATCTGAGTTCACTGCGCATGACCCCTGGTGTGACTTTTCAACCCAGTTTGATATAATTATAAAAGGCCACATTCTTCATAAACCTATTGAGTCGCAGCTGAGTTACTACAATCCTTTTGTTCTAGTCGTACATTTTATGTCACTCGCTTGATACATTCTTTGGTATGGAGATCAACTTCAGAATGTTGAGCCTTTCTCCACTCGGTGTTTTTGGTTCATATTTTTCACATGTTTTCTGACATAAAGCTATATATAGCGTCCTAAAAACATATCTAAAATAACTTGGCGTTAAAAATATAGCGTTTTTATATAAAGTCCGTAAAACAATATCTGATATCTTATAAGGAATTCAATTATATTATCTAAGTCCCTGATGAGCGGATATAATCTGTTATAATCGAAATAGAGAAACAAGTTTTTCTACATTTTTCTCATTTCTTTACTGTCTCTCTCCATCTCCTCTCTCTCTCTCTCCATATATATATATATATATATATATATATATATATATATATATATATATATATATATATAAGTAACAAAAAATCTTGATAATCCTGAGAGCGAATAATTTAATTTAAAGAAAAACGGACCACTTTAAGGCTCCATTTGTAATAATTTATTTCACGAGAGAATTTTATTTTTCTGGATCTTAAGACTTCATTTTCAAAAGGTGAAACGAAAAATGAATTTAAAATTTTCACTTTTGAGGGGCAATATTAAGCTTATATAATTTGACACAGAAAGTGGTGAGGAATGGTGTGAGATACATAGTCGAGTTTAGAGAGGGAAGGGAGGGATTCTCGCGTTGTGAGCCAACGCATGAGTATTCTATCGACACATTACCGATGAAACATTTCGTGTGAGTAGAGTCCAATTCTAGAGTCGCAAGTCTTATTGCAGATGCCGTATTCATAAAGTTGGTTCCAAATGCTACTGTTGGTCTTCCTCTTGGCACGTTTCTCAATGACGTGACTGGTACACCTCTTCTGAAAGACATCTTTGCCCACTCTGTAAGTTCTCCTCCAGGTTGCACGGGCTTGGATAGTACGGGCTTGGATGGTACATTCCCAGCTATCAATTCCGATGCCACATCTCTTGATATTGTATTTAACAGTGTCATTGTACCTCAGGTTTGGTCTGCCTAGTGGTCTGTTGTCGTGCTCTCACTGAAGAAGATTAATTTGGGAATTCTTGAGTCTTCCCCACGCAACGAAGCTGTGTCTTGATTATCTAGCTTTTTAGGACCTCGACATTACATCCTGCCATTTAATTCTGCAGCTGGATCACAAGCAGCGTTTCTTGAACTGCTCGAGAAGCTTAATATGGCGACGATAGACTGTATATGTTTCGCAACCATACAAAAGAGTGTTGAGAACCACAGCCTTGTATCCATTGATTTTGTTTCCCAGTCTCACACCGTGTTCATCCCATAGCCTATGTCTAAGCATTCCAAAGGAAATGCTTGTTCTCGCAATCCGTTGTGTAACTTCGTCATCTATAGTCACAGAGTTTGGAAAAATCCTTTCTATATAACAGAAATTCTCTACTGAATTAGAGGAATGGTGTTAATATAGACTAAGGGATTGGTGTAGTTCTTGTCAGAAGCTGGTTGATACATGACTTCGGTCTTCTTTATGTTGTCAAATCTTTCTGTCGCCCGAGCAAACATAGATGTTATCAACTGGATCTCTTCAAGGGAGTGGATCAAGAGGACACAGTCGTCGGTATAAAGTAGTTCACGAATCAGCTTTGTCATGGTCTTTGTACGGGGTTGAAGTCGTCTGAGGTTAAACAGACCCCCGTCTGACCGGAACTTTATGCAGACCCTTGTCAAGGTAGTGGAATGTGTCAAGCAGCATAATAGAAAAATGATAGAGAACCGGGTTGGAGCAAGGACTCAGACTTGTTTGGTGCCATTGGTAATAGGGAATGGATCAGATGATTCCCCGCATAACAGTACACTGGCCAGCATACCCTTGTGTAAGGCCCGGACTACTAAGATGAACCTTTTGAGGTAGCCGAGTTTCTGTAGAATCGTCCACTGCAGCTGATTGTGTTGAAAGCCTTGGCCAGGTCAATAAGGAGCATGTAGAGGACCATGTTCTGTTCCCTGTACTACTCTTGAATCTGCCTCACAGAGAATATCATGTAGGCAGTTCCTCTTCAAGTCCTGAAGCCACACTGTGATTCTCGACCTTCTCCAATGTCCTGTTTAGAAGAATACGTGCAAGTATCTTCCCGGTGATTGATAGAAGAGATATACATCTGTGGTTGTAGCATATGGTCCGGTTACCTTTGCGCTTGTACAAATGGACGATGGAGGCACCCTTAAAGACTTGTGGAACGACATTCTTGTTCCAGATCAAAGAGAACGGCTACCTGAATATCTTTGTTAGGTGAAAGCCTCCGTGCTTGAATATTTCAGCAGTGATACCATCTACATCAGGAGAATTCCCACCAGAGGTCTGTTTGATGGCTTTTACAACCTCATCCAAAGAAGGGGGATAGTCTAGTTCTTCATGCAATTCCTTTTGGGGAATAGACTCTGGCGCCTCATCTGACATAGATGAAGGACGATTCAAAAGACTGTTGAAGTCTTATCTCTGAGAAGTGTCTCGCCATCGGATGAATAAACTGCTGCACTGCCACTGGCCCTGGCGCCATAAACAGCCCTGAGAATTTCATAGAACACCTTCATATTGTTCTTGTCAGCCCTGGAGATCCTTGGCCTTCCTAACCCCCACCACGAGTCCTTCTTTGGAGCAGATTCCTCTGGACAGTAGACATTTTAGCAGTAAAACTTTTATCGTCGATGTAGATGTTGTGAGCGCTGTGTATCTTTTGTGGAAGTAATAATAATAATAATATATATATATATATATATATATATATATATATATATATATATATATATATATATATATATATATATATAAAGATCTCATTATCTCAGTTGATATATATATATATATATATATATATATCAAGATCTCACTATCATTTTCATCGAACCATTCCTGGTGTTTGCGTTTGACAAAAGCCAAGGCATACGCACTTGCAGAGTAAATAGCATCTCTGAGCTGTTTCCATGCCGCGTCCACATCAATGTCAGCTATCTCATCTGAGAGAGCTGCTTCCTCAATCTTTTCGTGTAGTTTATCCTGTTTTGACCTTTCCCTGATCGCTGCAATATTGAGCTTAAAAGGAGGTTTCAATCTAGGATATGTTATCTTCAGGGATACAGTGAGTGATGCTTTGCTCCTGAAAAGCCTGCGGTCAGTCCAGCATTCAGCACCTCGCATTGATCATGTAAATCGAATATTATGGACATTCCTTTGTCTTACAATAATGTCGTCGAGAATTTACCATTGTTTGCATCGTGGTTGGATACAGGTATTATATTTGTTGGCTTACTGAAATAAGGTATTCGTAATCACCAGATTATGCGCGCTGCATAACTGAAGGAGAACAAGCCCATTGTGTATATATATATATATATATATATATATATATATATATATATATATATATATATATATATATATATATATATATATATATATATATATATATATATATATATATATATATATATATATATAGAGAGAGAGAGAGAGAGAGAAAGAGGGAGAGAGAGATAAAGAGAGATAGAGGGAGAGAGAAAAGAGAGAGGGGAGAGAGAGCTGTAAAAGTAACGCCTAAATTTTATTAACTTTTATTGAACAAAATAAATTACATCAGTTTAATAAGTTTTATCACGTCAAATCAAGATATTTTTTACGAATAACAAACTATTTGACATGTTCGAAATGCTCCTTTTCGTATTCAGTACAATGCTGAACACTATCATCAACACTTCAATAAACTATTTGACACATTTCAACATTAATTCCAGAAAGATTTATGAGGATTGCTTGTTTAATTCAGGAACAGCTTTTGGTTTGAACCTGTAAGCATGATCGTTCAGTAAACCCCACAAGAAAAATCTGGGAGTGTTAGGTCTAGTGATCATGATGGCCACACAATTGCACCACATCATCCTATCCACCTCAGCTCGAAATTTAAATTTAACCATCCCAGAATGCAGAAGCCATATTTAATCTTGAATTACTGTAATTTATTTATGTTCAGTAAAAGTTCATAAATAAAAATGACGCTATATATATATATATATATATATATATATATATATGAGAAATGGAAAATAGTTCATCGAAGTTAGATTTGACTACGCGTTTCACTATATATATATATATATATATATATATATATATATATATATATATATAAATATGAGAAAAAATAGTTCATCGAAGTTAGATTTGACTACGCGTTTCGCCTTTCTATGCTTCATCAGCTCCCAAAACGAAAGAAAGAAATGTGTGTATCTGTGTGTATGCTTAAGTAATGAATCATAGAATTTTTTTTTAACCTGACGTTTCTCGTGATTAAAGAAGAAGGAAAATAAGTGACTTGTAAAAAAAAGGCGTTAATATTTCTTCTGTATCTTTTCTTTATAATTTTTAGTTCATGTCAAAAGGTGTTAATATAGTTTTCCCAGATTTTTTTGTATTCAATTAAAGGCAAATCCTCATCAGAAAATTCTTGCTTTCGAGCCATTCTGAAAATGAGATGAGCATTTACCTTTAATTCGATACAAAAAAAGCTGCGAAAATATATTAACAACTTTCGACATGAACTAAGAATTATAAAGAAAAGATACAGAATAAATATTAACGGCTTTTTACAAAAGTCATTTATTTTTTTCTTCTTTAATCACGAGAAACGCCAGCTTAGGGAAAAAATACTATGATTCATTATTATATCATACATACATTTCTTTCTTATTTTTATCTGATGAAACCTAGAAAGGCGAAACGCATAATCAAATCTAGTTTCCATGAAACGTTTTTCATCTCTTCAAATTTCTTAAAAAACTTCTATATGCTATTTTAAACAAACACACACACATATTATGTATTTGGGTAGTAATCCCTCTTTTAGGCAGGTTTCGTTGATAATGACTGACAAGGTGTGTTGGTTGATTTTTTTATATAATTTCTCATGGTTTTGTTTATATTTTTTTCTTTTCAGGACATTAATTATATAAAAATTGTCCGAATGTTTTCGAAGAGCTTTCGGCTATACTTTTAGCCATTATCAATGATTAATTTTATTTGACTTTTCGGTGAATATATACATTGTTATATTGTAATAATGGCTGGTAGATATCTATAGTTATAAGAATGTTTTATTTTCTAAAAACGGTCAGCACATTGTGTCCGTGTTCGTAGTTGATATTATTGAATGTTGGCTTTTTCTTTTTCTATTAATAATGCTTCCGTTACATTTAGCTTTTTTTTGTACATGTGGATGATGTTATTATAGTTGTATTATTAACGAGTATGTTACGGATAGAGTTTCGTAGTTCTCCATGTGTATTTAAATGTGACCTAATTGAGCTATGGTCAGAGATATGTAAGGTGAGTCTTCTTGTTAAACATGTTGTAGTATATCCAATATAGTTATTTACAGAGAACCATTATTTACGAATTTAACTATCCCTTAAAAAACTGTGTTCCTGAACAATCCAAATTTGTAAATAATTAAATTGTATATACTATGTGTTTGAATGCATGTATGTCTACGAAAAAATATCTATGGAAACATTCTATAAATGTGTATCTTAATAAATATATTCGATTTTTCTAGTTGTGTAGATAAACGGATCTGAATTTGGTAAAGACTTGCAATATTTGTATGTTTGGGTTTATATAACTATATTTGTATATGCGTGTAAGTATGCGTGGGTGAATGTGCGCGTTTTGTGTAAGTATGCGCGTGTGAAGCTGGATGATCCAGTGTGAATTCCGTAAAAATGGGAAGTCGCACGTCTAGCACAGTTTTCGTATTTCTGTAAAAATCAGAGTTGCTTCTATTCATTTTTTTTTTTTGCCATATTTTCTTGTTATGAAGTCTTGATCATCTTGGGGCATTAGCATGTCAGTAACGCTACACTGATTATTACATCGTGCGTATCTTCTTTTTTTTGTCTAAATTTTTTGTTCGTTCTTAAACTTCATGCTCTTTTACATAGCAACTCCCTCAAATGAGCGCAGATGCAAAATGCAAAGCGTCATAGCTTGCATGAAAAAATATAACATCCTGATATGAACATATATATGTGTGTGTGTCCACGCGTGTGTGTACATGCAGAAAAACAAGAGAGAAAATTGAAGACCCTCTCATTACCCACAAGCATCGAAATCTAACAAAAAAAAAATTGCACTCTCTGAAGAATGAAAATGAACCAAAGATGGAAAAGAAATTTTACGAAAAAAAAAAATCTCGTAGGTAAAATATAAAGAAAATCTATGTTATCTTCCGATGCGTTACGAATGAAATGCCATACTGAACATTTCTAAAGATCGCTCTTTTCATTATCTGCCTTCTGCAGCGCAAAATTCATGTGACAACCGAAGTAAATGTTAACTTTATAAAGTTCCTGAAGTTAAGATTTAGATCATAAATCAACTATTCGTCCATGCATTGTATACTACTGCCATATCGGATCTGGTTTTCTTGCTATACATGTCAAGATTCTTGACAAAATTCAAAGAAAGTCTGTAATGTAAGCGATCCTGACCAGGCAGCTCGACTTCAGTCGCTTTCTCACCGATGTGGTTACCCTCTTTTATAAATATATTTTCATTGCGACTGATTAGCTTTTTTCCTTAGTGCCTCGACTACGAGAATTTAAGCGTGACGCTAGATTGGCAAGTAGGTCTCACTGGTTAATGATGAATTAGCGAGATGCAAACCGCCATTTCTATTCTAAAAGTTCCTTTTCTTGCACTTCTCTTGATTCCTTCTTCCCTGTAACATACAACCTTCAAAATTTAAATTCAACGTCAATCTTCTGTATTCCCAAACCCTGTTCGTTTATTGACCTTTCCTCACTAAAGTCTTTTTATTTCTTTTTCACTCCCTCTAACCCTCCCCCCCGCGACTCAGTGGGATGGTCGCCTGGCTTAGGGTGAAATGATAAAAAAAAACTCAAACAGATTTCGAGTCCTAGTTGCACCCTATGATAGGTTCCTGTACGAATACGACTGGTACCATCTAAACCAGTACTAAGTGTCGCATGGTCGGGTTATCTGCGACTAAAAAGTTTCGTCCAACGATGGTGTCTAAACATGCAGCAGGATAAAAAATAAGAGGGGATTAAACTTGTAGTTTCACCGGTAAACTAGCACAATGGCATACACTGGATTCCATAGCTATATATGCAGACAATACGGTGGGATTCCTAGACCGAAGTTAATGGACATGGCGGAAGATTCCCCCGATAGAATCAACGGCAATGTGTCCGTGACCAAGGCGAACTTACAAATAATAGGACGTCAACAATGGCCAGACCTAGAGAGGAACGGACTCTCCTTGCTTAAGACAATAGCATTCCGACTATTTTGAAGAAATTGGTCTGGTGATCAGTTGCGCACGAAAACTCTTGATCATGGACGAAAATGAAGAAAATAAATAGTCGCACCAGCAAATAAAATCGTTCACAATAGAAATATTTTCTTGTCTTTCCCAATATTGCTCGGATGATTAAACTACTTTTTCATGATCTTGACCTTGTTAAAATTACAGGGTATGTTGCGGTATGCGTGTTTGTGTGAGTGGGTTTTGATTAAAAGATTTTTTTCCCTTTTCCTCATGGAATATGCATCTGGTGATGGTTGGAAAATAGATCGGTCGTAACATTGCGTTAACAATCTCAACGACACAAAAAGATGCGTGTCAATACTATCACATCAAACATTGACAAAAATAAAGCAAATGAAGTATCTACTATTGTTATCGTGATACTTTTAGACCAAGCTTGCATAAAATACGGGCTGCAGCTCGCATGAGGTTTCGTGAAACTAGCCAATGTGACTTGCACAAAATAGTCAGTGTTTTTATATTCATCAGGATGAATTTAGCAGCAGATCGCATGCGAAAAAATAATTTTGTGGAAGCATAACTTTAATTAATATTTCCATGTAAATTTCTTTTTCTTTTCTTTTTTATCAGAAGCGATAATGCTACTAGGATGCAAGGGTCCACAGGGAGAGGAAGAGAACGATAAAACTTTAGTGCTGAGAAAAGACAATAAAAAACAGGTTTCAAGAAGAGAGAAGATGGCGATTGGCGTTGTATTGAAATTTTTGAAGATTGTATGTGGCAGGGAAACAAGAAATTGTAAGGGAGTTTAACAGGCGAGAAAAGTGAGAAAAGAAACTATTAGAATAGAGCTTACGGTTGCATCTAGCTAGTTCAAGAGTAAAAAGGTGAGACCTACTTGCCAATCGAGTATCACGCTTAAATTCATGCCGTCGAGACACAGAGGGGGAAAGCTCATCAGAACGATTGTCATGTAAATTTTTGTTTAAAAGGCAAAGGAAAACCACGTCACGTCGACAAGAAAATGACTGATGTCGAAATGCCAGGTCTGGATCGATTAACTTACAGACACTTCTATGTTTTTTGTTTTTTTTTAAGAATCACGATAAGTGCATTAGACCAGATATGGCAACAATATACAATGCACGGACGAGCTTTTAATTTTCTGCAGAAAAAGGAAGAAAATTATCGCCTTTCCCCCCTCTCTCTCTATATATATATACATATGACGCCACACATTATGAAATGGAGAAAGTCCGACAATTATTTTAAGACATTTTTATGTTTATACGTTCTTTTATTATAGATACAAATATTTAAGTAAATGCTTTTTTTTTTATAATAAACAGTATTAACAACATTTACCGGCCTGAATTTCCGAGAAATTTTCATAGAAAATATGCGTCAAAGTAAGAGGGTTAGTAATAATCAGATAGAAGTGTCCGTCCGAACGATCAGGTTATACTATGACTCGACTGCTTCCATACACACACCGGAAGTCTCGTAAGTTAGTATTTATGGAGAGGAGGAAGAGTTCATGCTAGTGTAGGTGGGTTACTACAACACATTTGCAGCCAGCTTCTTACAACATATCTTCTTCTTTAACAAATTTTGACATCTTTAAAATATTGGATATTTAAAAATAGCAGCGATAAAAAGAAATCGAAAAGTGTTTGAAAACCGAATAAGATTAGTTAGGCTGTTCGTCTAGCCACGTTAGGTTTCAGAAAGTTCAAAATATACACTTTTAAAAAATTTAATATTCCTAAATACTGACTATTCCCCTCGCTTTAGGTTTATGCCTCCTCGTATATATATATATATATATATATATATATATATATATATATATATATATATATGTAATTCCATCAAGAAGAATCTTACTTTAGACTGATGAAAAATCTTTAGAGGTCGAAATGTGCTACATGGAATTTATTTCTAACTAATTTAAATTAAATTCTTGTTTTTCTTTATTAAAATTTTAGCTTTGAAATGATTCCTTTACAATACGATATATTCGCTTGCACCTCCAGTCTCATGTTCTACCTAAATCTGTGCCTATTTAGAGAAGGACTAGATGGAACCATGTGTCGAGTGTAAATTAAAAAGGAGACCCTTAATTCGGTGTTTTGATTTTTTTTATCTTCATCTGTCAAGAATCCACTTAAAATCTGAGTTGATTTTTTTTCATAAAAAAGATTTATTATTTTTCAGACGTTCTTCTTCCACAAGTGTCTCTTCAAATGTTTTAGTCAGCCAAAAAGAAGGGAAACGAAAGCTTAATGATTTTTCTACAGTTTTATTATACGAGCGAGTGTTGAAAACGTCTCGGCCCCACTCACCTCCCAAAATCTGATCAAATGACCTAACACCAGATTTATTTCTTTGTTTTGAATGGCTTCTTGGTCGGGCTGATGTCTTTTCTGCACCACTCGTAACAGTTGTCTGCGGTTTTCTTCATTTCCTCTTTGATAAAATCATTTACCAAATCTCACAGCTGATGTAAAGAACGTTTTCCTAAGAAAACTATTGAGCATATTACAAGAGAAGAGATTCACTGAGTATGGAAGCAATGCTCTGGAGAACAATTTTCAGATAGTGAAGGCTTTTTATGTATTTTATTGATATATACATACATATACATACAGAGAGAGAGATTCCAAAATTCACTTGAGGATGAAATAGAACTAATGCTTTTCATTTAATTATATAATTACATTTGAAGTTTTTAGCTTCGGTTTTTGAAACATGGTAATTCCTGTGTAGCGAAGGAACCATATCAATTAATTTATAATAATATGCTGTGTAAATATATATATTAATTAGTAGATATAACAGTACGTACATGTAGGTGTACCTTATTTTCAACGCGGAGATCTTACTTTTCGTTCTTCTACACTCTTATATATATATATATATATATATATATATATATATATATATATATATATATATATATATATATATATATATAGTTTTAAGGTGCTATTATGGGATAAAACAATATCAGAGATAGAGCGTATGTAAATATAAATAAAAAGTGAACATTGAAGTCCACACTTAGAGGCGACAGACTGTTACGTGCTAAACGCAATCTTCAGGCGGTCTGTCGCAGCTGAGCGTTGACTTCAATGTTTATATTAAGAAAATTAAGACAATTTATTTATTAAAGACATTTTTATTTTTAACGTTCTTTTTATAGATACAAGTATTTAAGTAAATGCTCTGTTTATAATAAACAGTATTAAATAACATTTACCGGCTTGAATTTCATAGAAATTATTTGTTCTTTGACAGGATTCGAACCTGCATCCTATACGGAACCGTCATTTACGCTGACGTGCCTTACCGATCGGCCACAAAGAAGCGTTTGGTAGACAAGGTCGAATTTACTGCTTATAAACTTCAATCTTCCATGAATCTCGTACATTCATAACTGCTCTGGCGTATTAAATGTAAACAAATGACGTCATATATTAAGAAATGGACAAAGTCCGACAATTTATTTATTAAAGACATTTTTATGTTTAACGTTCTTTTTATAGATACAAGTATTTAAGTAAATACTTGTATCTATAAAAAGAACGTTAAACATAAAAATATTTAAGTAAATACATGTTATTTAATACTGTTTATTATAAACAGAACATTTACTTAAATACTTGTATCTATAAAAAGAACGTTAAACATAAAAATGTCTTTAATAAATATATATATCTATATATAGTTGTCAAACATTACGTCTGATGTTTGGCATGAAACCCAGGGTCGAAAAACTCACATCAACGCAACTAAATCTGTTAGCTCTATCACTGGTATTAAGCGCTCCCCCAATAAGTACCGCGAATATATAAATAATACATATATACATAGCATATATTTTTCCTTCCTCCTTCAGTTTCCAAAACTGAAGGAGGAAGTAAAAATACATACTTTTATATACCTTTTTTTACTTATATTTTAATTTCTAAATTCCCAATTACTACTACGACATTCGTTTGAATTTTTCCCTCCTCCTCTTCCATATTAATATCTCTTATTCTCACCTTTCCTCCCACACCCCTCACTCTTAAAAGGCTTGGAAATACTGTGCCTAAACCCTTGACCGTTGTTGTCGAAAATAAAATTTTTCAGATCTAGTCATTACATTAATACCTCAACCATCCTTCATCAAACTGCTATCAACAACCACTGTTGTTTCATTTCTTCACCTTTTTGCCTTTATGTATTTTATATCTTTTTCAAAGAAATGGGAAAAAGGAAGTGACGTTTTACATGCGGCTTGCTTACAAGCAGAATTATTCTTAACCATTTTGGTTCTCACCAGTCGAAGTGCAATTTTAAATGCACTGAAACGAAGTTGCATCTTTGTAGTAAGTAAATTGTTTTTGTCTATATGAAAAAAATTATAATAAATAATTATTGCTCTACTATCGGTATTGATCCCTCTTTTGAATTAATGCTGTGAACATTAGAATCTATATATTATTTTCGTTCTCATTGCATTCGTGTATATATATATATATATATATATATATATATATATTGTCATCCACAGACAGACTGTTTGTAGTCGGAGAAGCTACCTCTAAGCTGTGAATTTAAGTGTATTTATTTTTAGATAAACACACCTGTGACTGAGAGAACTCAATTCGTTTTATCGAAGAGCATTGCATTAGTAGCAGTAATAGTGACTATTAACAAACTCACACTTACATATATATATATATATATATATATATATATATGTGTGTGTGTGTGTGGAGAGAGAGACAGAGAGAGAAACAGAGACAGATAGACAATTGGAAACGTTCATTAAAATATATTTGTTTAGAAATATCTTCTGTGGCTAGTTCAGATATAATCCATTTAGAACGAGATTAGTATGGAACGAAATCAATCACAGAATTGTTGAGAATATTTGAACACACTTAACCCTAATATACTTTGCGTTAACTTTTACGCCGATATGAATTTCTTTATATCTAACATCTATGAAAAGAATATATCTTCCATATTTTCTAGATCAGTGGTTCTCAAACATTTTTGGTTACGCCCCACCTAAGCATCTCTAAAATTCTGAATCTGCACCCAACCCATGTGAGATATAATTCTTATTATTCAACAATTGAACCCCTATTAACATGGAGGAAGCCTAAAAGGTTATTATTAAGTTTGTCTAAACCAGCATCAAATGAACATGACATACATGAAAGAGAAAAATAAAAGATCGAAAGGACGACTGAAATACTGAGGAAGAAATTACGAAGAAATTGATAAAATTTTTCTCCCAACCAAGTTCTTCGATATTTTGTGACGTGATTCTTGCTGTATGTGGTCGCGCATTGTCCTGCTGAAACATCACCTCTTTTCGATTCACTAGAGCAGGCCGTTTTTTCCTCAAGGCTTGGTTCAAACGCTCTAATTGCTGACAGTATATTTGAGCATTAATTGTTGCATTAGGTGGTAAGAATTCAAAGTGGATTATTCCTTGGTGATGCCACCAGATTGAAAGAAGAAACTTTTGCCCATGAAGTTCCCTTCTCGGCTGTGGCTGGGGTCCTTCCCCTTTACCAAGCCACTGTCAACGACGCTTAACATTTCGATAAAAGATCCATTTTTCGTCGCCAGTCACAAGTCTAACCAAAAAAAGGTGAAACAAGTTGGCGAGAATGGAGAGAAGAGCAGATGTCAACTCGGGATTTGAGGTTGTTTTCAGACAATTCATGAGGCACCGATTTTTTCAAGTTTAGGAACTTTTCCAAGTTGTTGAAGATGACGATGAACAGTTGTCTGGTTTGAGCTGAGAACCATTGCCAATTCCTCAACTGATAAAGCAGGATTTTATTCAAGGGCTGCTTCAAGAAGCTTTTCATCAAACTCAACTGGACGTTCGGTTCGATCTTCATCTTCAAGGGTGAAATCTGAACCTCTGAATTTTGCAAACCATCTTCTGCAATTTCTTTCATTCACACATTCCTCTCAATAAACTGAGTGAATGTTTCTAGCCGCTTCGGCTGCTGAGTTTCCTTTCTTGAATTCATAAAGCATTATGTGCCTCAAATGATTCTTGGGTACTTCCATGTTAACAGGGTTTTAATCAAACAAACTTTAATTTTATTGTTATCTGAAATAAAATTTGATCAGTTTATATGCATCTAAACATAAAAATAATGTTTAGTTCCATTAGACATTATAAAATACTCTTTAAATTTCGTTCATCTGGTCTAAGAGAAAGACAATTCTGAATTCAAAACCTGCGGAGGGTTGTTTGGGGACCTCGTGGCCCGTAGTGTACCAGGTCTCTGAATCCGGCTCTTCAAAAAGCCTGGTTGATTCTGCACAAAGCCTTCATCACTATATTCAAATCATATGTGCAGATGTCTGACTGTCGATTCCTAGGAACTGAGTTGCTTGACCCTCATACAACGGCAGAGTCCAACGTGCATATATATATATATATATATATATATATATATATATATATATATATATATATATATATATATATATATATATATATATGTGTGTGTGTGTATTATGTACAATACATAAATAATTACTTATATATGTACGTACCCACACACAAATATTTTTATGTAGGCATACTGTCTATGAATCATATGTATTATCTCGTACACGCACACACACTCACAGAGAGTCAAAATATAAAAATCAAATCCCACCCCCCACCGTTGCCATACACAGGTTTAGATGATCGTAAGTATGTCGCCTGTTGACCACGATATCTGCTTAATCTTAATAATTGGGGGCTGAAAAATAAGGTATATATTAATTATAATACCAGTCCAGTATTGCGAGTATCATCATAGTGCTTCACGGATTCATTTGATACTAGAATACATTATTTTTTCTTATAATACATTTATTATCATTTAAGTCATTAAAATAATTTTTAATATGTTTATTTTAATTATTTATTTTTATTTGATTATTTTTTATTTTAATACATTTATTATAATATTTATTATTTAATAAATAATAATAATAATAATAATAATAATAATAAATAATAATAATAAAAATAATAATAATGTGGCATATGGGAATATCAACAATCCCTATTGTAGTTGGTGCCTTAGGACTGGTTGGAAAAGATTGCAGTAAACTAATTGAAGGGATTCCTGGAAGTCCATGCCTCAAGGAGATACAAAAAAATGTTCTGACAAGTACAGCCCACACTTTACAAAGGGCTTTATCTATGTAATATTTTTTTTTTGTCAGTGGAAAGTGTCATGATGCCATTCCCGGTAAGAAATGTGTAAACGCCAGAAATCAAATGAAATAATAATAATAATAATAATAATAATAATAATAATAATGAAAGTAGTAAGCGTCTTTACTCTGTAATGAAAGAAGCCAACAAATTCAAAATGGAGTTTCAAATGGGCGTAGAGATGCAACTACAGCACAATACACCGGCTGAAACTGCAAAGTACCTAAAAAAGACAGCAAAGACGAATGCAACCGACCAGACACAGAAGCGATGGCAAGATAAACCGCTTCATGGCCAATACTCTGCCCGTACCAAACAAGCTGACGTAGAAAAAAACCCGTACCCATCAGTGGCTACGTAGTGCAGGGTTGAAAGCTGAAACTGAAGGTTTTATCCTTGCCTGACAGGACCAATGCTTGCAAACTAGGAATTATCAAGCACATATACTAAAATATTGTTTTAGCCCCAAATGCAGATTCTGTGATAAATATCCAGAAACGATTGATCATCTTGTATCAGGTTGCACGATGTTGGCACCCACTGAATATAAAACCCGACATGACAGAGTGGGCCAATTTCTGCACTGGAAAATCTGCAACTTCTACGGAAAGGAAACTCGTATGAACACCACCCAGACCCGGTTACGGAGATAGGACCTGTTACAATTCTATGGGACTACACAATACACACTGAGAGAAAAAATCAAGGCCAACCGCCCAGATATTGTTATTAAAGACCACAAACAAAAACGGTGCATCCTTATTGATATGGCAGTCCATGCTGACTGCAATGTATCTTTGAATATATTCAAAAAGTTATCAAAATACAAGGACCTTGAAATAGAAATCTCGAAAATGTGGCATATGGGAACATCAACAATCCCTGTTGTTGTTGGAGCCCTCGGACTTGTTGGAAAAGATTGCAGTAGACTAATTGAAGTGATTCCTGAAAGTCCATGCCTCAAGGAGATACGAAACATTGTTCTGACAAGTACAGCCCACACTTTACGAAGGGCTTTATCTATGTAATTTTTTTTTTTTTTTTTTGTCAGTGGAAAGTGTCATGACGCCATTTCTAACCTTAGATCCCAGGGCGGGACCCGGAAAGAAATGTGTAAACGTCAGAAATCAAAGAAAATAAAAATAATAATAATAAATGTTTATCAGTTAAAGTGGGTTAGGTTAGTGGCTAGTTGGGGCAAAAGTAGGTATACAGTAAGTATTATACCAGTATCATAATAGTGGTTCACGGATTCATTTAAGACTAGATGCAATTAAAATCAGTTTTAATATTTTCATTTTCATAACTTTTATTATAATACATTTATTATGATATTTATTTTTTAATAAATAATAATAATAAATATTTTACAGATAAAGAGGAGTGCGTGAATGTCAGGGGCAAACATTTTGAATATTTGAGGGATTGATATTTTCATTATTGATATGTTTATTATTGATATGCTTATTATTGATATGTTTATTATTACTGGTTAATAAGGAGTGCCAGAGAAAAGCGATAATAACAACAAAAGTTGCAATATGAGCTCTGGTAAAAACGTGCAATGATAACAGCAAAAAATGCAATATGAGCATTGGTAAAAATGGTTGCTGAAGACATTAGGTTTATAATACCCAGATGTCCTCAAGGACACATGGCGCAGTGGATAAGGCGTTGGTTAGATCCAGTGACAGGATCCAAAGAGTTTGAGTTCAATACCCGACTAAGGCAGTGGGGAACTTTCAGAGGGAAATTAACAGGTGATAATTCATATCCATTAATCATGCCTCGTGAAACTAGAACAGTCTACGAAGCGAAATAAAGGGTTCAGTTCGACATTCCAGCCACCTGAAGAAAGCCGGAGCGTACAACGGTCGAAACGTTGTAATAAATATGGCGACAAAGATGAGGACAATAGTCTGAATAATTTAAATAATGTACATAATACCTCATCTCAGAAATATAGACATATATTATTGATGATTATTATTGATACGTTTGCGTAATAAATACACTATGATACATGTCTGTATATTTAACTTTTGCATTATCTGATTTATAACATCCATCGTTTATAACCCAGTTTATCACTAATAATTTAATATATATTCTATAATAAGCAATAATATATAATATATATTATCTTTCATATAAATAATTTGAATGAGAATGTGGAAGCGAATTCTGTGTAATGAGTTTTATCATTTAGAACTTCATCGCAGTGAAGTAGCCAACATTTGTGTTATATAAAGTTACTTTTCTTGCACTTCTCACTTGTAGAACTCTCTTCCGGTGCCATGCTTTCAGCCAACTTTAATCTTAATTTTTTTTCTCTCGCTCCTTAGTGATATTTCTGTTTCTAGTTCTTCTACATCCAGTAACGCCTTGTGTCTTAGTGGCTTTACTGCCTTGCTTGGGGTGAATTTGATTGAAAAGTAAAAAAATTGTCCAATGTCTGAGTATTTGTTTTTGTTTGTGCGCGTGTGTTATGAAGGTTTCTTAATTTTCAGATGACGCGAATCGTTGTTTATTTTTTATTATTATTATTATTTTATTATTCTTTTAATTCCAATATATTTAGTATGTTTTAGGCTAAATTTGATATCATTTCATTGATGTTAATTTGATTTTTTATGCCAACTGCTTATAATATTCGATATCGTCTTCTACAGTTTGCATGGCGATAACATATATTTTATGTTTATGTGATAAAGCACCTTGTTGACATATGCATATATATATATATATATATATATATATATATATATATATATATATATATAACAATATATCATATAATATAATATAATCATATTAGAAAATAATATATATGATACACTAAAATAATATAATAATTCATTACTGATTTATAACTTATTTATTATTTATAATCTATAATTATTATATTATTAACTATTATTAGAGTTGGTGCAAAAAAAATAATGACGTAATAATGTCGTTTTTGACGATAAAAATACGTCAAAAAAACGACATTATTACGTCATTATTTTTGCACCAACCTAATATTATTACTATTATTATTAACTATTATTATTACTATGATTGTTACTATTATTATTACTATTATTATTATTATTCAACACAAAGAGCGCGATTTAAAAAAAGAAAAAAGAAGAAGAAGAAAATACAGTGTTTAACAAATGTTCAAAAATATTTCGACAGTCTCTTTACCTTCTTCAGATTATGCTTAAAAATTGGATACAAGTATAAAAGTATAAAACAATCTACAAAATAATTACAAATCTTTGTAGAAAAAAAAGAGATATCCACCCTTAAAGCACATGAAGATAGTTATGTATCCAAACTACTAACTTCCTGTCCCGGACGAATGAACAGAGTGACGGTAGAGTTCCATTGGATTTCTATTAAACTGGTTGATTAACTCCTCTTAGTAACTAATCAACTAACGGAATATTTTAAAAACGGGCACGATCATCATCCTATTACTCAGGTTTCTGCTTGGGTACCTCGAGGCGGTGTAGTGGTTAGCAAGCTTGTCTTGCTAGAACTGTTACAACTGAGTATTGAGTTCGATCATCACTGGGTGCCCCATACTTTCGGCCTTGTGCAACATCAGAGAGATGCTTGGACAAACGCTATAATTTCGGTGTAACGGTTAGCAAGCTTGGCTCACTAGAACAATTACGACTTAGTAGTGAGTTCGATCGTACTTTCGGATTTGTGCCACATCTAAGCTACGCTTGGAAAAATCACTATTCAGGTTTCTGTTGCTTTCCATTCACATTGGTTGGTTTCCTTCATTTTGACACGTTGATTTTCTGCACAAACTTTTTTCTCAAGGCGAGCGACGTTTGTACAAAGTCATATGAAAGAACTTATGTGTTGAAAAGTATTGGGTAAGAGTTCCGTTAATTATTATTATTATTATTATTATTATAATTATACCTATAATAAGTTTCATAGTAGGTGTGATCTATGTAAAAGGTACATCTTTGTTGTGTTGCTGATCTCAAAACCCGAAAGTATGTCGGCAGCTGACCTCTATATTTGACAGTCATGAAGAACAGAAATGTAATCTTTTAGGAAGTTTAAGAGAAGTGAAAAGAAAGCTTAAGTCAGCAATGTCTTCAATGGTTGTCGCCAACTTGGGAGGTCTAAGTCTTTAGGACAGGTTTCTTAAATGACACCTTCTTAACGGGAAAAAAATTGAATTCACTTTCAAAACGTATTGCATTGTCTTGCAAAACTTGACCGACAAACCAATGTGCAAATTGGAGATTGTCTTCTTTGAAGAAAAAAACAAAAATAGGATTGCGATGTATTTTTAATGTATTTAAAAAAAATAGTGCAAATTCATGCTCACAGATACATAGTAATCCCACACATCTACGTGGGAGCCGTCGCTCATATCATCCCAATATATATATATATATATATATATATATATATATATATATATATATATATATATATATATATATATATATATATATATAACCTGTTAATGCTTTTTTTTTAAAAATCTGACATTATTTATTATTGGTAGAAACGCTATATTTAGTGTGTACACGTGTCTGAGTAGATATCTCTGTTTTTGAACAGTAATATTAATGGCTATTAATGTAAGACAAATCCTGTTAATATAAAAAGTAAAATGAATGTGGAATGTCTACAGATCGAAAGTTTTAATAGTAGTTTCTTTCTGAAGACTTTCGATTTCTATGCTGGCAGACATTAATTTGACTGTTTTGTAAACAGGGATGCTTATTCAAGTATAGGTATAACGTTTGTATCAATATACCTAGATGTTGGGTATGATGACGAGGTACAATAATTCATAGTAATAATCTTATAAATATAAGAAATTATACTCGTCCTGAAAACCTTGGGTACTTTGATATGTAATTAAACAGACAAATACCCAAGTGAAAAAAAGGTACCAAAAAAAGAAAGAACAGAGAACATGTACGTCAGCCAAAGACAATCGTCTATCATCCAAGTTCAGAGTCCAAAGAAAAAAACCGTCACGATTAAGTAAAATAACTAAGTAAAGAGCTCAATACGCTAAGTAGAGCAAACCAAATTAAACCTAAAGAGCCAGATAAACTTACAAGGTTTCACGTACGCGGATCGTCAAGGAATACTGATTCAGTATTCCCTAACGATCCGCGTTGGTGGAAACATTGAGGTTTATCTGGCTCTTTTTATATATATATATATATATATATATATATATATATATATATATATATATATATATATATATATATATACAGAGAGAGAGAGAATACATACATATATATATATATATATATATATATATATATATATATATTATCTCTCTCTCTCTTACAAATATATTTTAAATTCACTATAGTTACCGTTCTGATTTTTTGATAACATCATTTATGGGCGTCCATTTTTACAAAATTCGCACGTTTATACACTCCACCAAAAAATTCAAAATATAAAATACTGTGGGTATTTTAAAAGATTTAAAACATTATATATTATTTTAATTAAAAGAATGAGAATAATCCTTTTAAAAATACATTATATCTCGAAAAAAGATTTTTCTTAAGACAATAGTATCCACAATATATCTTAATCATAAAAAAAATTAAAAGCTTTTCTAATTAAATAAAATCTTAGTTTTATAACATTTTTTTTGTAACTGGGAGTCCTGCTTAACAGCAAAACAATGATTTAAATTGTCCAAGGACTTGTGCTTATAGCTAATATATGTGAATTTCTCGAAAGAGATGTAAAAAAATAGCTTTTCAGGGAGCTTCTAACGAAGAAACATTTCTGAAATGATCTAATGTATTTGGGAATAACTCCTGAAAGTTTCATTAAAATTCTGATTTTTGCAAAAATTAATGTTTTAAAAGAAGCTAAAATTTTCTGTACAAAGTTATGGTCATCCGCTGACGCAAGAAAATCAAAATTTTAACCGAAATTTTGACGGTACGAAAAATGAAAAAAAAAAAAAAAATACGTAAAATTCATTTGGTCATTTCTCTTAATAATAATGTAAAAGTTTTGATGATAAAACTTAATTAAGTTTGGTTCATTTTTTCATCATGTTACCAGTGAGCAAATCAAACTAGTATAGAATGGCCCGGAAACTCTCCTGATTTAAATCTAATTTTTTTAGGGGGGGGGGCTAACTAAATGTAAATAAACTATAAGCGAAAGGTGTTCCAATATATTAAAAATGCTGAATATAATTTGCATAAAGTTTTTGTAAGATAAATTTAGAACAGTAGATTAAAAAATGAGTCAGATACGTTGTGAAAGGCCGAGGATGTTCGTTTTATTTTGAGACGTTTTAAAATTCAAGGGAAAGAACCGTGTTGGACTTTGTCGGAGAATCTTGATGCATATATGCATAGACGTGGTGGAATGGTTAGCAATTTTGTTACGCTAGATCGGTTATGACTGAATAGTGTGTTTGATCCTCACTGGGTAGCCCATAATTTTGTTCTTGTGCTATTTAAGCTGCGTTTAGCAAATCACTATGCACGGGCAGGTTTTTTTTCGCTTTCAGTCAATTATATGCAATGCGTGATATACACTTAGGCGATCATGTATCTTTCGATACATGACTGAAGAAGCAGATTTTTTTTTCCCGCAGTAGGTTGCTATTTCTTTCTGCGATGAACCAGTTGCCATCCAAGGCTATAGAACCCGGTGTGTCCTGGGGGTGGAGAAGAGGATTAATACCTTTCCCCCACGGTATTAGGTATATTCGAACTTGATTCTTTGATTCCTCAATCCGAGCCACTATTCATTACTCCACCGTGCGATTAAATGCTTAACATCAGAATATAGTATCATTGATTGTATAATATACTATAACTGTTTTTACGAGCGCATCAATAACGGCAAACGCGTTCAAGAAACTTTCATTACGGATAGAAGCTGCAATGAGGAACAATCATTTTATTTATTTAATTACGAGAATTTACAAAGAGGAACGATCAATTAGCTTATCTTCATACCCTGTCTGGTGGCAAACGCTGCTGGCGGCGACAAGGGTGGCGATAGCCACCGAAACCGTGATATCACCCTTGGTCGGCGACTGATGAAGACAGGGCATCGCACGTACTAACACACGTTGTATTTTAAAAAAAAAATGATTATCAATTTTTTAAACAAATAAATCAGTCAGTTAAGTGCCATGCGTGATACACGCTTGAGTGAACATGTCACTTTCGATTCATAACTGACAAGGCAGAAGATATTCCCGCAGTAGGTTGGTGCCTCTTTCTACAGTAGATTGATTGCGAAGCGAAGATTATAAGACCCAATTAGTCCTGTTATTCAACCCATAGCAAGGGGAGAGGATATGGATTCATACGTTTCCCAAAGGTATTTGCGAGTAAAGGAATCTATCGAATACGACTGTGATTTGAACTAGGCTCTGATTTCTTATGTTCATTATATCACCACCAGCATATAAATATATTTATTGTTAAAGTGCTCAATATCCGAAATAAAGCGCCTGATAATGAAAGAAAAGGGGATACTGATGTCAATATCGATTAGCGACAGTTTGCTTCATGCTTGTTCGCAATCTTCAGGTCATCTGAGTTGGATTACAGCTTGACTAGTTTTATATGATGGTCATTGTGGAATTATGAGTAACAAAACCAGTTATTATTTTTTGGTATATATATATATATATATATATATATATATATATATATATATATATATATATATATCCAAGTATACGGAATAAATTTCAATAACCAACAAATGCTATTCTTAAAAGCGTGCTCAATACAGAGTAGAACAAATATAATCATTTATCCGAAAATTATAGCATAAGAATGTTACAAAATTACTACAAAACTATCCATTTTGTTTCAACACTTCTTGTGTCTGTTCAAGTGACTGTTAAGAAACCAGAAGTGTTGAAACAAAATGGGCATTTTTGTAGTGATTTTATAATATTTTATGTTATAATTTTTCGTCCCATAATGTTCACATCCTATCACACAACTCATTCATCATTACCATTTAAAACAGTATATTAAGTGGTTTTTGAGAATTGCGCTGATTGAATATATATATATATATATATATGTGTGTGTGTGTGTGTGTGTGTGTGTGTGTGTGTGTGTGTGTGTGTGTGATCTTCTATCTCTCTCTATATATATAAATATTATTTATATATAATGAACTCTCTCTCTCTCTCTCTATATATATATATATATATATATATATATATATACACGCACATATATGCACATTTCATTGAATACGACAGACAAGGTGCATTTATTTAGTTTTTTATACAGTTTCTCATGCGATCTAATATTTTTTTTCTTTTCAGGTGATGAATTATATAAAAACTGTCTGAATGTTCTTTTTATCCGAGCGCTTTCGGCTATACATTTAGTCATTTTAAAGGATTAAATATTTTAACTGTTAAATAAGAAATAGTTTGATGTATGCATGTTTTACAAAATTTTTTCATTTTTCAAAACACGGTCAAGACACGCAAACTCACTCTACACCTTTCTGTCCATAGCTCAATTAGATTTCATTTAAATATTGATGGAGACCTACCGGACACTATTCGCAACATACTTATTGACAACACTAATATAATAGCATTATTTACATACAAAAAAGGATAAAAATAATGGAAGCCTTATTCATATAAACAAAACAAAAAACAACGCTTAATAATATTAATTTTGAACATGGGCAAAATATCTTGACCATATTAGATCACATGAGAAATTGTATAAAAAACTAAATAAAAACACCTTGTCAATCGTATTCAATGAAATGTGCATGAAAGAAGGATTGCTGCCTAAATACACACACCCACACATATATATATATATATATATATATATATATATATATATATATATATATATATATTGATCCAATTGCTAAGTCTATTGCTATGAAAATCAGTTCACCCCATAATCTCTTTTGCACAGTTATACTTCTATCATTCTTCCGGGTATCGAATATTGCTGCCACATCTGTCAGGCTTGACGATTCTGCTCTGTGTCTATAAATTACTGAGACAATCCAAAGAAGAATAAGCAATGTTACCGGTCCTGATCTGGCATCTCTGCTTTAGTTCCTTTTTAAACCGCCACAAAGTAAGTTTTTCTTTTGCATCTTCTATAAAGATTTTCGACATCATTATTCTGATGACCTGTCGTTGTTGATATCTCGAATTCACGAATTTAAGGGCGGTACCAGATTGGCAGCTAGATCTCATAATTTCACTGTTTAATTGACTAGTTTTAACCGTAAATTCTATGCTAGTAGTTTCTTCTCTCACACTTGTGACTTGTGAAACTCTCCTCCGTTTCCTGCTTTATTGTTAATTGCTAATTACAACCTTCAAAGATTTAAATGCAATGTCAATCGCCATCTTCTGCCTCCTTGAATCCAGTTCTCCTGTTATCTTCTCTGATTCTTTCATGCCAAGTAACCCCTTGCATCCTAGATGTTGTTATTGCTAAGGATTAACACACACACACACACACACACACACACACACACACATATATATATATATATATATATATATATATATATATATATATATATATATATATATACACGCAAACGGAGTATCCTCTATAACAAAGTATAAGTAATAAAAATGTTGGGTTGAAAATGAATCCATTAGTTTTGTATCAATTGCTTTGTTTACGAATTTGAGCATATATGAAGTTTTCGAGAAAATAATCCGGCTGAAGAGATTTACTTCTTTAAAAAAAAGGGAAAATAATACCTTGCCTGTTTCGTGATTCATCGCATATTAATTACCTAAGATTTCTCGAATTTGCAAACCGGATGACGTAATACTCTGTTTAATAAATAAAAAATGGGTCATCTATTTCTATATAATAACATCTGAAATAACAGAATGACAATTTAAAAATAAACACATTAATTATATGTGTTTGTGTGTGTGTGCTGAAGATTTTTTTTTAAATCGGTATTACCCCATGAAATGCAATATTGCCACTAAAACACTCGGTATTACAGGGTGCGGAATAATTAATAACAACAAGAACATTAATAATTAGCGAAAAGAGTAATCAGGAGGACGGTAGATAGCGATTGACATTGCATTTAAAGCATGGAGTCGGAAGTGAGTTCCACAAGCGAGAAGTGCGAGGAAAGAATCTGCCAACACAGAAGGTACGGCTACATCTAGCAGCATACCAAGCTTTGGAGTCAATATATTTCTTCCAATTAGAAGGTTAGCCCGAGAAGCCGCAACTTTACAGGCGTTAAAATTAATAAGCCAACTTTTGCCCCAGTTAACGACGGACGTGAAGTTGTTTTGGACACCGGCTGCCATTTTGACCTTGACGGATTGATGAGCCTTACTATTGAGGCAGAAGTAAATAGTTGTGTCGTCAGTAGATGCCAAGTTGAGGGCAGAATCTAAAATATCATATTATCAATTTTTTAACGTTTTCATGCCCGATGTCGTAACCGGGATAAATTTAAAAATTAAAATAAGTGGAGGTATTAATTATATAAAAGGAAAAGTAGTGGTAATTGTTGGTTTATTAAAATTGATATTAATTATACTTTTATTAAAACAAATCCAGTAATATAGAATTATTTAAAAAATTGTATATTAATTATAAATATATAAAAATCCAGCTTTAATTATAGGTTTATTTATCAATCAAGTATTCCTTAAGGATTTCTAAAAATAAATCCGTATTAATATGTTTATAAACAAAATTGATAGTAATCATAGCTTCCTAAAAAATAATGCCTTTATATCTTGAGGAAAAGATATAGAGAAGAAAGGGATCAAGATCAAGCACCAGAAAATGTCGATTGACATTACATTTGAAGATTTTAGCTATCAGGGAAGCAAATAAGAGGAAAGAAGTTTCAATGTCGAGAAGTGCGAGATAAAAAGCTGTTGGATTATAAGAGATGACTATATTTAACCGTTTCGACAGTAGAAGGGTGTGAGCGAGATGCCATCCTTGTAGCATTCTTAAATGCATGAAGTTTGGGTACCAGCGAATGTAGCTCGTCAGAGAAGTTATCATGAAAATATTTATAGAAAAGACAGAGGGAAGCCACAGCAAGTCCGTTAGAAAATGACTGCAAACGAGATGCCAGATCAGGAATTATCACATTGCATATCCGTCTGTGAATTTTATCGAGGACCTCGAGGTAAAATCACGTATTAATTATATATTTTTAAAAATCCTTTATTAATTGCAAGTTTATAAAATTCAGTATTAATAATCTTCTTTGTTCTTTGTCTCTCCAGAACCTGGGTGATGGCGTTTTCTTGTTTCTTGTAGCTCTTAACAACGTTTGTCCGTTTGCTAATCCTCTCACTCCCTGTTCATTCATCCATTCAAACAAGCTCGTCAGGTAGATGGCTCGCCACGTTTGACTCCTCTTCCTTTCGCCAGTTCTGCAACTATCAATTACCCCTTCCTATTTATGGATCACAATAATGTAATTTGTCTTTTTTCGATTCTGAGTAAAAGTGTTCGTTTTCTTTCCTTTCAAACTTTTAATTGAAGTCCGTCATCCAACATTAAATATTAAAAGTTTATATTTTTGGAATAATTACGCCGTAATAAAAACAATCCAAGAATTAATGCAATACTTTCTGCATTATACATCATATCAATATTAAACTTTACAATACATAAGGTAATTGCTTTAATTTTCTTATCACTTTTCAGCGTTATATCGCGTATTATTGCATTAAGGTTTAACGTTTTTAACACTTTTAGAATAAAACTTGTAAATTGGTGTAAAGTTATAAGCATTTAAATATAATATCAAATGTTTTTATTTAACGTTTATTTCGAGTCAAATATATTAATTACAGCATTATAATGTATGGTATATAATAATATAACATTAAATATAAGGACTGATACAACGATTTCAGACTTAATATAATAACAATATTTTTTGTGACGTACTGTGGCCGTTAATAATCAAGTATAACTCAAGTCTTCAATATTAAATAAAACAGTATTTAATTACAACAGCAAATAAATACTAGAGAAGAACAAAGAAGTAAAAGTCAACCAAAGATAATTAACCGTTTCAGTAAATACCTTTGTTAGTAGCGCGGTTCGGCTTAACTTCAGATTTGGGTTTGATTTAGGCTTTCCCTGACGATCCGTTTAGGTGAAACCTAGGTAGGTTTATCTGGCTCACTAGGTGTATCTAGGTTTGCTCTACGATTGTATTGAGCTCTTTTGTTAGTTAGTTAGTTGTTACTCGTATCGGGGTTTTTTCTTTGGGCTTCAGACCTGCATCTGTGCGATTTTTTGTCGGCAGAAGTTTATGTTTGTAGCTCTTTCTTTTTTTAAAACCTTTTTTTCCCTCGAAATTGATTTGATTAACAAATCAAAATTCGAGGGTTTTTCGAAACGAGTCTAGTTATTTATATATATATATATATATATATATATATATATATATATATATATATATATATATATATGTGTGTGTGTGTGAGTGTGTGTGTTTTTTTGCGTGTGTCACAGTTGAGGGCAGTGTGCAAAATGTTTTTTTCTATGTAACAATTGAATGGAAGTGCGCAAAATAACGATGACCCATATTCAAATTATATTTGTTTTTAAAAGAAAAAAAAAGAACTTCATTTAAATAAAAATTATTAAAGACAGACATGAGTTACAGGCAAATTAGTTATGTCGAATTTTTTTTACGATTTTAAGTATATTTTATTTAAATTAATTTTCGAAAAAATATGACTCGCTGTAGTTTTTGTTTTAATAAAACTTAATTTAAAATTATTTACTTTTTATGTTAGTAACAAACCAAATAAAAACAAAAATACAAAAAAAAACAACAATGAAGTTTGTTTTTTTAAAGATGGAATAAAAAATTATTACCCATAACATAAATAAATTATTTTTCTGTATCATAGATTCGGAATGGGACAGAGACCCTTGCGCCGGCCAAGCTTGAACTAATTCAGGATATTTTGTTTGAATTTTTTTTTAAAGTAAAGTAAAAAAAAAAAAAAAAAAAAATTAGATATTGAGTTTTGTTTTTCAAATCTGCAATAAGGAATGAATAACAAATATTAAAATAATTTGGCAAAAAGAAAAAAAACAGAAATAAATTCAAAAGAATAGGAATTTTAAAATACATTTAGTGGTTCGAAATTAAAAAAGTAAAAACGAACGTGAATAATAATTATTCCCATTTGTTTTTAGTTTTATTTCTGAGAATTTCGAAACACTTATATGGCTAAAACTGGATTCTAATTCAATTATGACGTATTTTTAATTTTAAAATATCTTTACAAATACAAATCATAAGATGATATTTTTTTTGCTTAAAGGTGGCTTGGATGATACAGAGTCTATATATATGTTTATTTTGTTAGTTATTGTATGTTTTAATTCGGAGCATATATCGTGGAATTTAGTAATAGCTTGAGAAAATATATATATACACACACATATATATATAGATAGATAGATATAGATATAGATATAGATATATATGTGTGTGTGTGTGTGCGCGCGCGCGCGTGTGTGTGTATGATGATACGTTGCTCTTAGTAGGACGAAAAATAAGCAGACGCTGAAATTACAGATAGAATCTACGTACTGTCAAGGATTACTCAGACCTTCCAAAGTTTATACAAATAATGTTGTGTTTTGTAGGATTTATAAGGATAATATACGATTATTTTTTTAGATTTTAATAACAATAAAATGGCCAAACACAAACTGGTAAAATGATGAAAAGTTTTAAACATTAAAATAAGAAATACATTTAAGTTGATGTATTAATTCCATCAATATTAATTTCAGTATCAAAAGTTTAAACTTTTGGAACAATAAAATATTTATAGTATTTTAAATAAATGTAAGATTTTCCGCCTTTAATATCTTATTCCTCAAGTCAGTTTTCCCGTTATCAAATTTTTCGCCATAAAATGTTTCCATCAAAATATTTTTATTAATCAACCGATCGAAATTAAATTTTAAAATATCTGAACAACTTAGCTGACGATTTTCAGTTAATAAAAAAACCCTATTCTAATGTTCTTTTTTTAATATTATTAATAATTTGTTTGGGAAGTGTCAAATTTTATAATGCAACACAAATTTTATTTATATTTGTTTAATATATGATTCTGTACACATGAATATATTATTGTTTTACATTTTAATATGGGTTTCTTTGCATTCTATAAGCTATGTCACGTTTTCAACCATTGATTTTGTTAAGTTTTCCATTGTTTTGGCTTTTATATTATTTGCATCGTTTTTTATCACTTTCCAAAGATATCCTTTGACTTAAATATTTTACCTTGTTAACGATGGGCTGCAATATTTTTACCTGGACAGATTGAGTGTCATTCCATTCATATTGTCTTTGAGACGTTTTTTGTAGACGTCAGCAATATTCCGCTTCGCAGAATGTAAAAAAGCATTGCCGTGTATGAATATAGTCTTTATATTAAAAGTTCATGGCTATAGCTGAACTATTTATTGAAAAAGAAAAAATATCTTGCCCACTTAAATAATACATAAGTAGGAAAATCTTTATAAATTTAACATTTCGCTATTTATTTTCTTCTTTGTTCCATTTCCCTAAAGATCATGGGCAATCATAGCTCTCCACAACTTTATCTCCTTTGTAGCCCTTTGTAAAGTTTGTCTTTTTTTTTTTTTTGCTATACACCCTAAACCCAGTCATGCTAAACATTTACGGAAACTACATAACGTGACGAATTATTCTCCATCCTCCCTGACACAGGCGGGATGTGGCTTTCCTCTCGTTTCTCTATCGCTACCCCCACGGACGAATTCCATTCCCTGGTCCCGACGAGGGAAAACCTTCATGGCAAGGACACGCCAAGCCATTTACCTAGTAGCAAACTACCCACATTTCCTATGCATTCAATCGGTGAGAAGTAAGTTCCACTTGAACAGCTTCTTGCTACGAACCAGTGCTGGTAGCACCGACTGCCAAGACGATGTTTCCCCGATCACTACAATCTTAACATGTTCATATCTAGGGCTAACCGTTATCTTCCCAACCTATACGCACAAATTGCCTCCTAATGTAACCCTCTACTTTGATTGGACTCGGGACTTGTAAAGGGTTAACCATATTTGAAAAAAAAAAAAAACTCTTTTGGTAGGGTATTCGCTAGTTTTGTCCTTCTTGCCATCAATATGTCCTGTGAATGTCAAAGTTTCCAAGTCCCATATCTCTATTATGTGCCCTAAAAATACAAGCTGTCTCTTTCTGATAATACAATTAGTTTTTTTTCGGTTTCTATTCTCTATAAAACTTCGTTGTTGCTAACGTTTAGGAATGGAATAATGCGACATTATGTTTCACTTTTTAAATTCTATGTCGTTTCGTTTTCATTGGTTGTACAGACGTCACGAGTATATTCTGTAGCGTTTGTATTATATATATATATATATATATATATATATATATATACATACACACACACATATATATATATCTTAAGGTGTGCTATATATATATATATATATATATATATATATATATATACACTCTTAAAGGTGTGTTATATTTATGGGATAAAGTACTCTATATCAGAGATAGAGCGTTTGTAAATATAAAAGTGAACATTAAAGTTAACACTATATATATATATATATATATATACATACACACACACACATATATATATACTCTTAAGGTGTGCTATATATATATATATATATATATATATATATATATATTTATGGGATATATATATATATATATATATAGCGTTTTGTAAATATAAAAGTGAACATTAAGTTGTGTTATATATATTATATATATATATATATAATCTATATATATATATACTCTTAGGTGTTTGTATATATATATATATGAATATATATATATATATACACTCTTAAGGTGTGTTATATTTATGGGATAAAGTAATCTATATCATACGTTTGTAAATATAAAAGTGAACATTAAAGTCAGGCCTCAGAGGCGAGGCTGATTGCGGCTAGCACGCAAACAGCCTGACGATTGTGGCTAGCATGAAACAGCCTGTTGCCTTCAATGTTCACTTCAATGTTATTTATTTATATATATATATATATATATATATATATATATATATATATATATATATATATATGTGTATGTATCAGTTTTTGAAATTATATCTGTTTTCTTTTTATTGTGCTTTGATTGTGTGAACATCACGTGTATGCCTCATGGTGCTTATGTGTACGTTTAATTCTTGAGATCTTACCGTAATTTGAATATGTATTATAAATTGAATATATTAGTGTATTTTCATTGTATAATAAATATAACGAATATTAAGTGTATAATACTAGTTTAAATCATTAAAAATATTTGGATCTTACCTTTTTTAATCCCTATATTCTACTCATACTCTAAGAATTAAATATGTACTCATTAAACCCTAATCCAATACAACGAGAGCTCATAAAAATGTTATTTCTTTCAGAAATATTGCTATGCTATTTTACTGAAATCACTATGTATTTGCATGCTCGACATTCGGCCAACACGAGGTTTTTCAATAAATGGTTAATTCCTCTATCTATGAAAGAGGTTGGTTAGGTACTTTGGTACTTCTGTAGTTACCATAGTTGGCAGAGTCTGAAATCCGAGAATGTATTAATGCTTTCATTGCAGCATCTTCTCAAATATCCATCTGATTTTCCTACTTTAGACTTGTGAAAAAAATAAATTGTATAAGTATTCTCTAATTATATGGATTGGTTTAAACGTTTTTATTGTTTGTGTATGAACAAAACTATCAAATTTTTAACGCTAAATCTTGCAGTGTGTAGGATGTGAGTAAATCAAATGTTCATTGTTCTCAATGCATTTTTAAAGAGATTGACAGATGACACGGCTTTTAGAATCTTAAAAAGGGAATCGAGAGTAAAAAAACAAAAATAAAAATGGTAAATTAAGCTCCAAACACCTGAAATGTTAATAGGATTTTATACCAGGTCTTGGAATAAATGCATTCTCATCAACTGGAACGATGCATATATATACATTTCAAAGATTTTTACTGACAAAAAAAAAAATAATACAATTGTTCGCAAAATACAAGGCCCAAGAGCCAGGTAAAGTAGAGAAATTGTTGTAAGTGCTTAAAAGGGGGAAGTAAAAAGTGCATATTGGTACATGCAGGATATATAATGGTTGACTCCAGGCTTTAAGAGCTTAAGATAGTACTGATCCACAAAGTCAAAGTTCTGGAGAAACAGCCTTTTAAAAAAATCATTTCACCCCAATCAAGGCAATAAAGCCGCTAAGATGCAAGAGATTACCGTGTGTTAAAAAAATATGAGAAAAATATACTATTAAGGAGAAAGTACAAATAAAGAATAAGAAATAAGAAGAGAGAGCATAAAGATTGATATTGCATTTTAATTTTTGAAGATCAAAGTTGAATGTGAAGCAAGATACCGGAAGAGAGTTCCACATATTAAAATCGAAATTGATCAACAGCATTTCACCCCAAGAAAGACAATAAAGCCACTAAGACACAGAGGGTTACTGAGTGTGAAAGAATGAGAAAACGAAAAATATTATTCAAGAAAGAAAACAATAAAAAACAGAAATTAAGAAATCAGAAGTTAACGATTGACATTGCATTTAAATTTTTGAAGAATAATGTTGAATGGAAAACAAGAAGCCGGAAGAGAGTTCTACAAGCGTGAAAAGGGTGGGGAAAGAAACTGTTAGCATACAACTTATGGTTACATCTAACCTAATATTTATTGCTATGTCTACGAAGTTTCGGTCGTTGTACACTCTGGCCTTCTTCAAGGCAATATTAGTTGGAATTTCGAACCGTACGCTTTATTTAGCCCACGAGGATTGTTTGTACAAATTCCATATTCATCTGGTTATCTTAGTTTCAGTTAATTACCCTTGGCGACAGCAGATGGAACAAAAACTTGGAGAGCTGATTTACCAAGGGGAAGTAACTGAAAATGAGATATCTAAAGGCATGGCATGTGGAATTAGGACAATCTAACCACGTGGACTAAATAAACGATTCAGTTCGAAATTGCAACTAATATCAAATATAGAATGCTGGAGAGTATAACACCCGAAACGTCATAAATATGGCACTAAAGATGAGGCCAAATGTCGAATCAATGTAAGTAGTATAAATATTCTCGTAAGGAAACACACACACATATATTTATTACCTATATATATATATATATATATATATATATATATATATATATATAGGTAATAAATCCGTTGGTATATAATCCAGGTGGATCCTAGTAATATGAAATATTAAAACTACCCCACAAATGGAGCTCAATTATTACGGGACCAAATAATTAGCACCCAATAAAATTCCAAAATACCTATGGGGAATAGGCTTATTTCAACCAACGAAAACTTCCTTAGTCTTATTCAACTCCGTATATATATATATATATATATATATATATATATATATATATATATATATATATATATATATATATATAGATGAACGTCTGTTTGTATGTTTGTGAGTCTGTGTGCCTCCCTGCCTGACTGTACATCTATAAGAAGAAAAACTACTTCACTGATCTTCATGAAATTTGGAACATAGATAGTAGACGTAAAAGGGAGTGTAATGAGCTATGTTTGATTTATTTTTAGAGGGGGCAAAGTGAGTAGAACCCCCAATCTGAAAATAAATGTACCCATGGATTCAAAAACTGCTGGACAGATTTTTTATGAAATTTGGAACATAGATTTCCGGCATGAGAGTGGATGTAATATGCTATGCACAAGTATACATTATTTTGATCAAAGAAGGTCCTCGGTGGTGGTGGTGGTGGTTTTTTGTGGGGGGGGGTGTATACAATCCCCACCAAAAAATTTCCCTTCGATTTAAATGAAATTTAAACTCAGGTAAATGATCTGAAATGATGCCTATCCCCAAAATATCAGCCAATTCCAATAATATGAAGACACCCTAATGGAAGCTACACCCTATATCGAAACTTTTGGAAGACCATAACTTGAGTATTTGAATCTCTATTATCATGGGGCTTTTAGCATAGGGCTATATGTTTTAGTCATCTTGATAGATTTTGAAGCCAATTCCCAAAGTATTTATCTACAGTCCTAAAGGGTGGAGTGGGAGGCTTAGCCCCCTAAAAATATAAGCGACACAACCATTGAATAGACTCTTATGAAATTTGAAAGAGAAACTCTGTATGACACCTAATGACATAGACTATATATATATATATATATAACTTATTAAAAAAAAAAGTGGGGTTCCAGGGGTGAACAAATCCCCGCCTCCAAAAAATTGTTTCCATGGATTTAAATGAAATTTAAACCATACCATCTTTTTATATTCATTTCATTTTTGCATCCAAACATTTGATTGAGACCACCAATTTATATTCATAGAACCAGCGCAATAGCTACTGTTTCAATCTTATTTAATGATCCAATTAATATGGATTCTAGTGTAGTTTTTCCATAAATTCTGTCTCTTTCGCGTTAAGAAGGCATCACTTTAACCTTTACAATAACTACAATTTCATTAATATGCAAGTTTACAATTTATTAGAATTTTCGATAAAGTCGTTATCCTATAATAAATAAATCAAAAGAGCTCTATATGTTACAGATGTCTGTTTTGCCAGCTGACTATATTGTAATATTCATATATCCATAGTTTTCCTCATTCTTTTATTTAGTTATAAATGTGATTATTGCTTCATTGATAGACCAAAATATAGAGAACACAAACCGGAAGATTATATGCAACCATGATGATACTTGCCCGGAGTAAGCACCTCTTTATTCTACATGAAAACTGGCAGTTCTTTCTATTGCATTACCTAGATAGATATAGCTGTATCACTGACCTGAAAGTTAATAGCCATTTACTATTATATGTCCTAATCAATATTTTTATAAAATATAGTACAATTTTGGCAGCTTCGCCCAAACTCAATCAACAACAGGTATTTCTGCTAATATAATGAGTGACACTTCTTTTTCCGTCAGAAACCATACCATGCTTATAGAGAGACCTCTTTCCCAACCCTTAAATACCTATAACATGCAGTTTTTTTTTGTTCCTATAGCAATTACTTTTATTCTCACTCTCTATCTTTTCTCTCAAGTTCCGTATACTCCTACTGTAACGAATGGGGTCACATCCTCAAAATTAAATGCGTTGCTGCTGTAGTCTCCATAGCAAATATATTTTTCACGGGATGGAATTGCTAGCCAAATATACAACCGGTTTTGAATTCAGAATTTTCCTTCTCTTTGACTGGTTGCCAACCAAGGCTGAAAAGATGATACTGCTTTACTGCTTAAGCAATATCGGGGTGAAAAAAGAGATGGGTTCATGCCTTTCGTATCTTACGGAAGGAAACTTGCCCAAAAGTAAATATAATGAAACCGACTGCAATTCGAACTCAGCTCATCGATTTCACTTTCTGGACAGCTATTACTCTTGGAATTGTTCAAATAAAAACATTAGGTCACGTGAAGTAAGAGTTATGAAAGTTTTAAGGATCAATTATGACCCATGACACACGAATCGGCATGTCGACCTACAAATAAGTTTGATCTACGCTTCCACAATGCCTGTTCGTGAATCATATTAGAATTTGAAAATGTTTTTATCTTTTTATTTTCGTCCAGAGAACCACGATGTATACAGGGTGTCCATAGAGTTCGTGTGCACTTTAAAAAATTATAACTTTATTTGTATTTGCAATAGAAATAATCTGTAAAAAAATGTTATAAAGTTTAATGTACCTCGTTTTAAGTATAAGTAAGATAACTAATGTGATTTCAGGCATGACTGTAAATCAGTTGGCAAATGTTTTCCGTGAACTGAAAAATCGTATTACCCTTTGTATTGCTAATGATGGAGGACATGTGGAAACTTAATAAAATTTCAATAATACCTTAAAAATATAGATTTACTTCTTTCTAATCCGTTTTTTTACAAATTATTTCTATCGCAAATACAAATAAAGTTATAATTTGTTTAAAGTGCACACGAACTTTATGGACACCCTGTATTTTTACTTTTCAGAAAATAAACTCAATCCATTTATTTCATGTCAAAAATTACACAAGCCTACACATAGCTACCAGCCAATTTATACTTTTGCATTTCTTGACTCCCATTTGTTGGTAATATTCGACCTTTATTGACTTATTGTGAAATCGGTGTTTCAACGTGATGTGACCATAAGCCTGTTTAATTTTGCCCTTGAAATTTGTTAAAGATGAGTATGTTCCCCGAATAGGAAAAGTGATTTTAATTTGAAGATTTGCATTCCAAAGCTTATTTATTTATTTATTTATTTATTATTATTATTATTATTATTATTATTATTACGATTTTTTTATCGCATTTCCGACCTGTGGAACTCTCTTCCGTTTAATTGCTTCCCTAATAACTACAATCGTAAAAATATAAGTCCAACAGCAATTGTCATCTTCTGTCTTCTTGAGTCCCGTTCAAATTTTGTCCTTTCCTCAATTTTCACTATTCTCTGTCTTCTCTTTCCCGTTCACACCCTGTACCCCCCCCCCCAGTGCAATGGTGGCATTACCGCCTTGCTTGAAGTGAAATGACTAAAGTAATTGCTTCACTTCGAACAACAATTACTAGCGGCAAAATGAAATGTGCAAATAGTTCAGCCAGAATCAAGGCTTTTTATCACTCAGAAATGTTGTGAATACACATAAGCAAAACAAGTAATATTTGAAACCTTGTATGCGAGTAAAAAATGGATGTGTTCATATGTTTACAGTGGTTGATTTTTTTATACAATGTAGTTTAAAGCGTGAAAAGAATATACGTTGACCAATTGGAACTGAATAGAATAAGAAAATATTCTCACAGCAAGAATTGTTATATACAAATGACGTCACATTTATCTTTCAGTAATGGGCGCACACACACGCACGTACACGTTTATATATATATATATATATATATATATATATATATATATATATATATATGTTTAATTTTCTGATACACACCTATATATATATATATATATATATATATATATATATATATATATATATATATATATATATATGTTTAATTTCTTAAGTTGCCAATATCTAATTGGTAAACGTAGTTAGAATATTAGTTCGTTCCGATCTCTCAATGGCGTCTTCGCTGAGAAGATATTTATGCCAATATAATTGTTCTTCCATTTACGAGAATAATGAAAAACGTAAGTTTGTTTCGTTTTTTTTTTTTTTTTTTTTGGTGGGGTGGGGGCAGTAAGATTTAATTTTTTTTAGACAGAATTTCTGTTTTGAATTGTGATTTTTATGGCCTGATTCTTTCGGCCTAATTTTTACTTTTGAATTTTCAAAAATACATTTGATTATTTTGCGTCAGTTTATCGTTGGTAGAGTTTGTTTTTACACCATCAATGCGCGATTGATTTTTTTATTTTTTTATTTACAAATATATAACACTTTGATGATTTTATTGAATTTTCAATAAGCTTGTAACAATATTCAGTTTTTTATTTTAGTTTCGATGTTGTTGCAATATTAAATCTGGTTCATATCAGTTTAAATTTTGTACGCGAAATTCTTTATTTCCTTACAAGATTTAACATAAAGAAGGTCTGAGAACCGGTAAAATCATTTTGGAAAAAAAAAGGAAAAAAAAATACACGACGATGACTTGTCTCCACCACCAAAAAAAAAAATTAATTGGATATCAAACATTTTTATCACTTCTATTGATTTTTGTACTGAGGGTTTTATTTCAACTTTTTATTATTTTCAACGTATTACATAAAGAATAACCAAAATAAATCCGAAGCACTTATTGAATGAAATTTTAGAATCTCTCTACTCAAATCAACATTTAATCTGTCCCAAAATTTTTATCATCTTTTTTTAGTATTTCGAGCTTCTCATTAGAATTTTTCAAAATTATTAGAGGACGTCTTTTAACTTTCGAAAGTTAAATGTCGTATAATTTCATAACAAATCGAGTTAATAGAATTAAAAGATAAAAGATAAAAATTGAAATATATTTTATTTTTATCAAAGATAAATCATTTGAAACAACCTTTAAAAAAGTGAGATGTAATTGTAATATATTCCCAAAATTTTCATCATCCATTCAGCCCTGGATATGACAAGATATATCCAGCAAAAAAGCATCTGATCGGGTGATTAGAGGTTGTGAAGAGTGTGGAACTACATCTTAAGTACTGTTGTTCCTAGGTCTAACATCACCCGGGGTGGTAGCAGCTATTACGGTTCCAGCCCAAACAAAAATTAACAGTACATTTTTATAGCAAAATGACAATCAGACCAAAACTAAAAATGTATAAAAATACATCTGTATAGTTAAAATTACCAGTAATACATTTTTTAGAAAAAAAAACTAGCAGCATGACCCGGCGTTGCCCGGGCTTGATTCAAAAATCGTACGACTCATACAGCAATCGCTATCACTTGACTTAAAAATATTTTTGCCCTTCCTTGCCTTTAAAGGAGTGCCCTTTGCCGTACTGATGTTGCTACATGCCTTACTTCTTGCCTATCTCACACTGCGATTTTTTTCTAAGCTCTATATTAAACATTAAATCTGTTACGACAAAAGAACTAAAGAAAATCAACACAAAACGATCAGCTTTAAAAAAGAACTCGTAACTGGAAAAACAGAATGAAAAAAGAATGTTAACAATAAATACTTCTTCCCTCCCAACCCAGTTCTGCGGAATCAGAATCAACGTTGAGTTTGAGCAAGCGAATGAGCCAACTGGAGTAAAGGGCCATGCAGATTTAAATTTTTGCCACTTGTGACGAATGCAGCTATCGATATTTTTTTTGCATGCTAGCATGCCAGATAACATTCGTGTCAGTCAGCTGTTGGATCTCACGCTGGCTAGTAGAATCTTCCTGCCTATTCGTGGCAACCAGCTATAGGCTCTCACTCTGGCCAGTAGAAAATGGCCGCAAACTACATGAAAACTGCCGTAGAAGCATGAAAAAATCGATTATTTCCACTATCGATGGGAGTTGGGAAATGCAATATCGGTCTTGGCCTTCCCGCTAACTTGGAGCATGTGCATGTAAATTTTGGTGCAAATCCGTCGAAAATTGCGGCCGTGCATTCGTCACACACACACACACACACACACACACACACACACACACACACACACACACACATCCTGCCTTTTATAGATAGAGATACCAGCAATACATTTTTGTAGCAAAATTATCAACAATAATCATCTACAAAAAATATACACCCTTGTACCAATAAATTAAAAGAAAACGAATAATTCCATTATTTTTCACTTTTTTTTCCGTATTTTTCCAATGAAACATGACCATGTTCATTCCAGGAAGTCCTTCCTTGCAGAATCATCACAGATTCTCGATTGGATATAAATCAGCAGCGTTTCCGGTCAAGTCTAGAGTACTAAGATTTATTCACTGGTTTAGGCTTGCCAGTGTGTTCCTGCAAAGTTACAATTTTTGTACGCTTCCTTGGAGTAACATCCATCACAGACAATGTTCGTAGGATAACTAATCGATAGTCTATAGAATAGAGTCCGAGCGTGATAAAAATCTGATGCGATCACAGATGACGCAATATTTTTCAAAGTCAAACAAATTTCATCATTCGCCCCGAAATAGATTCATATTACTGTACACCACTGCAAATGACCTAATGTGAGGAAAACATAAAAATCGATTATACCCTGCTATTCCAGTGTGTCTAAAACTGACCGTATGGTGAAAGAAAAGAAACTAAAACGGTTGTTTCAATTAATTTGCACAAAGGTCTATCTATAAAAAAATACATACGTTTGAAAGTATAAAATTATGTACACAATATCTTTAGTTGAAGGCATAAAATTGCGATCAAAATATATAGTTTTCGGCATTAAATAACCCATAGAAGTTGATATGCTGCTAAACAAATTAACCAACCAACCAATTATCATCCAATCTTTTTATAAGTTCATATATAAATATTTAATGCTTGTATTGCAAGACATCAACCGGAGAACATAAAACCTGAAGCAAAGTGATCATTACAAAAAAGATGAACACATTAATCCGACTATAAGCAATTTAAATAAGATGACCCAATCTAATACCTATGCAAATATAATGTCACTAAAGTTGTTTTTATTTCAAAATTTATTAGTTTCTTATACAGTACATGCGTATGTTAAGATTAGAATCCAAATGTGAATCTCTCAAAATTGTATAAACTTTTCTTTCCGAATTCCTTGGATGAGGATTTATCATTATTTACACTATCTACATTCGGACTATTGTCCTCATCAGTGTTGTTGTTAGCACCATTCTTCTTTCAACACATGTATAACAATCCTGATAACCAACAGGGAATTCCGAACTGAACCCTTTATGTAATCTACATGGGTAAACTGTTCTTTTTCCACTGCCCAAGTCTCGAGATATCTCGTCTCGTTCTTATTTTTACTACTGCTCTGTTATTTTTACTCTTGTTTCAACTGAGTCCAAGTACACACTGCCCGGTTCAGGGATTGAACTCATGATTTCCACAAAATTTACAAAGTACCGCTTGAATCCATTAGGCTATTGTAAGACAATTCTCTGTGGAGGACCTGGAGCTTTAAACCGAACCAGACTTAAGATTTTTTTTTTTGCCTGGCTATGGTTGAAAAATTTGAAGAAAATCAGTATAAACTAAAAAGCCATGAATTGCATTTTAACATGATTGGCAAGCACAATGAATTTTAGTCGTTTCCATCGATATTAACGATAAAAATAAATTCTTATATGATTTATGTTCGTTATTTTACACATTTTTCCGATTATTATTATTTTGCTTGGAGTACAATATTTCAACCGATATATTCTTGGGCCTTTCTCTAGTTGTGCTTTTTTTCTTCGATTTTTTCGTCTCTTCTACTAAGCCGTGTTGATAGTAAAAAATGAAAGCCGTTGAGAGTTAAAACAATAAAAACCTGAAATGCAATAAGAAAGTATGAAACAAATTCTGAAAGGTTGACTGTAATATTTAAGGCTGAAGTATATATCGGTTGAAATGTTAAAACAACAAGAAACATTTCTAAATATACGTGCCTCTAATGGAACAATTAACATTAAAAGGGTAATAGCAGATTACACATAACATTTTACTGACGAAGTCATATATTATAATCACGGATAATTTTGTTAAACAGTTACTTCTATCAAAATCGGTCAATAACAAAGAATTTATTTAAAATTACGTTACAATTATCTGTTTATTATAATCAGATTTCTGTGTTTCTGTATTTTTAATGTAAAATGTTCGTAACAAGGAATTTATTATTATTATTATTATTATTATTATAAGAGATTATAATAAAACTATGTTGAAATCGCTACAGAAATGCTTTCATGTTTCGATACTTTGACTGTACTTCTTCAGAAGAAGTAAAATCAAAGTATTGAAACATGAAAGCTTTTGTGTAGCGATTTCAAAATGTTTTTCTTATAATCTCTTATAATAAAAATAATAATAATAATCTATTGCTCTACTTTGTATTGAGAACTTTCTTAAAAGTAAATGCTACGAAAAGTGAAAATTTACTCCATATGTTCTTTCTCTCATTAGGATAACAAGGAATTTATAACACTTAGCGTAAATTATTCCCGTTTTCCTATCCTTTGTTTAATTTTCTCAATTGGACAATTGTTATCGAAAAGTGACTCTCCTAAGTGAATTCTTCATTATGTTTTAAAAGAAGCATTTCTTAATTGAGTTAAAAGATTATCCGTCTATAATTTAGTTATTCAGTAATTCACAAATTAGATAAAGTTTATAGTATCATGTATAGGTGTTCTTTTGTAATATTTTTTATAATTTCTGTTCGTTATTTTACATATTTTGCCGATTGTTCTTTTTTATTCGGGTACAACTTTTCAGCCGACATATTCTTTAGCCTTTCTCTGGTTGTTACACTAAATATTAGAATTCCCTTAGTTACATTTTACATCGCTTTTTTTTCATCTTTTCTAATAAGCCATATCAGTTCAGTAGAACCGAAGAAGTAAGATCAAGCAACACGAGAAAGCGGTTGAGGGTTAAAACAATAAAAACCTGAAGGGAAAGAAAGTATGAAACAAATTCTGAAAGGCTGATTGTAATATATAAGGCTGAAATATATATCGGCTGAAATGTTAAAAATAATAAAGAATAAGCTAGTCTGATTATGAAATACTATTTTGTTTAAGCTGATTCAAGAAAATATATTATGATTTGTCAACTTTAACGGATAAAATAACTAAATAAATTTTAGATGCTATTTGAAATTCATTATAACTATGTCTAGCTAAGTAAATGATTTCACTATCTTAAAACATCTTTATTTAAGATAAATACTGATATTTCTATCTAAATTGAACCAAGGGGATATGCCAATATCTTGAAGCTAAGTTAGAAATACATGATTGTTATTTTTGCAAATTGAAAACTGTTAATACGATATTCTAGTATTTTAAAATGTTTCTAGTTTTTTTCATTACTCATCAATTTGACCTCATAATTCATTTTGTTTTTCCTTACCACTGCCCCGTCCTTCGGTGCTCCAGCGATATAAAAGTTAAGTAAACACAAAACTTTAGACTTAACAGCATAAATATCTGCTAAAACTGTTCTCGATCTGATAAGAAACTTCCTTTAATGATATTATTTACTTGAAGCCGAAAATCTCTTGTAGAACAAGAATGTCAGCAAAAGACATCGAATTACGACATTGAAAAGACATAAAAGACATCGAATTACGAAATAAAAACAAGCAAATCAAGACGAGTATCTCTTTGGGTGATTCCTTCGTCGCTAGTCTGTCAGTGTAGAAGAAAAAGAAACAGTTGACAAATAAAAGACGTTTATTCTACAATTTAGATAGAACTGATATTGATAAGATGAGAAAGTTTTAAGGATCAGAATTTTTTGCAAGTCGCGTTAAAATACTGACTGTATTGTAGAATTTATCGCTAACATTTTTGTCGAAATTTACAAATTATACGTTTCATCAATTTCGCAGAACAATCAATGAAATTTGAATAAACTGATTTGATTAAAAATACTTTGATAAAAACTTAGCTTCACGGTTAAATAATTTCTCTAATTTAATTCAATTTATAGAACTTCATGGTAAACAATATTTTTTAAGAAAATTTCTTTTTTACTTTTTAAAAGCGAAGAATATATTCTTAATATTTCTTACTCTTGAGCAGGCAACACACAACTGGCTATGCGTAAATATTTCTTTGTGGAGCTAAATTACAACTTTTGAAGCGTTTGGTCTTGTGATTTGTTTAATAGTTCTTTCAAACGCAGGGTGAACAGGAAACTGGATTCTTGTATATGTCAAAACTAAAAGAAAACATATTAAAAACAGTTTTATTAAATAAGTATTTGTTATTTTAATCATTAAATTGTTTTTAAAATAGAGTATTTGGTATGTTAGATAATAAAACTTTCAATTCCCCCACCCCACAAAAGAAAAAAATAATAATGCTAAGCTAAGCACCCTAGTAAAACCAACTGTACTTTGTACCCCCTTACCTGTTTGCACTTCTCCCAAAAAATTGGTTTCGATCAGTCAGTGTATGGCTATTTTAGAGGGTGTGATGGACAGCCCGACAAACTGGACTCACAAAAGTTTATATATTATTGATACATAAGACAAACAGTTGCAAATAATCAACAGAAACGTTTGAAATACATAATGAAGGGTGGAAGAATTTCTTGCAGGACAAATCGAAAGTATAAGAAAAGACGAAAGCAGCACGTAAACTACTTGCTGATTTTGACAATCAGAGGTGTATATATATATATATATATATATATATATATATATATATAGAGAGAGAGAGAGAGAGAGAAAGAGAAGAATAGATAGATGTGTGTGTGTGTGTGTGTGTGTGATGGCTGAGTATGCCCGTTTTCGAGTGGGGGTAAGGTGGCTAGCCAAACACTATGACAGCCGCCTGTTCTGTTGCTTATACTGCAATTGGGCTGAGCACACCTTGAGTTACAGTTTCTGGGAGAGAGCGCACAATCTGGCGGCTTCATATTTTTTAACAAGAGCAGTACGGTGACTTACGTGCAAGAAAAACCATCGACAGCTTCCAGACAGTTACGTCTACCAAATTTAACTCACAATGCTTGGATCAACCCAGGGGTCAGCAACTTCCCAAATTTGAGTGCGCTAGCGTTTGACACCTTTGGTCGATCACAATAGAAAGATACCTCCATATATATATATATATATATATATATATATATATATATATATATATATATTTCTGTTACACCCGGTATCTCTTCCTCTCTCTCTCTCTCTCTATATATATATATATATATATATATATATATATATATATATATATATACCGGATATAACAGAAAAATTGTGTAACACCATAATTATCTATCCCATTAAATGTTTAATAGCTAAAAAGTCACAAAACTAATTAAGTTTCTTTTTTTCAGATAAAAGATTGAAACATGTTGACACCATTTTTCGAAAGAATCACTGAAAAACCCTTTGAGTTATTCAGCTAAAAATAGAACAGGTTAAAATTGTTTTATATCAGCCCCATTGTCTTCCCAAGTGAGCAGTGGTGAGAGGAAAAAGTTCATTCATACCTTGAGTAATTGTATCAATATTCATACACTGGCTTCCATCTTCAAAGTCCATTCAAGTACCATCAAGAGAACAGTGAATGATTTTAAATAAGAGTGAAGGGTAGGGAGGAAAACTGGATCAGAAGGTCACAACAGGAAGAGGGCATATCAATTGGGAGTTAAAAAGAGCGATTAGAAAAGATCCAACTCAATTCATAAGACATTTGTCACTTGAGATAGGAGTTTCAGCTATGACAGTCCAAAGAGTATCGAAAAAAGACTTGAAAATAAAATCGTACGCGAAACCTCTGAGGCATCTTTTTACACCAGGTCAGAAAGTTAGAAGATTAGAAAGGGCGAAGATCACCTTTAATAAGTTGGAAAACAATCCTGGAATTATATATATATATATATATATATATATATATATATATATATATTAAATGTATTTCAATAGCTCATGAGCTTCCGATACTTAGCTATGATTGATTAATGATTTTCGTTTATTTTCAATTTCATCTTGATACTTCTGTTAAGCTTAGAGAGAATTATACATTCTTATTGCTCAAACTAGAGTCCAATAATGTTATAAAAACCTCGGAGGATTTAAGTATAATATCATTAATCATTTCTAAGATACAAAGCTTAATTTAGCAATTGGAAAATTTTGCTGTTAAATTACTTGGACAATTTTGATGTTACATACTATATATATATATATATATATATATATATATATATATATATATATATATGGAGGGAGAGAGAGATACAGAGAGATATAAATAGGAGAGATTTTTTTTAAATAATTGGTCTCTGTATGTAAAACAATTTTATAGTCGCTTGTAAATGAATAAAGGGCTCGTGTCATAAACAGGAGTATATACATAGGAAATGTTTATGAATTTAACATGTTTCGCTTTTATTTAAACTTCATCAGAAAATTAAATATGGAAGAGAAAAGAAAATTCAGGTATTTTTTTTTTATTTTGGACTATTCGTTTTTCATTTGTTAAGCAGACCTCGCGTGTATTTGTCCTGTCAAGCAGCGTTTGTGTGCATAGTACTCTGTCTGTTTGAGTATCACAATTCAAGTTGGTGTCTGCTGAATTTGGTTTATAATATGTGTACGTGTGTGCGGGTAAATACGTCTCAATGACATTGCATTAGATATTTCAAAGACCTTTGACAAGGTGTGACATAAAGGGTTACAGCAAAAGCTCTCTAATTAACGGAATCACTGGAAGAGTCTTCTTAATCAAAAAAGCCCTTCTAACGGGTAGGTTCCTGTAGGCTTATTGATCCACGACTTTTTCTACGTTACATACATTTTCTGCCGAAGAATATACCCCGATCTGTGAATATCTATGCCTTTGGTCCAACAGTATATGAATGCACTCCCAAATCTCTAGATGACCAAATATTGACACCTAGCTCTAACAGCTCAGTGGGGGAAAATCGCTAACATTCACTGCCTTGAAAACCAAACGAGTGATTTTCTATCATCATCGATCAGAACCAGAACTTTCACCGATCACGATATTTTCTCAGGGAGACCTTGTGATTTGAGTGTCTATTGGGACTTAAATTCAACCCAAACCTCAACTGGAACTCACACATACAATCCAACGCTAAAGACGCTGGAAAATTGGTCGGTTTCCTTATCGCTGTAGTAAGTAGCTGACTCCACATGCAATCCTCTACCTTTGTAAGAGGCAAATCAGGCCGAAAATGGATTACTGTTGCCATATTAGGATAGCAGCTAACTGGACCTCACGTTCCAGTCTTGATAGAATATACTCTGATCATTTGTAAAAGTCTATGCCAAAAATACGACGATATAGAGGCGCACCTCTAAAAGTCATGACGATCAGAGATTGACAGCTGACCTCTCTTCAGATCTGACATTAACTTCACTGTGGGAATATACCGTCAGGTTACAGTCAATGCCTCTAAAACTAAACTGGTTAGATTCCATCACCGCCGATCAGACACCGAACTACCGCCAGTCACGTGGAAGCCCCCTGTCTCGAGAAGATATTATGCCTCAAACTCATACCTGATCTCAAGTAGAACTCTTATATACGATCCATCGCTAAAGATACAGGCAAAATGATTGGCTCCCTGTACCGCTGTAGTAATTACCTCACTCCTCCTTCTATCCTCTACCTTTACAAGAGCCAGATCAGTCCGAAAATCGAGTACTGTTGCCATATTTGGGCAAAAGCTGCCAAGTCCTCACTTTCCAATCTCTATAGAGTTCAGAAGCGTCTCCGCGTCCTTGTGGATGATGAATTATTTTCCATCTTACAACCCGTTTCTCACAGACGAAACGTCGCAAGTCCCTCGCTGTTCTATCACTATTTCAATGGAAAGTGTTCATATAAACTATATTCCTTAGTTACACGAATTCTAGCCTTCACGGTTAAGACCCGCCATGTCACGCACATTATAATGGAGCATCCTCATTACTTTCGTATTCCATGGCTAAGATGTAAGTTCACTCGAGTAGCTTCTTCCCACAAATCACTGTTTTTTTGGAACTGACTCCCAAGAGAATGCTTCCTCGATCCTTGCAATCTTAACTTGCTCAAGTCTAGAGTCAACCGTTATCTTCACAATATATCCCATAAACTGTACCTTTTTACTCATTAACATTCTTCCTTGAGTGGCTCTTGGGGCTTGTATGGGGGGCATCATTGTAAAAAACAATAGTAAAGAATGTGTTTTTCTTATTTCGTCGATATGAACAATCCCTTTAAGACATAGAATTACTTTTTGAAAGACTGGTGCCACTCAATCTTCCATCCTTTATTTCTTCATATATATGAGTGCTTATTTGTTATTTCGCTGTTAACATTCCATTAAGCTAGGCACTTGCTTTAAAAAGACTGACGCAACACAGTCTTCTGTCTGTCATTTCTTCAGCTCTTACACCTAAGTTGCTTTTAATAAATATCTCTAAATTTACCCTTTTCGTTTCTGAGTTGTGGATCTCATTCGACCTCTGACCTTTCAATTCTGACCCATTAAAGTGAAAAACAACTGCAGATGTTTCATGTAGACTTCAGACTTTTACTGTTTTGTTTTCGTATCTCTTTGATTTTCACACATTATTAAACAAATAAATTAACTTGTAAACAGGATCTAATTTCTAAACGCCAGGAAAAAATAATTAAAAGATTCATTCATTTTTGACTACGACTAAATCACAATTTGTCACTCCATTTATTTTTTGTGTTGTTGTTTTTATTTATTTATTTGTGTATTTATTTATTTTAGCGATTTAACTGACATACGATTCAACTAACTTCAAATGCATGCTGGGTTCGGTTTTCAACGTTTATTTTTCTTCTTTTCTTCCTCCTCTTCATTGTTTCCTCTTCTTGTTTTACCTTGAATATACAAATGCAAAAAAATCAGCTGGTCCGGCGCGTTAGTCATGGAACCAAAAAAAAAAAAAAAAAAAAAAAAAAAAAAAAAAAAAAAAAAAAAAAAAGAGATTCAGGGATTTGCAATGTTTAATGGATGTTGAATACATATATATATAAATACATACATATATAATACATATATATATATATATATATATATATATATATATATATATATATATATATATATATATATATATATATATATATATATATATATATATATATATATATATATATATATATATATATATATATATATATATGTATACATATATATATATATATATATATATATATATATACATATATATATATATATATATATATATATATATACATATATATATATGTAGACATAGACGGATTATTCTTGTGAGTGACGCTATCGAAACTTATCAAAAAATAAATCTGCATCCCAGTTTTTTTTTTTTCAGATATCTCATTTCCTAAAAGAAATATTCCTTTCCCGAGTCAACATGACTGTAAAAAAAAATAAAATACAAATAAAATTAAAATAAAACTGTTACACTCAAAACCTTATATTATTTAAAATATATAACCTATAAAATAATTTATCAAACAAAAATTAAAAACAACAATCACAGCATTTACCCACTTTCATTTATTAAACATTTACATCACTTAGCATCTTCCATAATTTATCTTGACTTTCATTTCGCCTGAAGTATATTTTTGAGCGTTCTTTAATTTAAAATTTCTGAGAAACTAACGATATTTTTACTTTTGTGTATAAAAACTTGTTGCAAAATAAAATCCGTATATTTGCCTTAATTATGTCCCTTTATTGGCTTAAATGCCTTAATAGACGCACCGACTAAAATAAGTTTTACTTTTGTCTTTATTTATATTGTCTTTTTTACTGATATATTTTTATATCTGAATTTTTACATACACCCATCAACACACAGACTTACACACGGAATCACACACACACACACACACACACACACACACACACACACACACACACACACATATATATATATATATATATATATATATGCCTGTAGCTAAAAGAAGGCAGCAAGGAGGCGGTAGTGTTGTGATATGGGCTGGAATTCCAGTCTCGCAGTTTTAAATTGAAGTGTGAATTTTACTCGACTATGCTCATTCTCATGTTTTTAAGCTCAACCATGAATTACTTGTGAATAAAAGATTTACAGGAAACAAGATAATGGAATGCCCACCATCAATTTTTGATCTGAATCCATTCGAAAATCTATGGTCAATTGTGAATATGGAATTATATGAAGGTGACAAACAATATAACAGCAAAGCAGATTTATGGGAAGTAGTTAAATCTACCATGTTGGAAACTGAACCTGCTGAAGTAAAAAAAAAATAGCAAAATCAATGGATAATAGATTGCTGACTGTTATTTATTAGAGTGGTCAGTATATTAAATATGTAAAAGATTCAAAGACTTATCATGTTTTGTATTATTTGTTCTGTTATAAATGTTGAAGATTTTTCTATGAGTTTATTACCTTTTTATTGAAGTAAAATGTGATTATTTGGTTTTGCCTAATAATTTCAGACGGTACTTTTTTTTAGAATACGTCAAATAACTTCAATATAACATATTGATAATACCTAAAATTTTAACGCAGTTTTTGTTATGACATCTAAATTGATTGTTTAAAATATGACGTTTTTCAAAACGAATTTGAAATTATTATATGTTTTGCTTAATAACTTCCGACTGGGGAATATATATATATATATATATATATATATATATATATATATATATATATATATATGTGTGAATAAAATAAAAATAAAGTAAACATTGAAGTCAACACTCAGAGGCGACAGGTTGTTTCCTGCTAGACGCAATCGTTAGGCCTGAGTGTTGACTTCAATGTTCACTTTATATATATATATATATATATATATATATATATATATATATATATATATATATATACTTTTTTATTTCATATTAATTAAAAATTGCCTACATTAGGTAGAGTCAATGTAGTCCTCTTGAAAATACTCTCGTTAGGATCACATCCATTTATCCCAGCATTCTACCCACTTTTCTAAGCAATTTCTGTAAAATTCCGGATCACCATCAGAGTTGTCAAGACGAGTTATCCTTGATTTCATACAAGGTCTGGGAATCTAGCCCATTTTGTCAAGAGGCAGATGTGTCTATGGGAAACAGATCTGGAATGTAGAGGGTGTGGCTGACAGAGCTTGAGATTGCGATGTTATATTCATAACCGGTAAAATATCCTAAAGAGAAATAGCTAGCTCATTATCAGCGTGAATCACACAGTAAACAAACTCACACAATAGTGTCTCCTTGCCGAATGAGTAACTCCATAGGAGAGTTTCTTTCAGGTTTAAGAAGTAAGGCTTATTTTGTTTGATTGCCAAATTACATCATCTTCTGCTTATTCTTTCTATCGTATTCTTTCAGGTCGTTGGCCATCATGGCTCACACAATCTCCTGTCTCTGTGTAGCTCTTAAAATTTTTTATTTTTGTTTTCTTTCCTAAACCCTGTTCTGCCACCCATTTACTAAATGTCTCTCAGTAGGTTCTGCGGTGTTTTTTTTTTGTCCATCTTGCCTTCAAACTGCCATGTGGGTATCAAATTTTCTAATCCCTCTTTCCGCTTTATATTCCCTAGAAATTTTAACTGCCGATTTCTGAGGTTCAGTACATGTGTTCTTTTTGTTTCATTTTAATCTAAAACTTTGTCGCTGCCTATGGTTTACTCAGCATCCTTCTTTTGAAGCACATTTCTGTTTCCTCAAATTTCTTCTCTCTCTGTGAGGAGATTTTCCGTCAATCCCTACCACAGAGGAGGACTGATATTACATAACAGTTCAGTACTCTTTCCTTTGTTTAATTCGATTGTCTAGTTATTTAAATTTCCCTTGTAATTTCGTATAAGAAGTTGTACGAACACATGCACGCATATATATATATATATATATATATATATATATATATATAGATAGATAGATAGATAGATAGATAGATATAGATATTTGCAGTTAGATTTAGTAGGAGGGGGGAGAGAGAAAAAGAAAGAAAGGAAGAATGAGTATGTAGACAGAGAAAGAAATCAAGAGAGACCTCAAAAGAAATGCCGAAGATCACGTTTACCATTCATTCATATTTAATTAATTAACAATTAGACGTATATTATAAATATGAGTAAACATCGGAACAATATAAATTACGCTTTAATTCACACACACACACACACACACACACACACACACACACATATATATATATATATATATATATACAAGAAGTAAGAGATATACATGGAAATATGTAGACAAACATATTTGATTAAATAAGGAACAATTAGGAAAATATTTATTAATTTATCATATTTTGCTATTTAATTTAGTTAACCTTTCGTAATATTTTTATTTCGAAATTCTATGATTGTTTTGTTTTCATTGGTTGTATAGGCGCCACATGTGTGTCTTATGCATTGGTGTTTGTATTTGGTTCTTGAAAATGTTAAAAGCAGTTTAAGTGTTTATTAAAAATTTGTTTGGCAGAGTGTACTCCGATTATCAGTCGTTAAATTTAGTAACTCTTTGTTTAAAACGTTATAAAGTGCTCCATTTGCTTATAAAGAATTTAGCACTGTAACATTTAATGATAGAATACTTTCTTGTATTTTTTAAAATCGGTATCAACCCAAGCAAAGCAGTTAAGCCAATAAATCGGAAGGCGTTGCTGAGTGTGGAAGAATTAGAATCAGAAACATTAATAATGAGCAGAAAGAGGAAAGAGTTATCAGGAGGACAGTAGATAGCGATTGACATTGCATGTAAAAATTTTCAAGTTAAAGTTGGCTAGAAAGCATGGGACCAGAAAGGAGTTCTACAAGCGAGAAGTGCTTCTGTTAGCATAGAACTTACGGCTATATATAGCTAGCTCAACTGTAAATTGATGAGATCTCGACGTCATTCTAGTACTGCGCTTAAATTCATAAAGTCTAGGTACATTAGCTCATTCGAATAATTACCATGAATGTGTTTATAGAAAAAGCACAGAGAGGCAAACTTATGACGGTGGCTAAGTGATCGAAACCGACAAAGAAAAGCGGGAATTATTGGCTCGGAACATTGATAGTTATATCATTGATGCTTGTTTTCTCGACGAAACCAAAATCAAATAAGGAATTTTTTAAATCATTTCCCCCCATGGAGGGCAAAAATTTGCAACTACGCAGAGGGTTACCGAGTTTGAAAGAATACACGAAAAATAGTATTAAAGATAGCGAACAAAAAAGAATATAAATTAAGAAAACAGAAGATAACGATTGACATTGCATTCAAATTTTTGAAGATCAAATTTGACTGGGGAGCAAGAAACCATTTGAGAATTTCATATGCGAGATTAAATTTATTCTGAAAGTCTTCATCCTCATCAATAACATCAATCTAATCCCCCATCTATCGATTAAATAGTAATACGTGTATCTGGGTTATAAAAGTGGAATATAGTGTACTATTTTAAAAGTTTTGCCGAATATAGATGTTTTATTTAATTATTTCACCAGAAGCAAAGCAATAAACACACTAGGGCACAAGGGGTTACTGAATGTTTGTGAATATGAGAAAAAAAAACTACTATTAAGGAGACAGGACAATAAAATAACTAGAATAAAGAAAACATGAGATAAAAATTGATATTGCGTTTAAATTTTTGAAGATCAAAGACAATGAAACCATTAGGGCGTAAGGGGTTACTGAGTATTAGCGAATATAAGAAAAACTACTATTAAGGAGAGAGGACAAAAAAAAAAAAAAGAATTAATAAGACAGAAAATAACAATTGACATTGCATTTAAATTTTTAAAGATCAAAGTTGACTGAAAAGTAAGAAAGAAGGAAGAGTTCCACACGCGAGAAGTGCAATAGAAGAAACTGTTAACAGAGAACTTACGCTTACCTCTAGATATTTGAACTGTAAAATGGTGAGATCTTGCCGTCAATCTAGTACTGCGCGTAAATTCGTAGAGTCTAGGTACCATAGGGGTGAATTTATCAGGACTATTACCGTTTTACAAGTATTATTACAAGTATTTACAGAAAAGGAATATGGAAGCTACATTAAAGTAGTGGGAATGTGCCTGAAGCCGACATGCTAGGACAGGACCTATGACATTGCAGATTCTTCTATGGATTTTATCAGGATCTCTATAAAGCAGGAACAACAGACCAAATGTTCCAGCAACATTTACAGGCATGGGTGGATGACAGACTTGTAAATATAAAGATATTTACAAAGTATGGTAGACTTGTATATATAAAAATGGATTCGGGCGATAAAATTGACTAGTAAAGCACAGAGAACCGACTTTCCTAGCAGTTGATTCGATATGTTTCCTCTTTATGTCAATGGGAAACGTTGACCCGAGAAGGAGAAAAAAAATCACTCTCCTGGAGGTTAGCATTAACCATGCTGATAGAAAGCAGGCAGTGTTCTCTCAGACGATTAAAGAGAACAGTTTCGTTTTGGAGGGGTTAAAAATAACAAGCCATTCCTTACTCCAGTTAATGACAAATTTTAGTTCATTTTTTTAAAAATCAGCTGCCAATTTGACCTGATAGAAATGATCAGACTTACCATTAAGACAGGAGTAAATAGTTGTGTCATCAGCATAGATAACGATTTGAGAACCTATGTCATGTGGAATGTCGTTGATGAAAATTAGCTATGTGGCAAACTAGGTTCTTCATACTTCGCTGGCAATTAGCCGAGATGAACAACTCTGAATTCAAAACCGTATGTAGCCCTGGCGTAGCACGTAAAATGCTGCTAACAAAAGAATGTTTACAATGGCGCCAAAATTCAAACTCTAGTCGTTCAACGAGACAATCAATAAAATATTATACTGTCAAAAGTTACCACGGTCACATAGATTCCAGACACTAATCATCCGCCCTTTTTTTTAAGTCATGGCATAGTGCACGCACATATCAAAAGAGGGAATACTAGAACAAAACTACGAGACAACACACCTTTCAAGGTTAATCGATGTGCTTCTGAAACATTCACTTTAAGACAGCTATCAATTTAGGTTCTTTTTCACATTCTATAAAAATGATTCTTGTCTCAGGAAATCTTATGTTGGATATAAAATTTTAAAGCATCTGGTACAAGACTTCATACATGGATCATCCAATGAAGAAACAACGCATCTGACTTCTGTCAGAGTTCAACAACTGCTACATATTATGGCATTATTCGATGTTCGCAAACATATTGCTTTCCAACTTATATGTATATTCGATTCTCCCGTCGAATTCGACGTATGAGGGTCAAACAGATCAGTTCCTAGGAAACTGACAGACCGACACCCGCACATGGTGAAGGTTTTGTGCAGAATCGTCTACACATTTTGAACCCTCCGCAGGTTTTGAATTCAGAGTTGTCCTTCTCCAGTTGCCATCCAAGGCTATAGAACCCAGTCTGTCCTGCTATTTTACCCATAGCTGGAGGGAGAAGAAGAGGATTCACACCTTTCCCAAGAGTATTAGCACGTAAGTGAATGTAATGGATTCGACTGAAATTCGAACTCGACTCTTCGATTCCTCAATCCAAGCCGCTATCCATTACTCAACCGTGCCTCCAATATACATATATATATTATTGACATTTGGACAAACGTTCATGAAAGTTTGTTTCGAAAAATAATATCCTCTAAAAATAATAGCCTCTAATGGCTTCATTAGATGAATAACGAAAAGATGTGTTGTGTGTTTATGCATTAGTGTGTGTTTAAAATAATTAAATCTTATATTGTTTTTCCCAAGCTGGCATTGCTCGTGGCTTAAAGATGAAAGAAAATATCGTTTAACATTTTATATTCTCCGCCTTAAGAGTCAAAGTTTTGAGAAGGAAAATCTTTCAGAATGGGTAGAAAAAAATGAAAGAAATTGTTTTTATCCACGCGTTCCCTTTATCGACGTATGTAATAATTTTGGGCATGTAATACCGACAGTTATAAATTATTGATATTATTTCGACATGGACAACTCATGGATAAAAAAAAAGTCTAGGTTTTCATTTTCTGACCCTAAACTAAAACACCAGGCAGCTCTCTCTCAAAACAAATTGTGAATTGAAGGAAAAAGTTTTGAGTCCACGGATAGTTTGGAGAATTATATGTTCCGCACGTACTCGTAATAGACTTAGAGATAAGTGTGACTTATGCTTAGAAGAAAAATAGAATAATAAAATACAATAATCAAAGCTAACTATTGCATCAGAAGAGTGAAATAGTGTTAAAATGTCGACATAAAAACAAATTCAAATTTCTATAATATACGTTTAACTGAATTATCTACCATATTTCCATAGTATTCACTCCCTCTAATTTTTCAAATATCGACAGTATATCTAATTCTAATTTCTATATTTACATTTTCACCACTATAACCTCTTTACACTATATTAATCATAATTTGAAAAATTTCCTTACTTTAATATATCCCCAGCTCTCTTTCTTTTAATCCCTTACATTCTTTTATCTATATATTTGAAATTTATTTTTAACCCCCTTTTATTCCTCTTTTAATTTTAAATTAAAATTTCATTCTTCATATAACCCCAAATTAATGTCATAAGGTTAATATTCGGGTTTAATTTTATAAAACTTCTTCCGCTTAAATACCCTCTTCCTCCCCTGATCCGTAACTCGTGCTTTTCGTCTGACAGAAACATTTAAATGGATAAATTCTCTATTAGATTTTCAACGGTTTTTTTTTTCTTTGGCTTTCACAGTTAAATTCTACTTCCTTCCCCTCCTAACTGTATAGACACGAACACCGGGGTTGATAAGACAGAGGACCAATATGTACGTCTGCCGAAATAGACTATTTCCCATATGTGGTAATTTTGGATTTTATTGTTTATTAATTTTATTGCTCTGTATTAATAGATAAATTGAGATCTATTTGTGGATCAGTTTTAATATTTCATATGACAAGGATCCACTTAGATTATATACCAACGAATTTTTTACCTTTACTATATATATATATATATATATATATATATATATATATATATATAAAGGGAAAGGTTATAGTTGTTTCAACGAGAGAAAAGTTTATATTTTAAAGAGAATAGAGAAACCGCAAATGTTTTTGGTTATAATATGAATTTTTAAAAATATATATTATACTTAGTTTTCCATATTTTTGTCACGTGTGTTTCCGGTCTCGCGACCTTCATCAGGCAGAGTGGTTATTTCCACATATTATTAAAAGGAATTAATTTTCCTTATGTTTTCCGATGTTTAACAATTGTCTTTCGTATGTAGTAGTAACCCAAATTTCTCTTGGACTTGTGGCGGAAGTATTCTTCTGCTTAATAGGTAATAAAACAATTAGGATTCGTCAGAGAAAGGGCGAAGGAAGGAGGTCTTCGTTCTTATCTTTTTATGAACCCTCTATCTTCGTGTGTTTTTTGCTAGTATTTGTATGTATATTCCTTCTCCATACAAATATACTCTTTTATATATATATATATATATATATATATATATATATATATATATATAGAGAGAGAGAGAGAGAGAGAGAGAGAGAGTCAGACAGACAGAGAGAGACAGAGATTTTTATGTTTATACATCCTTTTTATAGATACAAATATTTAAGTAAATGCTTTGTTTATAATAAACAGTATTAAACAACATTTACCGGCCTGAATATCCGAGAAATTTTCACAGAAAATATTCATCTTCCCAGGATTCGAACCTGTATCCCATACGGAACCGTCATTTAGCTTCTGCTACGTATTTATAGATTGTTGATGAAATCCAAAGAAGAATCTGCAATCGTATTAGTTCTGACCTAGCATCTCGACATCTAACTTGTTAGCACCACGTTAATGAATGGAGCTTCCCTTTGCCTTTTCTATAAATATGTTCATATTAATTGTTTTGATGAACATTACTACTTGTTAGTTAGACTTTATGAATACTATGCGTACTACTAAATACGCGTTATGGTCACATTATTTTAGAGTTGGAATGGTTAGATTCAACCCTAACATCTACATAACATTTTCTTCTGTCACTTTTCTCGCTTATGGAACTCTCTTTCAGTTTCTTGATTTCTAGTTAACTTTGACCTTCAAAAAATTAAAGGCAATGTCAATCATTATCGGCAGTCTTTTTAATTTCTGTTCTTTTATTGTTCTTTAATAACGTTTTTCTTTCTCACACTCTTAGTAACCCTCTGCATCTCAGTGGCTCTATTGCCTTCCTTGAGGTAAAATGCTTAAAAGATCACACCATTTATTATACGATTTTAGCAAAAATAATTACTGAAAATCGCATGGAAACGTTTGGAATCAACAATCATGAACGATTTTTTATGTTCGTTTAATTCCCAAAAGACTTATATTTATAAAAGAAATCATAGTAAAAAGTAAGCAAAAGCAACTTGCCGTTTTTGTTTAAGGAAACATGCATTAAAGAAGGATTGCTACCCAAATACATACGCACAAAGACACATAAACATATATGTATACATATGTGTGAGTGTTCTTTTGAATGTGTGTATCGATTTTGAAATCGAATAATTTAAAGTTATATAAATTATATTATAAAAGTGGACATTGAAGTCCATACCCAGATGTGACAGCATGAAACAGACTGTCGCCTCTGGATGCTGACTTCAATGTAGACTTTTATATTTACATAAGCTCTATCCCTGATAGTGAGCATTTTGACCCATAAATATTGCATAACTTAAAACTATATTTTATCAGATAAATTATACTATAAATATATAACAAATATACTAACAAAGGGTACAATTAAAAACAAAATGGTGGTAA